>OZ017788.1:11915700-11953200 GCA_963969325.1 Lycopodina hypogea
TATATGATACTTATTCTATTTTAAGGGAGCCTCAGTGAGTGGACCTACCATTGGCTAATAGTAACAATGGTAGGTAGCCTTAGTTAGTACTATAAGAACGGGTGATTAACTAGGGAGCGGGCAGCTAGCCTAGTTGTCAGAATAAGGATTGAGACTGAAGCTAGGCCATAGCTCGCTCACACTAACAAATGAAAAGTAAATTTTATTGCATATTTGAAAGCTCCAGTGACATTTGGGTATTATATCTAGGCTCCTCAAGATGCTTTCTTTTCGTCAAGAAACCGAGATGTTATATAACAGCCTACATATGCATAGTAGAAGAGTTTGGACCAGCTTTCACAAATACATTCATGTATGTGTCTGTGAAGATAAAAAAAATTTCTACTCTTTCCAAAGCTGCTCATATCCAAGTTTGATAACATACTTTTAAGCTTAAAATGGCAGGGTTTATTCTTGTCACTTCTGAGTCAACAGTTTCTATAAAACCTGCCTATCACCCCTTTACATGGTATCTTTAAGTGAGACAAATTATGGTTCTACTCTCTTCATGATCACAAGAAACATTGGTTTAGTTAATAGTCATGCAGTACCTCCAGCAGGCTAGTTAAATTGCATTAAGTACATCTCACCAAATAAGTGCATACCTAGTGAAGGAAGTGGAGAATAATAAAGGCCACCAATACTCCAATTATAATTCTAACAGGCCATTTCATATATTTCCCCTCATTTTCTCAATTTTCTCAACATAATCTGGATTAGCTGGACCCCTCCCTTTTGTAGTTCCGCTGACAAGCTCATAAACAGATGGGTCTGACACCAGCAAGATTAAATTTTTTGAATACTTGGGCTCCACTAACAAGTATTTCAACGGTGCTCCAGGGGGCTTCTATACCATTTTTCCACGGAGAAGCATACTAATTGAGACTTTTATATGTCAGTTTTTAAAAAAAATTTTTATTTTATTTTATTTTATTTTTTTATGAAACTGCGTTAAGATATTAAGAGTGCCAAAATCAAGTGTCACTCTAGAAACAAATAAACAATAGACAGAATGGTTCTTTTTTTAGATTTCTTTAAGACCAAAGCCCTTTCAATAGTAATTTTTTTCATGTCTAAAGGTCCATCAAATTTAGACAAAGTAGCTTTTTTTTTTTTTTTTTTTTTTTTTTTTTTTTTTTTTTTTTTTTTTTTTAATTTCCTGTTTTTTTATGACTAAAGTTATTTCGAGAGCAAAGATCCTTGACCTCCCTAAACCTTGTAATGACAGCATGAACAGAAACATTACCTGTTGAATGATAATATACACTCATGAATGTGATGTTTATTGTCAAATGAATTCGGTTATGCATCTTCTCCTCTAGGCATACATTGGATCCCAGGTTTCAGTGTTGTCAGACAGTGATCAGAAAGCAGTTTATATCCATTCCAGTTCAGATCTGGTCCAGTTCAATGGTGTAATGGACCATGAAAAAAGAAAATAACTTAAAATAAGTAATTAAACCAACATAATTAGTTTGTCACTTGATTATATTAACTACAAATCTAACACAAACAATGTTCTCATTGTCATAAATAATAATAGTTAATATGACCACTGATGATAAGAATATGTGCCTATGAGTGTGTGTGTATATGTGCCAGTGAGAGAAAGATATATATATATATATATATATAGGTTTGTGGGTCAAACTTGCTGACTGTAAGTGCTATGGACTACAGAAACTACAACTTCATAGAGACTGATATCTATACAAATAAAATTCTTTACTCCACTTTTTACAATTTTCTTTTTCTTGTTTCCCTCCCCCCCCTTATTATTTTCCTCTGTTTCTACCCCCTGTTTTTTATTTGGTTTAATTTTACTTCATCATTCATTTCCTTTTCTATTCTACCTTCTTTTTTTACTCAGGTTTAAAGTAGTGTATTTCTATGTACTTTTGGAGCCAATAGACTCAATTTTAAATCTACACAGTCTAAATAGGTGTTAGGAGAAAAATAATTATGCCTTCAGGCCATAGTTTGCTAAACTTAATAAAATGTTAATTTTGGGCTTTAAAGGATAAACTTGCAAATATGGTAGTGCAGCTGTATTGGAGTAGTTGGCTATAATAAAATGGTTTGGATAAAAAAAGGAGAGGAGACAAAATAGTTTTGAGTGGCATAAATATATATATATAGTGCAACATAAATTACACCCACTCACTCAAACATGCTGTCAACTAATGTAGTTGTATCTACTAGCACGAAATTTCGGTCCAGCTACAATTGCTTGCTAGGCCCACTTCAGTGGGCTGTGGTCACATAATAGTCTGCTTGGAAGATGTAACTTGTACCAAAATTTTTTTATTCATAGTGAATGTGTTTCTTTTTCAAATACCATGAATTAAATTGATCATTTCTTCTCACACATATGCCTTAAATATTTAATAATGTAGTATCATAGTACAAGACATTTTTGTTAGAAGCATCTGTTCATTGCTGAATTGTCTTCTCAGGGTGCCAAAATGTTCATTTTATCTTTACATTATACACATAATTGAATTACATATATTTGGCCATGATTGAAAATATGGGATGGTAGAAAGATGCCTGGCTCTGCCTCTTAATAGCTGTCATTGCAAATGCTTATTTCACTGGGAACTTTTCCCCTTTCATGCTAAATTATGGACTTCATTTATTCTCTCCATTCCTCCATCTCTGCAGTGCAGGATGGGATCCAGGTGGCCTACTGCAGTGCAGGGAACAATGGTTGTCATTTGTAAGTTGTATGTCCTGCAATGGGCCTCCTTCAGTTTCGGTTCTTCAGCCCTAACAGAGTATAGCTGGACTATCATCCCTTGCCTACTGGCAGAAGCAGAAGCAAGAAAAACTTATTTCTGACAACTAGCTTCTTGTTAATTGCTGCATAAACAAGTTCACTCAATAGATAGGGAAACATATAGTAAATATTTGGCTAGATATTAATGTGGCAAAGTATCAACACAAGTTATTTAGATAGATATTAATCACTTTAGCTGTGACTCATCATCAATTCTGTGGGAGCTAGCATGGCACACTCCCAATAGCAGACTAAAATTTACATGTTAAACTTATTAGACAAGATCGTGTTTGTTGTATCTGCCCTTTTTGGCTTATGATACTGCATGCTAATACAGCCTGGTATAACTTGGTCACCTATTCATCAACTTGACTTATTCATTGAACAACTTATAGACTGAGCAACTGAAGTGAAGTGATATGAAGTGTATCGAATTATAATAAAAACCATACACATAAATGATTTACTATCACTTAACCACAATATCCTGATAACATAATATGATACAGGAAATAATAACAATCCAAGTTATCACATCTTCCCCCTTCTTAGTTTAAACACACTGTCAAGTGCTTACCTCAAAGTTTTAGTCATAACTCATATATGAGGGTGGAGGATGACAACATTCAGATCTCCGTATCTGTGAGGTGGGACTAGGAGTTTCACTTGGTGTTGTTATTGGTATGCTTGATACACTCTCTTCAGAGGTAGTGGCTTCTCTGTTCTCTGTAACAGAACTTGAAATACCAGCCTCAAATCCCATGTTTTGCATAGCTGGCAAGTTGTGCTCACTTTTATCACCTTTCTCCTTCTCAACCTGACCAGTGGATCTTGATTTCATATTATCAATGTGACGTCGAATAACTCTTCCATCATGGAGTTGAATATGGTAAGACAATGGTCCAGTAACTTTCTGTACCACTCCTGGTATCCATTTTTCATTAGATGCAGAAAAATCTTCAGCATACAGTTGGTCACCTTCCTTAAATTTCCTAAATGTTTTTGCTTTATCATGAATTTGCTTTTGCTTCCATTGCCTTTCTTCTACATGACCAGACAAATCAGGATGCAGCAAATCCAATCTTGATCTCAATTGATGACCAATCAGTAACTCTGATGGTGGAATTCCTGTGGTAGTGTGTGGAGTAATTCGATACTTCAACAAAAACCTCGACAGTTTTCTTCCACAGAATTACCATTAATCTGTTTTAGACCTTATTTCACTGTTTGAACAGCTCTCTCTGCCAATCCATTTGTAGATGGATGATAAGGTGCAGATGTAATGTGTCTAATTCCATTAGCTTGCATAAACTTCTTAAACTCATCACTTGTGAAGGATGGTGCATTATAGACACAATAGTTCGTGATAGTCCATGTGTGGCAAAAACAAACCTCAACTTCTCAACTGTCTTTGAAGTAGATATAGATTGCATGATCTGCACATCTATCCACTTTGAATGAGAGTCAATAATGATAAGATACATGTGACCCATGAATGGTCCAGCAAAGTCTATGTGTAGTCTACTCCAAAGGTTGAGACGGCCATTCCCATGGGTGAAGTTGTGCTACAGGAGGTGATGGACCAGTTACTTGACAACTTGAACAGTTCCTGACCACTTCCTCTATCTCAGCATCCATTCCTGGCCACCACACATAACTTCTTGCCAATGCCCTCATCTTGCTTACACCAGTGTGTGTTTCATGGAGCTCCTCTAGCACTAATTTATGGCCCTGAGGTGGTTTAACATCTCTAGCTCCCCACAAGATACATCCTTCAAGCAAGCTAACTTGTTTCACTGTGAAACTGTATGGCTTGAATTCCTTTTTCAGATTTTTCTGTGGCCAACCTCTTCTACGTATTTCTTGACCTGGGATAAGATGGATCTCAATCTGTCCACAACCTAACCTTGTCAGAATTGGCTGCTGTGGTTGAGAGGTGGTTCACAAGGTGCACCAGATCACCAGGTAAACAATCTGAAGATGTGGTTTGTGGTTGAGGAAGTCTGCTTAAGGCATCTGCATTTCCTATCAATCTACCAGACTTGTACCTGATAGAATAATAGTAAGCACTCAGTGTCAGAGCCCATCTCTGAATCCTTGATGAAGCCAAGGGTGGTATTCCCTTCTTTTCTCCAAAAAGATGTGCTAATGGTTGGTGGTCAGACTCAATCAGAAAATGTCTACCACACAAGTAATTATGAAATTTCTTTACTCCATAAACAACAGCAAGACCTTCCTTTTCCAACTGTGAGTAATTATTTTCAGCAGTGGTTAAGGTTCTGGATGCATAAGCAACTGGCCTCTCCACACCATCTGGTATAATGTGAGAAAGTATCGCCCCTAAACCACAAGGGGATGCATCACATGCAAGCACTAATGGTTTAGAATCATCATGGTGAACTAACAAAGAGTTTGCTTGCAAAGTGTCTTTAGCTGTTTCTAAGGATTTTGTATTCGTACTTGTCCATTTCCACTTGGACTTCTTCTGCAAAAGCTCATGCAATGGAGACAATTGTGCTGATAAGTTAGAGAGAAACTTTCCATAGTAGTTAATGATCCCTAGGAATGCTATGAGCTCACTATCATTATTTGGTGTAGGAGCTTCCTTGATAGCTTTAACTTTTTCTTCTGTAGGGTGTAATCCATGCTCATCAATTATATGGCCAAGGTATTCTACCTTGGGCAACATAAATGCACATTTATCCTGATTCAGCCTAATCCCAGCTGATGCTAATTTTTCAAGAACTTGATCTAGATTTCCTAGATGTTCAGAAGCATTGGACCCAGTAATCAGAATATTGTCCAGATATACTGATACCCCCTTACAATCTCTTAACAAGTTTCCATGCAATGTTGAAAAATGTCAGGGGCTGATGAAATCCCAAAATGCAATCTATTATATTGAAACAGCCCTTTGTGAATGTTAATGGTCACATTTTGTTTTGACTCTTCTTTCAATGCCACTTGTAGATATGCCTGTGACATATCTAATTTAGTAAAATACTTTCCACCTGATAAAGAAGCAAATAATTCTTCTACTCTTGGTAATGGGTAGGAATCAACTTGTAGTGTTCGATTCACAGTGACCTTGTAGTCACCACATATTCTTAATGTGCCATTCTTTTTCATTATAGGCACAATTGGTGCTGCCCAGTGTGAGAATTGGACAGATGAAATAATACCTTCATTCTCAAGTCCACTGAGTTCAGATTCAACCAATGGCTTTAGGGCATATGGAACTGTTCTGGCTTTATAGAACCTAGGCATAGCTGTTGGGTCAACATTGAGTTTGGCTTTATAACCTGTAAGTGTACCCAGCTCATTGGCAAAAACTTTAATATGCTTGGTTAGAACTTCATCAACACCTTTGTTAATGGTACCCACAAGATTACACACTCCATTGAGCCTCACTTGTAAAGTCTCCAGCCAGTCATGCCCAAGAAGATTAGGTCCCTCCCCGTCAACCACTTGTAACCTCAACATCTTGGTCTTTCTTTGGTAGTAGACTTTGACTTCAACAGACCCACGGATGTTGATGCGTTCACCAGTGTACGTCCTCAGTATGACATCGGATTTCTGGTGAGGTAACTGACTTGATTGAGCAATCTTGTGGTAAGTTGCCATGTTGATCAAGGACAATGCAATTAGCAGAAAAGAATTTAACATATCAGAAGGCTTTGGAGTTAGCTACAGCTATGGAAGCAACAGCTCAAGGTAGTCAAGATATGAAGCAGGCTAGTGGTTTCAGTCAAGCTACAAATCAGGGTATCCACTGGAATTCTAGCAAGGATGGGAGGAAAAAGTACTCTCCAGCAGATTCCATCCCCAGAAGTAAACAGTTGAAAGGTAGACCACCCAAGCTTACCAGTTATCGCTGTGGAGGTGAACATCAAGCTAATGTCTGCAAGTTCATAGAAACAGAATGTTTTTACTATAAGAAGCAAGGACACATTGCAAAGGTATGCAGAGCCAAGCAAGGAAGTAAACATTCTAAGCAAACCAATCACTTGGATACAGGTTGAGAGAGAGAGCTCTTATTCCTTGTTTACTGTGCAGGACAAGAAGAGTCCAGGAGCCATGACTCTAGAGCTTACCTTAGAGCATGTCGTCCTAGATGTCTCCATAAAAACAGTGCTCCTCCAAAGCTCTTAGCGCAGCAACATATTTAATTGGGTGATGGATTGGGGTCATAATGGTCCTTCAAAATCTTTACTAAATCCTCATACAGCTCTGTATTAATCTTGTCCGCACCAGCTAAACTTCTGAGCAACCTGTATGTGGCTGGGCCACAGGCTGACAGTAAAATAGAGCATTTCTTGTCATTATCTATGACCTCATTCAGCAACAAAATAGTGCTTCAACCGCTCAGTGTAAGACCTCCAATCTTCCTTGCTTTGATCAAAAGCTGTAACTGTACCATGAATAGACATAGCTGCCTGTAGAGTTTATCCTCCCAGTTTATCTTGAGTTAATCCTCCCAGTTTATCCTCCCAGTTTATCTTGAGTTTATCCTCCCAGTTCATCTTGAATTTATCCTCCCAGTTCATCTTGAGTTTATCCTCCCAGCTTATCTTGAGTTTATCCTCCCAGTTCATCTTGAGTTTATCCTCCAAGTTCATCTTGAGTTTATCCTCCCAGCTTATCTTGAGTTTATCCTCCCAGTTTATCTTGAGTTTATCCTCGTCGCCAGTTGTTGTATCGGCCCTCTTTGGCTTAGGATACTGCACGCTATTACAGCCTGGTACAACTTAGTCACCCATTCAACTTGACTTATTCATTGAACAAATTATAGACTAAACAACTGAAGTGAAGTGATATGAAGTGCATCACATTATAATAAAAACCATGGTATAGATACACATAAATGATTGACAATCATTTAACCACAATATCCTGGTAACTTAATGATACAGGAAATAATAACAATCCAAGTTATCACCGCGTTAATTTCTTGAGCAATTTATTACGTACAGTGCACTGCATTTAGGATTGTGTAGGTGAGTGATGGAAGTATTTAGGTATGAGGAATGGGGAATATTGAGAAAGTTGGGATGATGTTTTCTATTATATTTATCAAGTGGTGTTGAGAGCTTGTAGTTGCATTTGGTTCTGTTGCTAAATTCACTTTGTTGCAATAATTGTAGTACCATGTCAATTTAATGTTTGTCAATATCTTCATTTTTATCATGTTCAATAATAATTTCACCTACTACAATTTCTAGTTTGTCTTTGTCAAAATAGTCACTTTTTATGTCCACCGTGTGCCTACAAAACTTCCTCCACATCATTCAATATTATCATGTATATAGATGAAGAGTTTACTGCCTTCATTGTAGGGGAACTTAATAAAATGAAGAAGTTCCCACAGACACAATCGGACTCCATTAAATATTCCATATGTTCTTACCTTTTTATAAAACAAATGTATTCCTTTTTTAATTTGTTCATTATAAAATGAGTCTGTATTTATTTAAATCCTTGAGGTTGAGGTGGTGTGACATTTTTATCAATGGTATATATATATATATATATATATTGTATCATTCATCTGAGCAGCATCTTTCCAATTTCATTTTTAGGAATGATATTGAAATCCTTGGAGCTGCACTCATTTTCTTGACCTATTGCTAAATTAATAACACAGTTCTCCTTTTATCATAGCAGAGGTATTATATTTAATCATGTTGCAAAATTAATCCACCAGATTAAAGTATCTGTCTATTATGAGCCGGTAGTAAGGACCAGCAATAGAACCATAGCAAATCCCAAGCTGCTTCTTCAACTTATTGTATCCCTTAAGGAAATACACCCACACCAAAAGTTATGCTGGTACTGACCAATGTCCTTCAAAGAATTATTTTAAAAAATGCGGAGAACTTGGGAGATTGTGTTAGAGGGGGGTGGGGGATTAACGAGAAAGCTTCAAATACCTTATCCCCCCAAAATTTCATTGGGTTCACTTTTAGCTGGTACTGGTCCTCCTGTTAGTTCACCTTTCACTTCTGGTGGCAAGGTCAAAGTGAATGGAGTTTAGTTGCAAATCAACCGTGGTTTTCTGAAGTTCAATCACCTCAAAACTGCCTACCAAGTTAATTTTGTTCTGTTATGCAGGTACTCCTGTAGATCTCTGAAAATGTGCCATTCTGTGATGCATGAAGCAATGGACTATCCACTCCTTCATTATATCAGAGAAGTACTGTTGGGCAAATATGGTGCTTTCATTTTCTTCTGGCAGGAGTGTATCAATGCTGTGGTACAGTCTACTCTTCATCTTGAAAGTTGGATTCCACCCTGGTAGTGTAGGAAAAAATGTTATAGTACACCCAAATGTTCTTGAGGAAGCTTCACTGATGCTGCACAATGTTGTAGTACTTTTTAATCCTTTCTGGTGGTGGAGAAATTGGTTCCAATGAGAGACTCTTAAATTTAAAAATGTTATTTCAGCTCTGGAATGTAGGGGTGGTAATTAGAAAAATAGGTACTCCTAAATTTTGGTACCCCTGTCAATGGAAATCGAGAATTATTCTGTATAATTAAGTGGAGCTTCTAATACCCATGACCCAATCAAGTGCAAACCAAATAGCTAGAGCTTGCATGCTATTCACAGATCAGGGTTCCTTGAGCAGGATGTTCATGGTATTACTGAGGATAGGCAAGTTCCTATTTACCTTACTCTGATTGGCATCTAGGAGTTAGTGTCCCCTGCCCTTCCAGGGGACAAAACCTTCGAAGAGTTAAAGGCTGAGTTAAAGGCTGAATCGATGGCACACTTTGAACTAATATCATCAACAATCACTGAAAGGTATCCTTTCCACAATATGGCACATGCCGCAGGTGAAAGCATAACCAACTTCGCAGCTTATTAAAAATATCAATTTATTTTGAGTTTGGCATTTTTTTAAATGAATACATTCAGGAATGGTTGGTTTGGGGTTTGGGGTTTGGGGTTTGGGTCTGGAGGATGAATATGTCCAAGTGAAGCTCCTAAGAAGGATATACTCTTGCTAGAGCACTTTAAGTGTTGCAAGACATGTACTCTGCAGGCCAAGGTACTGTGGGCCTCAAAAGCTTTTCCACATCAATATTCAATTGAAGAATTCCCAGGTCAACCATTACTATCATTATGTTTGAATTTATGGACATAGAGACATACAGAATGTTGGTTCTAATGTCATCTATATAGGAAAGTCTGTTATACTGCTCCAGTGTGTAGATATGCTCAGAAAATAGACAGGAGTAGGGGAGTAGCCAGGGCAGGATGGTATGGTGGTGTCATCACACCATCATCGTAATAAATTATTTTTTAAATAAGGCAGACCCATTTTCATGAAGTAAATAAATATGATAGAAAAAAAAAATTACATGAGAGGTGCAATTAGAATGGCAACTCAGTTTTTCTTTGGTTTAGAAATAATATGGTAATAGTGGTAGGGTCATTACATCAGAATGAACAAGGTTATACTATGCTTCTATAAATCGCACCAGTCAAATAAATCCCTGCCTACACCCCTGAAAAGACCTCTTTCTGGGTAAATGCAGGACACTTAAGTATCTACTAAAGATGCTACCGAAAACTTGACCATGTTTACCCTTGGTGATCGGTTAACACCATCTTTCATTGTTGTAATGCTTAAAACCTATCATAAGTCAGTCAACATGGAGTTAGATGGTAGTGGAGCTGTGCCAGTATGTCTAAGCCTTTCTCAAGTATGTCATTATTTTATGATTCAGTTTTGATCAATTATAATTTTTAAATATTCCAATTATGCTTTTAAATGTACCAATTTTCCCAATTATGTCATTATTTTATGCTTCAGTTTGGATCAATTATAATTCTAAAATGTTCCAATTATGCTTTTAAATGTATGAATTATGCTACAAACATGAGAAATTAATTATTCCAACAAGAAGTTGTCAATTTTGTAAGGTTTCCACAAAATCTCATTAACAAGGGTCTTCATTTCAAACCAGAGGTAAAACATAAAGTACCCAGACAATAGAGAAAAAAAAAATTAAATATTTTAGCTATCGACTCTCCTGGTATAATTCCCTGAAGCAGTCTATTTTAACCAAAAGAAGTCTGCTTTCAAAAAAGCTGTAACAGTTTTAAGTTGATAAACTTCAACTTTTTAAGGAGCTTTTCTCCTACAAGATAAATGTCTCATCATAATATGCAAAGTATTTCATATTTCCCTTGTACAGTATTCTAATCTTTGTTTATCATTTCCAAGCTTAGCTGATACAATACGTTACTGAACACTTTTTGAAGACAAAAGCTAAATAGAATGATTTGCCTTATGTTACTGATAAATTCCTAGAAGAAACTGTTATTATTCAACAGGTTTGCAAAACATTGGGTTTATCAAGTATAGCAGTTTTAATTTTTTTACCACTTGGGTAGGATTATTTTCTATAGTTCACTTTATGACTAATTAGAAGCAGTAGGTAACTTATTTCTGCTCAATAATGAAGACATATTTTGAGAATCTTGAGTATAATCATTTGGTTCAGAGGAAGGCACTGAACAGATGCATGCATTCCCTTACTGCATGCTGGAGCTCTGAATGGAGTTTTTGTAAGTGTAGTGGCTCATGTGAGTTAGGTTAGTGGGCAATTTTTCCCCACCATAAAGCTCATATGAGCCACCACACCACACACCAAAACACCACATTGTGAAACTATTGAAAACTGGTATTGCACCTTCAAATTTGTAATTTACTATTTATTCTCTTTGCTATTCATCATTTTTCCAGCTACCAATTATAATTTTCAACTGCCAATTACACTCAAAATTAGGTTGGCATATATGGTAAAGGCCTTGTCACGTCACAAAACACCCACGAAACTCTATTTCCAACTTTCCAGCTTGACAAAGAAAATCATATCGAATTTATTGTGATATTGATAACTTATATTTGTGACAGCATGGCTGTGCTGGCTTAGATTTAAAAAAATAATAATTAAAAAAAAACCAAAAAAAAAATCCTGTCTTTTGGCTACAATACACTCTCATGGAAGGTGGGTGGACCAAATCTTTTGAACAAAATTACCTTGAATATCTTCTGTTGGATTGGAAGTAAATTGGAGACATTTCTTATCACAAAACCTCTCTGATGAAGTTATTAAACAATTTTAAATCTAATTTCTTTAATACCCTGGGATTTTAACTGGTTTTTAGGTTAAGCTTAAATTTACTGACTGTGCCAGGCCAAAGTTTTTCAAGTTGGGAGGAGCACCCAATGCCATGAAGAGTTGGTAGATGTATAACTGAAGTTGGAGCAAGCTGGATTATTCAATAAGGTTGCTAGTAGTGAATGGGAAGCTCCAATCATTTGCATCCCTAAAAAAATGGCAGAGTTAAGGTTTATGGAGATATCAAAGTAACTGTGAATAGTATATTGGATGTGAATCAATACACTCTGCCTCGTTGTGCTGATAACTTTACTATATTGGCTGGTGGTGCAACCTTTTCTACACTTGAAATTTCTGATGCTTACAATCAGCTCTTACAAGATGAAGGATTCCCTGAAATTATTATTTAATAGTAACAAACTTCTCACAATCATCGTCCAGTAAGAGCTGATAATAAACATGAGAATGGTCAACACAAATTGAAGATTACATTGTTATACTGTCATACTCACTTTTCCTTTTGTTCTTGCTTCTGTTCTTACTCTTTTTTAGTGTGCTAGGAACACTAATGTTTAGGAATATCCTGGAACTATTTGCTATTTGGATGATGTCATAAAATGGGGCATATATGCAATTTGGAGAAGGTCCTGGAATCCTAGCACAGATTTCATATTGATCTAAAGAAATGTGAGTTCATATATCCAAGTATTAGTATTTCAATAATAGGATTGTTAAGGATATTCATGCTGCCAGTTGTAAACTACAAGCAATCAGTTTGGCCCCTCCACCTAAGTATATACAACAAATGCTTCCTTTCTGGAACTTGTGAATTATTATGGGAAATTATACCCAACCTGGCCTACTTCATTCGCCCTTGAAATCAACTTTTGTGCAAAGATCATCCTTGAACATGGTTGGCAGTATGCAATAAGAATTTTAAGTTAGCTAAGGAAATACTAATCACTCCAAATCTATTTGTCCATTATGATCCTAGCTTCATTATCAAGCTAGGTGCCAATGCATCCGTATATGTGACCAGGACAGTTATTTTCCATGTTATGCTTGATAATACTGAACAGCCCATAGCTTTTGATTCATATATATAAACTTATAGTAAGTATAATTATGCTCAAATTAAGAGGAAGCTTTATGTTTAGTCTTTATGTATTCTGGTCACAGAACATAAGCCTTTAATGTCTACAATAATTGCTCATGAAGGAGTTCCAGTTAGGTGGCTACCAGATTGCATCATTGGCTGTGATAATCCTAGAGATACCTAGAGAACCTAGAGTTTATAATCTATCCCAAATAGAAAGTGTTCCTGTGATGGCTGCCTAATTTTTAGTAGTTCTAATAAAACTCTCAGTAAAGTAATTAGGTTTACCTAAAATGGTTGCCCCAAAAAAGTGGAAGCATCACAACATTCTTTTTCTTTCTTTTTTCCCCGCATGGACTCGTGAATTAACTGTGAAGGAAGGGTTGGCTATTGTGGGGTATCCATGTCATAGTTCCATATCAACTACAAACCAAATTGTTGAATGTGCTACATCAAGATCACCCCAGAATATCAAGTATGAATTTGATTGCCCGTGGATGTCTATAGTAGCTAGGATTGGATAAGGAGTGTAGATGTAGGCAAAATTGTGTATATGTCCAGTCAAGTTGTCAATCATAGTTATCTTGTAGCACTACTGAATCCCTAGGTCTGGTCATCATGTCTGTGGAAAAGAATCCATTTACATTTAGCCAGGCCATTTCTAGAGTCACTGTTTCCAATCACTTTTGATGCCCATTCTAAATGAGTTGAAGTGAATCCTATGACCTCTGCTATTAATTATAAAGCTCTAGAGGTTTTAAGACAGATATTTTTAGCCTATGGATTGCCAAAGCAAATTGTAACTGACAATGGTCCTCAATTCACATGAGAGGATTTTGAAATGTTTATGAGAATTGGAATCAGACACATGAGAACTGCACTATATCACCCCTCCAGAAATCAGGGGTGTCCAATTGGTGCTATGTCTCCAGAAATGGAATGCATTTTGCTGTGGTTACAACCTGATCATAAACATAAAGCGCCAGGGCTTCTGAAACAGCTCTCTATGAGTACAATCATTCTTCACTTGTCAATTAGAAAAATAAACAAGCCCAAAAAAAAACAGCAATTAAAAAAAAGAAAAAAAAAAGAGTTATTTCTTGTTGATCTTGTTGTGAAACTTCCTTGAGACAAGTGCTAAGATCCAGATGAAACCTTACACTTCATTAGGTCAAAACATTAAATCATAAGTGTGGTAAACTATACCACTCCAGTATAATGATTATACCACTCAAGGATGATGCTTAATGACGTCATTGATTATGCATTCATTACCAGTATATTGTATGTATATAAAACATTGCAATTGTCTGTCTTTGTTCTTCCATGTGTTCTTGCACTTCATCCGTCTGCAATGCTTGTTGTTGTCGTCTTGCAATGAAAGGTTCTGTTAACTTTTATAAGTGAGTATTAAGCGTGTGCATTTATTAACTGGCTATCAATAAAGCCAGTATTAAGATATCACATAAGATACTACATTGGCGACGAGTTGTAAATGGCTACTCACGGGACAGTCTCCCAGTATCAACAGAGCAAAGAAACCTGGACGACTTACGTTGAAAGGTTGAATCATTATTTCATAGCGAATGACGTCGCTGACGAAGGCAAGAAGCGTTCCATTCTATTCTCAGCTTGTGGCTCCTCCACTTACAAGCTCATACGAAAACTAGTGGAAGTAGGACAACTGGCAACTACGCCTTACTCCGAAATCACGAAGCTGGCAGCGGGATATTACCAGCCGATTCCCCTCGGAGATTGTTCAAAGGTATAAATTTAATACCAGAGTACGAGCCTCAGGAGAGTTGATAGCTACCTATGTAGCTGCTTTGCGTGAGCTCTCAGAGTATTGTAATTACGGAGACAAGCTCCATGAGATGCTACGTGACCGTCTAGTGTGTGGTGTGAATCATGACACCATACAGCGTAAGCTTCTGGCTGAAACTGATCTAACCTATGAGAAAGCTTACACGCTAGCTCAAGTGATTGAGGCATCCGAGAGAGAT
Source organism: Lycopodina hypogea (assembly GCA_963969325.1). Classification (NCBI taxonomy): domain Eukaryota; kingdom Metazoa; phylum Porifera; class Demospongiae; order Poecilosclerida; family Cladorhizidae; genus Lycopodina; species Lycopodina hypogea. The sequence continues at coordinate 11,930,750 of OZ017788.1, forward strand.
ACCCTGACCTCAAGGGCAGCAAAAATAGCAGTGCTCCATTGTTGCCTTTGCCAGGAGTCAATTACTTCAGAACATTTAAACATTCTAAAGGCAAGATTCCCACCAAGAGAGGAAACCCAACCTGCTACAGGTGTGGAGGTCCACATTTAGCTCCTGCCTAAAAGTTTATCAACTCTGAGTGCAAATTCTGCAAGAAAAAAGGTCATATTGCTAGAGTGTGCAGGAAAGCCCAGCAAGAATCTAAAGTTGGCAAGGAAACTAATTTTGTGCTACAGGATATGACTGAAGACCAGTGTGCTGACCATACGCACAGTCTCTGCATTGTCAGGGATCAAGCAAGTGATCCACTGCATGTGCAAGTTGCCTTGAATACTGTTCAAGTTGAGATGTTATTGGACACTGGTGCATCCGTTTCCCTGATCAATCTTCCGACTTATCAGATGCTTCAACAGCACAAGGTGGTCGCTCCTCTACAAAACTCCTCTATTCAGCTAAGGACATATACAGGTCAGCCAATCCGTGTTCTTGGTAGGCTACCAGTGCAAGCAGAATACATGGGAAAATTAGTTGATGTGTGTGTTCATGTGGTTGAAGGGGATGGACCTAATTTGATGGGTAGAGATTGGCTATCTCTGCTTGAGGTTAATTTGGGGGAAGTGAATCTTTTGAAGAATGATTGTTTACTCCAGACAGTGCTTGATAAACATTGTTCAGTATTTAATGATGAATTGGGTTGCATGAAAGACATGAAGGTCAAGTTACTAATTGATTCTACTGCCAAGCCTAAGTTTTTCGAGCCACGCAGTGTTCCATTCACACTAAGAGATAAGGTGGAAACTGAGCTACAGAGGCTAGAAAAAGCCTTGGTATTATTTCTCCTGTAAAATTTTCAAAATGGGCTGCGCCCATAGTTCCTGTGGTTAAGAAGAATGGTGCTGTACGTATATGTGGGGACTACAAGGTCACTGCTAATAGGGCTACTCTCACAGAGTCCTATCCACTTCCACTAGTGGATGAGTTAATGACAGACCTTGCTGGAGGTAAATACTTTACCAAACTTGATTTATCCCAAGCTTATCTACAGTTGCCCCTTGATAATGAATCTTCTGAATTATTGACAATACCCACAAGGGATTGTTCAAGTACAACAGGTTACCATTTGGTGTGTCTAGTGCACCAGCAATATTTCAGCGCAGCATGGAGACCCTCTTACAGGGCTTGAATGGTGTGTCCGTTTACCTTGACGACATCCTAGTTACAGGATCCACACATGAGAACCATTTGCATAACCTTGCTGCTGTGTTGGAACAAATTGAACAGGCAGGCCTAAGACTTAATCGCTCTAAATGCTTCTTTTTACAACCCAGATTAGAGTATTTGGGATATGTCATTGACGAAGCTGGTAGACATCCTACTGAGGATAAAATTAGAGCCATTAAGGAGGCACCAGCTCCTACTAACATTACTGAGCTTCGTTCTTTTCTTGGAATGATTACCTACTACAGTAAATTCCTACCTAACATGTCCACAAAGCTAACACCCTTATATGCACTGTTGGCAAAGAAGAAGAGGTGGTCATGGCACACCAAGGAGGAGGCTGCTTTTCAGTTACCAAAACAAGCTCTTCATTCAGATGCAGTTCTTGTACATTTCGATAGTTCAAAGCCTCTAATCCTGGCATGTGATGCTTCACAGTATGGCATTGGTGCTGTTTTGTCTCATATATTTGAAGATGGACGAGAAAAACCCATTGCATACACTTCTCGAACTCTGAACTCTGCTGAGAAAAGATATTCACAGCTGGAAAAAGAAGGTCTAGCTATTGTCTCAGAGATTAAGAAATTTCACAATTTCCTGTATGGTAGACATTTTATTATCGAGTCTGACCACCGTCCATTATCCTTCCTGTTTAATGAAGCCAAAGGAATTCCCCAAATGGCATCTTCTCGCATACAGAGATGGGCAATTACACTCTCTGCTTATAATTATACTATCTGTTACAAGAAAGGCAAAACACTGTGCAATGCAGATGCATTAAGCAGGCTCCCATGCCCAGTCACCACAGCCACTGATGATACATGCACAGAATTGGTTAACCTTGTACAACACATGTCCTCCACTTGTGTTTCAGCATTGCATATTAAGGACTGGACCACAAAGGATCCTCTCCTCTCCAAGGTGCGGAGATTTATTCAGCTTGGTTGGCCAAGCAACGTCACAGAAGTTCCATGCAAGCCTTACTTCTCTAGGAAGGGTGAACTAAGTGTGTTGGATGGTTGTATCTTATGGGGTACTCGTGTAGTGATTCCACCGCCTGGTAGGCAGCCCCTACTTAAGGAATTACACCAAGCTCACCCAGGGGTTACAAAAATGAAATCACTAGCACGCAGTTACATTTGGTGGCCTAACATGGACACTGATATTGAAACCCTGGTGAAAACTTGTACTGAGTGTCAAGAGTCTCGACCCTCACCACCTACTGCTCCGCTCCACCCATGGGAGTGGCCGGCAAGTCCGTGGAGCCGCCTCCACATTGATTTTGCAGGTCCTTATTTGGGACACATGTTTCTTGTACTGGTGGATGCCCATTCTAAATGGATGGATGTGAGACTCATGCATTCTATTAAAGCCCATAGCACGATTGAACAACTCAGAATGATATTTGCTACACATGGCATACCACAGAAAATTGTTTCTGATAATGGTCCTACATTTACTAGTCAAGAGTTTAAAACTTTCATGACTCAGAATGGAGTTCTCCACATCACATCTGCTCCATATCATCCGTCTATGAACGGACTCGCAGAACGAGCTGTCCAGACTTTCAAGCAAGCTCTGAAACGCATCCAAGGCAGTTCAATTCAGGAAAAACTTTCTAAGTTTCTCTTCCAGTACCGGATAACCCCTCACACTACGACGGGGATTGCACCTGCTGAACTCCTCATGGGATGACGCCTTCGTTCTCGCCTGGATTTGCTTTTTCCTACAGTTTCACAGAAAGTTGAGAGTAAGCAACTGAAACAAAAGGAAGAACATGATTCAACAAAACCAGTGCGTACATTTTCTATTGGAGATCTTGTGTATGTAGAGGATTTTACAGCCTCACCACAAAAATGGATTCCAGGGAAGATTGTTGAAGTTACTGGACCTCTCTCTTATTGCATTGAGCTTCTCGATGGCAGTACAGTTCAAAGACATGTTGATAATGTGATTTAGCGATGTCTAACCGATGTTCCTGCTTCACCTGCTGTCCTGCCACCGACTCCAGTTTCCGTTCAACCAGTGGATCCACTTGCACTTCCAGATCTCCCATCAAGCCTGGATCTGACTCAGAGTCAACCAGTTCCTCCACTTGATCCTCCACCTGCTCATACTCCAACGCTTCCAAGACGTTCTACCCGTATCCGGCAGAAACCTGCAAGGTTCAAAGCATGATCATTGTCATTCTCATTCCCTTAATACAATCCTTAATGAGGGGGAGTGTGGTAAACTATACCACTCCAGTATAATGATTATACCACTCAAGGATGATGCTTAATGATGTCATTGATTATGCATTCATTACCAGTATATTGTATGTATATAAAACATTGCAATTGTCTGTCTTTGTTCTTCCACGTGTTCTTGCACTTCATCCGTCTGCAATACTTGTTGTCGTCTTGCAATGAAAGGTTCTGTTAACTTTTATAAGTGAGTATTAAGTGTGTGCATTTATTAACTGGCTATCAATAAAGCCAGTATTAAGATATCACATAAGATCTACAATAAGTGAGCACAATTTGGGCTGGAAATTTCCTGTCTTGTGAGCTGTAGCAGCTCCATTGGCATCAGTCAGGGCTTGGATCCAGAAATTCTATTTTGATTATGCTTGTTCCCTGTCTTCCTGGCTTTTCCAAGTCGCTGCTGAAGCCCAAGTCCGCCCTTTTACTCTCCACCAGTACAAATCTACTTGGACCACGAAATAACACACAAAGTGCCAAAGACCAATTAGATAGTAATCGACATGGTCAAATTCATTCAACCTCTTCTGTCCCACTGCAACTAGTTTGAGGGTCCATTACCTGCTTTCAAAAAATATTCACGCATACATATGTATAGATGGTTTGGTGTAGCACAATGTCATTAATTATCTGCCACAGTCACTCTTGGATTTATTGGCCTTGCAAAGCTCACTACTTAAATTAAAATATTTATCTGTGTTCCCTTGTGCTCGAGGATTCTATTACCTACTCATCTGCATATTACATGTACATCTTCATGAATGGCTTTTCCTCGACATAGATGGATATAGATAGATATCTATAGCTGATACATAGAAATTTATATACATAGATAGATAGATATGAGATATAAGAAAATAACTCAATATGGAAAGTATGTGAGTCTTTGACTGTAATCCTTGCTTGGTCATCAAATAGCCATATTCCATATTATCATGCAATTGCAACTGATGTTCACCTGTTGCAAAATTACAAAATTGAGTTCAATGAACGTCAAAACAAATTGTAATAAAAATAAAATAAGAAAGGAAAATACATCACAAGCATACTTCTAATTTGTATAAGAAGTTTTGCTATGATTATCTCTTTTCAGTATATTTGTGATCTGCTCCACACTCAGTCCCTTGGTCTCCGGCAGGTTAAAGTAGAGATACAAGCCGAGAGAGAAGCACGTGAAGGAGAAGATGATGGTGCCATAGGGATAGAGATATTCCTGCAGAGAAGGCAGCAATGGCATCACTACAGTTTGACTGCATCAGATACACAGTTGGTGAGAAATAGCTCATGAACTATCAAATACATAAATGAAATTGTCATTTGTGTCCTATTTGCCTGCATCTTGCATTGGGAGGCATTCTAAACTCCATAGCCAACTAACATAGAACACCAACAAAGATCACATACACAGCAGTGTAATGTGGTCATGAATAGATCACACTGGGAATAAAAATTCATCCAAATTGAACTACAACTATTTAGTTGAGAGTCTGATACTTTAAACTATACCTTCTGTTCATTCAGGACAAGCTACACATTAGTACATTTATATTAGGATCAATACACACACACGAGCACACGCACGAGCACACGCACGAGCACACGCACGAGCACACGCACGAGCACACACCAAGGGAGAGAAAGTGAGAGGGAGGAGAAACAGAGCTACTCAAGGATATCCCATATGACCAAGCAAGTTAATATGATGTCCTAATTACGAGACTTGGTTAGGAAAACAGCTCGACTTACAAGAATATACGGAAAAACAAATCCGACAACACAATTAGCAATCCAGTTAACTGTGGTTGCTATGGTGAGGGCCACAGGCCTCGCCTCCTGCATGAAGAGCTCAGCCACCATCAGCCAGGGAATTCCCCCTGCAGAGAGAATACACTTGATTGATGCATCATCTTTGTTGTGAGCTAAGATGACCCCTGAGTGTGTGAGGACTAATGATAGCTCTATGGAAACACATACACTCACGAGCGCACCACGCACACTCACGAGTGCACCACACACACACAGCCCCACATATTATATCTCAGCAGGTTGAAGTAGGTTGACAATAGCTCTATGGGGACACACACTGGACCAACACCACACTGGGTTGAGGCAGGTTGGAGTAGGTTGACAATAGCTCTATGGGGACACACACTGGACTAACACCACACTGGGTTGAGGCAGGTTGAAGTAGGTTGACAATAGCTCTATGGGGACACACACTGGACCAACATCACACTGGGTTGAGGCAGGTTGAAGTAGGTTGACAATAGCTCTATGGGGACACACACTGGACCAACATTACACTGGGTTGAGGCAGGTTGAAGTAGGTTAACAATAGCTCTATGGGGACACACACTGGACCAACATCACACTGGGTTGAGATAGGTTGAAGTAGGTTGACAATAGCTCTATGGGGACACACACCGGACCAACACCACACTGGGTTGAGGCAGGTTGAAGTAGGTTGACAATAGCTCTATGGGGACACACACTGGACCAACACCACACTGGGTTGAGGCAGGTTGAAGTAGGTTGACAATAGCTCTATGGGGACACACACTGGACCAACACCACACTGGGTTGAGGCAGGTTGAAGTAGGTTGACAATAGCTCTATGGGGACACACACTGGATCAACATCACACTGGGTTGAGGCAGGTTCCCCATACAACCACACACACATACCTGGCCCTAGGGCGAAAAGGGAGACAATGCCGAGACTGCTGATTACCAGAAGGACACCAGGAACTGTTACATTAGGAGCATCGGAGTTGCCATAGAAACCATCCTGGGAAGAAAAATGAACATATACACTATCACAATCAAAATACATAAGGTTCACGAACCCAGATGTAGGTCACTTGGTAAGGGTTGGGAGTGGTTAATAATCATGAACTCCTATCAGAGGGGGAGTCATAGCCTTACATGTGTACAGGAGTGCAGGACAGCTGTATATAGCTGAGGAGACAGCTGTTAGAAAAAATAATAGGGTTACCAGGTGCATGACATATAGACACTCTGGTCATCAACATGGAATAAAGAATCAAAGAAAACTACCAACAACACAAGAAGTAAAAACAACAAAAAATAATAACAAATAATAATGACATCTATATTAATTAGTCTTCGAAATCTTTTGGTGTACTAAAAATACTCTATGCAGCTACATTTACAAATAACGTGTGTGCGTGTGTGTGAGTGAGTGAGTGCATGTGAGTGTATGTGCACATATCTTATGTATAAATATATATGCACAACTCATTGTGGGAAAATAGAAATAGTCTTTGCCTTTGAGATGTACCATATCTTTACCTAGTGAATCAGAGTGCAGGTTCATTATTGCAAAAGGGGAAACATTTTCAACTGATTTGTTCAAAAATAGACCCTTTCCGTGTGGACTAAAGAAAAAAAATTTAAATAGAAATTAGTATTTATTGATTTTATGGAGTAGTACGATGATTAGTTTGGCAGATATATATATATATAAATAATAAATAAATACATAAAATGGTAAAGGATCATCAAAGTTGTGGTCTGTTCTATTATTTACTCAATACAGTTATTTTGCATGGTTAATTTTTTTTTTTTTTTTTTTTTTTGAGGGGGGGGGGGGGGGGGGGAATTGGGATTTTGGAGGTTTAAATCTTTCCCTTCTTCCTCATATTTCAAGATGTATATAGCAGGCTATACCACCCAGTGTTGCCAGGGGCAATGTTAACATGAACTATAATGGAGGGAACTCTACACACCACTGCTGCATGTACCCAGTTCATTCATCACTGCTGGTATAAACCATTCAAAGAAACTTCGGTATAGCATTAGTATATTTCATTTTCATTTGCTAGTATAAAGTTCAGTTCCCCTGGGAGATTCAGGATAAAGTGCAGAGAGGAGCATGAACGTCATGTCCTAAGAAGTTTCCCTTGACAACTCATTGTGGACATCGGCAGCAGCAGCAAACCAAGAATGAGTAACCTGCAGGCCATAAGTTGGAAGGTCTTTCCCACTCAGGTTGATATTTTTATTCCCCATAGTAACGAGGGGGGGGGGGGGGGCAGTCAGCATTCCTCTATGTGAGTGGGCGTACCTTGAGCTATGTCCACAGGGTAGGAGGATCAGAGGGCAGGCAGAAATAAATATGGCAGCATTTTTCAGAGCAGGGGCCAATGAGTATTAGCAGCAAGGAAACTAAAATGGCGGCATACTTGCTTGCAGTTTTTCCAAAGCCAATGGAAGAGGGGTAAAGTTAGATTATCTCACAAATAATAATGAAAATATAGAGTCATACCTTCCCTTCTGTAGCTATTTTGTTCCTCTAACATTCCAAACTGGTCTGAATATGAAGAAAAAACCAGCTAAAATAAGTTATCATGTTGGATGTAACAGCTGGTTATGAATATATAGCACACTTAAGTAGATATAGTTAGCTGGCTGCTCAAATCCCACCAAAATTATATCAGAGCATCCAGTTTTCAAAATTTCCTGGGAGAGGGGAAAGGGAGTCATGTTTCCAGAATCCCCTAGGACATGCAACCTATACAACCCCCCCCCCTCCCCACCCTTCCTCCCAACCAGGGAAAATGCTGAATTTCAATAAAAATAGGGCAAGCCAAAAATTAGGAGACAGCCAGTCAGAAATTTGTGCCTGGATATATCTCAGAAAAGCAATATCACGCCCACCTCTCCCTTGTCTTTGTCAAGCCCCAGATAAGTGGCATGAGCCACATTCCTACCCAGTGTGATAGTTATCTACACCTACTGGATGTATTGACCATACCTCTCTTTGGCCACACCCATAGGGGTGTAGTTTTTAGAATATTTTTACTAGTGTTGGTTGTCTAGTCTGTGACTTACTTGGAAGCAGAACATACTAGTGAGGAAGGTGAAGAACACAGCCATACCCCCCACACCAAACAACATCAAAGTGCGCCTGCCCAGCATCTCTATCAGGAATACCTGTGTGTGTGTGTGTGTGTGTGTGTGTGTGTGTGTGTGTGTGTGTGTGTGTGTGTGTGTGTGTGTGTGTGTGTGTGTGTGCGTGTGTGTATACTGAAATGCACACCACACTAAACTGAAGGTTATACTAAGTAGCATGCTACACTAAACTGTGTGCTACTCAAAAGTGCACATCACACTTAACAACACATTTTCCTTAACTTTAACGCCTAAAAACTAATTAGTGTAACATACTAACCGTTGCCATAGTGACTAAAACAAGTACAAGGCCCACAGTGATGACAGTTGCAATGTCAGCATGTTGTATACCAGCTGCCTCGAAGATGTCCTTACTGTAATAGAATATCTGCAAGATGAATAGGAAAGTTGGTAAAGGATCATCTATATGCACTACCTCATGCATCACAGCAACAGCCTACATGACATATAGTGATCATATTTTGTTGTAATTGTTTACCTAAAAATAATTGATAAACACACACTGAAGTGGTATGTACAAGGAAAAAATATATATAATTAGTAAATTAGTGTAGCTGGAAGAGAATAATAGTTGGTAAAGTTTATTCAATTGTATGAGCATGTTTGTTTAAAATTATTGAATATGAACATAATGGATGATATTTGACGAGGTGAAGGTCATGTTGCATGTAATAAAACGTAACCTCAGCAACCAGGAAGTATACTGGGCCAAGGTGGTAATGAAAATATTTAGGTAAAGGGTCACTTAATGTGTTCATCAAACTTACGCCATTGATGCCACTGAGTTGCTGGGACAAATGAAGTGCTACACTAATGGAAAGTGCATATCTCAAGTGTGGGACTGTGAAGAACTGCTTCAGTCTCACTCTCTCTCTGGATTCTAATTCAATCACTTCGTCCTATTAATAATAATAATAGTCATGTGACTTTAAAGACAAGATATGAAAAGGTCACACGATCACCCACCTTCATCATTTTCAGTTCTTCTTCGATATTTGTAGTTCCTCTTAGTCTTTTGAGAGCTGCAGGAAACAATATAATGAAATATTGCGAACAAAACACACACACTCTCTTATAAGCCCACACTGGTAAACTCTGGTTTATAAGCTCACCTGGACTATATGCATATGCTCTCTTATAAGCCCACACACTGTTAAACTGCACTTCTTAAGTTCACCGCATTAATTTACATTACATAAATAACAAATTCCCCACAAAAGACCTTTGATAGATGCACTCTCCTGCTTTCGATTGATGAACAGATACTTAGGACTCTCTGGTAACCATGGCAACAGCACCAGCTGGAAGATGGCAAAAAGCAAGTTCACAGAAAATAAGATTCTCCAGCCATAGAATTCTGAGTCTGGACGTCCCAATACCTATGGAGGGGATAATGGGTGCGTGTGTGTGAGAGAGAGAAAGGAAAGATAGGTAAAAATTAATATTTGTCCAGTTTTTTTTAACAGTATTCTATAAGGAGTTGAGAAGGAATATGTTATACAGAGCAGCTGTGTGTGGTATATACTAAATTGTAAGAATGTACATTCTGTGGAGAACATATCATTCATTAAAGCATTTTACATGATAGAGTACATCTCCCACATTTCCAAACCAGTTACAATCCACCTCTGCTCAGATAATGTGTTCCTTGTTTAAGAATAAAACCATGAATGTATTAATAGGAAACAGTTGCGTGAGACTCTCTCCCCAAATGATTGGGTTTTCCCTTCAAGCTGAATTTGTGCATTCCAACTCGTATATTCCTTTCAACGCCTCCAGTCAGGAAAATTTGATGGCATGTGCACTTGGTGGTGGTGGATTAGTGGGTGAGACAAGCATTGTCCAGTACTAGCCAACTACGATGGCCTTCTATGGTTAGCGTCTAAGATTATCTATTATCCTTATCATATAGCTCATACAGTGAAACTCATACTAGGAATAGATCAATCCACACAAGAATGCTTTTCCAAGTGCAGATTACTGAACTTGATAATTATAATCTCATGATATAAGAGGGAGGGGGGGGGGGGGGGAGACTAGTTCAGCTGCTTTAGAGCATGCCATTGGTTATCTAATCTTTCTGCATTATTTTCACACATAAAATGCTGACACAACTCAACATCAGGTTCATCAATGAAGTGAGTTAGTCAGGACATGCAAAACAGTCATTATATAAACATCAATTAATGTATGATTGTATCGTGTTCATTGCACTTAAGAACAGCTAAGGTTATGTGTACCTAGTTTACTGCTAAGAAACACTAAATTATAATTAGGTGATTGATCATTGAATGTCTTGTTATATGTTACACTGTCATCTCAATTGGAGGGAAGCCAACCTATAAAAAGAAGGATAATCTCTAGAGAACTAGATTAATTTTAGTCTACTGCTGTAACTTCCAGTGAGTATAGAGGCTTCTATTACATTTGAATTGGGACACTTTGAGTGGTGACTATTTCATTCAAGGAATTAACTTAGAAGCTTACAGTGTGTTGTGGTGCCAAAATGTGTTATGCATTTGCACAGGCCAGCTGGTTCATAGGTAAGTAGTGTCTACGTATCTGTTCATCATAGCAAACACTTAACTCCAGTTACCAGCACCAAGTAGTAAGTCAATAGAAGGTTACAGCGAGCAGCTAATAACTTTTACAACTAAATATAGTCCAGTGGTATGTAGCTTACACTAATGATCGACCACAATACTTATTTTGTGAAGCACACCCCAGCTCATCCTTCTCCCAAATAAGTGAATAGTCAATGATCATGACACATGGAAAAACGTTCCTCTAAAATATTTTCAGCCCCTTGAGTAGATGTCTCCCTCCATTGTTAGAGAAGCCTTTAAAAATTAGTAAAGAGTTGAAGTCTACAGTACAGAATATCATTTCCTTATGTGTGGTTGCTATGTGACAGAATATCACAACATTCAGTTTTCTTGCAATTTAGGTGCTTAGTGAACACATCTTTTCCACAGTGGTCCCTAAATCACTCCTCCCACAATATTTGTAGTAAAATAAGTATCCAATTGACAGTCTATATTGATTATTCATTAAAGGAATGACTCTAGGATGTCACAAGATGACATAGTGTCAGTGAGCTACCAAACCATTTAGGAATAAGTGCATAGTCAATGAAAGTGCATATCCAAGATTTTGTTGGACTTGTAATCCAAACCTCTTTAAAAATCTTTTACAAGAGCTCTCCTTGGAGTTAGAATCAATCATGAGAATGTGTTTGCACTAGTCTCAATAATTGGAGGCATATGCTGACAGCACTTAACGTTTGACACAGTCACGGCCAGAGCAGCTGCACAATCCAATTAAGAAATGCTCAAAGTGTCAGGTGATCATTTTCCTAGCCAAATATGTACAAATCCATAAGTGATGATTTAGCAGCTGGGCTTTTTCCTGCTCATGGAGTAAAATAGTGCCTCAGTGAATGCAATTGCACTTTTTCCTCTTATCTCACCTCTCCACCCCCTCCCTCTCCCCTCTCTTCCTCCCCACCCCTCTCTCCGCTCACTCACAAAACTGAGCCCGAGTATCTGAGACAGCAGTATGCTCGAGACAATGGCCATCTGATGACACACCCCCATAGAGCCTCGTAGAGACACAGGAGAGATCTCTGAGATGTACAGCGGCACCACCACAGTGTTCACACCTAATGGCCGAGTGAAGACAAAGAGATTCAAGGGGAGGGAGGTGGGAATATAAGAGAGGGAGAGATGGGGAGAGGGAGAGGGAGAGAGAGGAAGGGAGAGAGAAAGGAGATAGAAGAGGGAAGAGAAGAAAAGGTTGGGAGGGACAGATGGAGGGGAGAAAGAGAGGAAGGGAGAGAGAGGGAAAGAAGAGAAGATAAAATTGGGAGGGAGGGGAGAAAGAGAAAGAGAGAGGGAGGGAGGAAAGAAAAGGTTGGGAGGGAGGGAAGGATAGGAATGGAGATAGGAGAGGGAAGAGAAGAAAAGGTTGGCAGGGAGGGAAGGGAGAAAGAGAAGGGAAGGGAGGGAGAGAGAAGGGAAGGGAGGGGAGAGAGAAGGGAAGGGAGGGGAGAGAGAAGGGAAGGGAGAGAGAGGGAGGAGTTGGGAGGATGAAGGTGGATCATTAGTACTGAGGGAGGAGTTGATGGTGGATCATATTGATGTACTTACATGTTTTTAAAACTTATGTTATTGATGTGGTTGACAAACATACCTGCATTAATGCCCAGCACAAAGCGCCCCAGGATAAACATGATAGGCTGGACAGCACCAGCTTGTAAGGCCACACCCACAGCCACCAGTAAGTTGTTAAAGATCATTGTATACTTCCTACAACACACATAAATAAACAAACACACAAACAAACATACAAAGACAAGATAAGGCAGAGAGACAATCGATATCAATCCACTGCATATGGTAAAGTGTGAAAATTTAAGTACCTAAACACTGTGTGGAAATTAGGAACTAAACACAGCCTTAAAACAAAATAGCTTTACTTTTTTTAACTGTAGTCCATGATTTAAAAGATTTAGTAAAAATAAATATGGGGGAAAAATAATAACATAAAATCTGAATTCTAAACTTTACTACCCATGGATGAACAGTAACACAGCTGGACACATCTTGTGCAACCATTCCTCCTCCCCTCCCCCCACATCCTTTCCAATCACCCAACACAGATTTACCATTATCCTATCCAGTATTACCTTCCCCCCCCCCCCCCCTCTCTCTCTCTCTCTCTCTCTATATATATAGACAAATTGTCAATGATTAGTCAGGTTTAACCATTATTGCATTAACTATGATCAGGTCAGGTAAATTCTATTAAATTGTACTTGGACATTGTGATAGGGAAAAATTTAGGAAATATAATCACAAAAAAAAAAGAAGTGTATTTCTTTTCTGGCTCCTGTAGGAGCAGGAGTTCAGACAAGTGCTCCTCCACTTTTCTACAGAACTAAAAAAAAATCAACACAAATTCCAGAAAGCATTAAAGCAGGTTAAAGAAATCCATAGACACCGAAATTCCTACCACCACTACTAACCAGATAGCCAACTTTACAAAATATTCATTTATTAGTGGTGGGTCCAGGGGCAGGGGGGGGGAGGAAGGAAAGGAAGGCACTGGGCAAGTGCTCCTCACTTCTAATTCTAAATAAAATTTACAAATCCTAGAAAGCACAGAAATAGTTAAGAAATTTCAATCCTGCAACAATTCCTATCATCAATACTAACCAAACAGCCAACTTTTCTTGTGCAGCTGAAGGCTCAAAAATAACAGATGGGGTGAGGTCATGAAACAGCATTTTCAAGGGGAGGAAACCTTAACAATCACTACAAAGCAGAGAGAGAGAGATAAACTTTCAAAACTTTATTGTTCAGCAGAATATAGCAAGCTAGGTGCAAGCTCACCCCAGGCTCCCTGAAATTTGTTCAAAGCTGCCCCCACAGCTACTTTGTGGATCCACCACTGTAATTATTCCTTGGTAATTATTCTATGTTAGTGTATTAGTTGTCTTTATAGTTCTTCCATTACTATTCTTGGCAGTAAGTCACTAAACTTTTACCCTCTTTGTATTCACCATTTTTAAAAACAGTGTGTTTGTTGTGTGAACACACAGATAGACAGATAGACAGACTAGAGTAGAAATAAAAGTCTAATACTAAGAACAAATATTATAAACCTGAGTCAATAGCAACCATTATAAAATGAAAAAAGTCATCACTTAATTAGAGAAAGCTAACTGAGCATGCCTCCCAAGTTTAGCAGTGTCGAACAGATTGTCTGCCTGTTTACGATTCAGATGGAACGAACACCATTACTCCCAATCATATAAATCACACACAGAGAACTGGCTACATGATCATTGGAGGACAGAGAACTGGCTGCATAGTCAGCAGAGGAGAGAGAACTGGCTGCATGGTCAGTAGAGGAGAGAGAACTGGCTGCATAGTCAGTGGAGGAGAGAGAACTGGCTGCATGGTCAGCAGAGGAGAGAGAACTGGCTGCATAGTCAGTGGAGGAGAGAGAACTGGCTGCATGGTCAGTAGAGGAGAGAGAACTGGCTGCATGGTCAGTGGAGGAGAGAACTGGCTTCGTAGTCAGTAGAGGAGAGAGAGAGAGAACTGGCTGCATGGTCAGTGGAGGAGAGAGAACTGGCTGCACAGTCAGTAGAGGAGAGAGAACTAGCTGCATAATCAGTGGAGGAAAGAGAACTGGCTGCATGGTCAGTGGAGGAGAGAGAACTGGCTGCACAGTCAGAAGAGGAGAGAAAACTAGCTGCATGGTCAGTAGAGGAGAGAAAACTTGCTACATAGTCAATGGAGGAGAGAGAACTAACTTCATAGCTAATGTAGAAGAAAGAGCAAAGCAATGTACAACTCATTCATCAAGCATATGATTAGTTTGAAGTGGTTGAGGAATAATTAAGGGACACTCAGAAATAAGTAATACTCTATTTACAAGACACTTACTAAACTATAACAAAGAAAAAGAGCTACACGAGATTAAACTTGCTAAGAACCATCTCAACTACTTCCTTGTCCACTACTTCATCAAGTATATTGCTCGTACTCGAAGGAAGAGAAGCAAATGTCACAGTAATGTATTATTGAGCTTCTTCTATGCAATTTACAATTGCCACATGCAGTTATTAACCACCTTACTTATGCACATATGCAATTAAATTTACCCATTGAAACTATCTAACTCCTTATCAGTGATAAATTTCTTAAATTAACCCTCCCCTTCAATTAATTGTCCAAGAGTAACATGTACATGCACTAATTACTTGTTACACACTGTCTCTGTTAACTACCTTCCTACGAAGTCTGCCACAAGTCCAGCTGGCACTGCCCCAATCAGTCCACCAATGGCAAATATTGCCACCGCCACATTCATCTCTAAGTCTGTGAAGCTGTTGGAGGTATTGGAAAATGATTGCTGTATTGCCTGTGAGGAGAGTTGATGAGAGGGAAGGTAAAGAGTAGGAGGAGGAGGGGTATATGTAGGAGGAAGAAGGGGAGAAGAGGGAGGAGGGGGGGAAGGAGGTGGTGGGGGAAGGAGGTGGTGGGGGGAGGAGGTGGTGGGGGGAGGAGGTGGTGGGGGGAGGAGGTGGTGGGGGGAGGAGGTGGTGGGGGGAGGAGGAGGAAGAGGAAGTGAGAGGAGGGGGAAGGAGGAAGGGGACAAGAAGAGAGATAAAGAAGGTAAATAGAGGGAACTAAAGTTCCGGAGAAGAATTGAAATGAAGAACACTGCACGTGCTGTTCAGGCGTGAGCAGGTTCCCAGTGCAGCCTTTAGTTCATCACCACATCTAGTCCCGTCCCGTCCCGTCCCGTCCCGTCCCGTCCCGTCCCATCCTAGCATTAGGATACCTAGAACTGTCTAATGCTGATATTTCTAGCACTAGCCCTAACCCTTCGGCTATATCAGATGAAGACAGACAAGTATCTCACTCATGCCTGTTTAATAAAGTATTTCCGATTAAAAAAATGACTAAATTAAAAAAAAAAAAAAAAAAAAAAAAATTTTTTTTTAATTATTTCGGATCATCAGAATGAGTGCCAGTAACCGTTCTAGGCCCAACCAAGAACCACCATACCATAATTACGATTCCTAGCTCTAGAAATAATAGATTCGGGCTAGATATAAAGGTAGACTATGTTTCAACTCAACTTCGTATTGATTCATGAACTGGGCATTGCATAAAAACATTGGAATGTATTGAACGAATACAAGTATACAGAACGTCAATGTGCCCCCCTACCTCTTTGGGGTTATTGATCACTCCAGAGTTGTAACCAAACTGAGTACTTGAACCCAACACTGCTGCTGTCACCGCTAGCAACAGCACTGGAGTTAGCTCCTCCCACTTGCTTTTGGTTGTGGAGCGATCCAAACTTGAACATGTCATAGACGTGTCATGGTTCTGTAACTGAAATATACATGATTTATTGTAATCCTCATGATTGAATGTGTAACACTGTAACGTTCATGATTATCCTCATTGAATTATGATTGATAACATAATGTAAAGTCTAACATTGAAATAGTTTAAAATCAACACATTGTCGTCAACCCTATGTGAATGGTTAGTGAATAAGCTATTAAAAATATACAAAGATCAAACCAGAATATTTTAATATAAACAATACTGAACATTACTAACACTATTTCATAGGGCTGGGCTGGTAGCTAGGTCAATCAAGGATATAAGGTTAGGACAAGGTCTAGTAAGGTGCTTAATCACCAAGGGAAACCAACCAGAGGAGGCAGAGGAGAGGGATGGAATAAATGAATTATTTAAGACTCTAACATAATCAATACAAATATCTAAAAATGAAAAACATTAAAATTTATATAACTATTTTTTTTCTTATATAAGAGAATATTTCAAGAGCTTTGAGAAATCAACCATTACATACCAGCTTAGGGAGTGCATTTCTAAGTTACATATTAAGGTTGTTTCTAGAATTGCATTATTTAAAACTCTGATATCATCACTAAAATGTCTAGCTTGGTCACCCTGGATACCACAGGGTTGACAATACAATATCACCTGACTAACCACTCTCCCCATATGCAGGAATGGAAAAAGGAATGCTCTCCCACCACTAACCTTAGGTCACAGGTCAGTAGATAAAAATGGTGGAGATATAGAATACATAGCATGAATTTTGTTGATTAAAATGACTGGAACATGCATTATCTTGTGTTTGTTGCTATGGAAATACATATGGCCAGGGTTCCTAGACAGGGCAGCTGTTCTAAACGAAATACCACTTAAAGGATTGGAGGAAGCTGTTTCTAAATAAGCAGCAAGTATGGCTCAATTAGAACTCCACTACAGCTCCACTGACCTCCAACAAAAAAACAAACATTATATTTACAGCAAAAGGAGACTTCTTAATGATGCATAGGAACAATCAATGGAACTAACACACACACACACATCCGAAGATTAGATACTCCACTCCTCCCTTGCTGTGCCTGTCACTCCTAACCCACAGCCAACACCCAGAAAACTCCAACAAAACAAAAAAAAGCTAATTTCAATTTGAACCCTTACTAAAAGGAAAATAAATTAAAGATTACAACTTCCACACATCAACCAAGTAGAAGTGGGGCATTCTGGGTGTTGCTTCATTGGCAGCTGTACTTTTAATAGGAACAGTAAACTGAAATTAGAGAATTGTTCCTGCTAGTATCTACAGAATTTGAAATACATTACATAAGCTATTACTAATGGTTGATAGCTCAAAGCCCTAAAAATATTTTCTTTCAATTTTCAAAAATAAGGAAAAAAAAAAAAAATTTTTTTTTTAATGTCTCTCATTGACAACCTCAGTATGGTTAGTATGGTTGCTATGGCTTTCCAGAATGTTTCTAATAGTCAAAATTACAACAGAAAAAAAAAGCTATGGCACATCCTACTCCACCTAATTGTGTGTTTCTTTGGTGTTAGTTATAATCATGAACTTTTCATTATCTCACCTCAAACTTAAACTAAATCAGTGTCCACAAGGAAATCACGACAATAGCTGGGCATAGTCTATTAAAAAAAACAACAAGGTGGTGTACGTAGTGGGGGTGGGGAGGAGGGTCAAGTGGGAGCTTATCTACAATGATTTATTGTTCAGATTGTTCAAAGTAAAGACATCAAAAGAAATTAGCATTACATGGTAAAATTAACATAAACTCCTACCCCCACTCTGCACAATGCTTCTTTCTTTCAACCTTTCATCTGTTCTTCCAGAGAAATTAAAAAAACAAAAACAAAAAAACCCCAACTGTGATTCTTACAGTCAATATATATAACACTAAGTGAGAGAAATCGTGTCATTGAAATGGATGAAAATAATTATAATCAAATACCCTCAGCCCCAAAATAGGGAATTTGTGTACTTTTTTCCAACCCAAATTAAAGATTATACATGTTTTGTATTTCTCTAGAGGCTGATTTCATGAACATCATGAGAGAAGTGCTTGGGCTTGTGCTGGGGCAGAAGTTCTAGTGCCTGCATATATAGTACCTGTGGTTCAACAAATATGAACATATTTCACACAATTATATACATATATATATATATATATATATATAATCCCTTACCCATATGCAATTCGCCAGCACCCTACGACCAACACACCCCTCCCACCCATAGTCACTCGCCCCTCAGGACCCAGGCTCAAGAAGGACACCCTCCAATCCAGATTCAAAGACTAGCTCTCCCTTTCCTAAACAACAACATCATCCCCCCAAACTCATGTGAGAAAACTATATCCTCTCTCCACACCATCTTCGTCCAAGAATCCATCTCCAACCTAGAACATAACCATGTCCTCAACACCCAGGCCCCCGACATCCACCCATCTGAGATCCTGCTCCCACGCTCATACCACTCCACGCTGTCCCAACTCTGATCCGGCCACTGCTTCAGCCTACAATCCTACCTCCACAAAATTGAAGCCTCCCCTTCCCCTCTTTGCCACACTGCCTCTCTTCTGAACAAGCAATCACCCACCTCTGCAACGGCCAAACCTTCCCCACAAACCTGTCTCCTACCGACCTCTGGAAATCCCCACTGTCTGCCTCAACCTTCCTACAATCCCACCCAGACTTTGCCCACCTTCCCCCCCCCCCCCCCCAGATCCACCACCATAGCCCCCGCCCCCCTGAAACAGCCACCCCAGAAGAATGACGAACTACAGATGCTGCAAACAACAACCACCCCCCCCCCCCATCCATATATATATATATAAAATGATCCATTACCCACATGCAACCCCCCCCCCCCCCCCACCCACTATTCCCACATGACTGACTGACAAAAAAAAAGGGAACTATCAGTCTGGTCACTGTAGCCATGTTTTTATGATTCCAGTGGAAGTGTGCAGCACAAACCAAAAATGTAATTTCGACTGAAAATATTAAATATTAGCTTGTGAACTATGCCAATAACAAACTTACAGAGTATGAAATCTGCAGCTGTGTAATACATTCATTGCCAACTAACTATCTGATCACTCAATATAAAAAAATCAGATTAGGTTAAAATATCCAGTTTCTGGTTCACAAAAACCTGGCAACAGTGACCAGACTGATCATTGCCTTTTAGCTACACAAGACAAACCCCCCCGCCCCCTCACTCATCATCAGGATCATTAAATCAAGATAGTAATATGTTCAATCATTTTGTTCTTTTAATTTGAATGAAACATAAAGATTTGAATGGGGAAAACAATTAGGTACTTGCTGTAGGTGGAGCATTGTGTATGGCTACCTTACTTTCTGTATCTAAAATGCCACCAAAAATACTTCTATCTCTATATGATGCTTAATTACACGGATTGGTGACATGGCACTTAGAATTATGGTAAAGGGTC
Source organism: Lycopodina hypogea (assembly GCA_963969325.1). NCBI lineage: Eukaryota > Metazoa > Porifera > Demospongiae > Poecilosclerida > Cladorhizidae > Lycopodina > Lycopodina hypogea. Next base: position 11,950,549 of record OZ017788.1, read on the forward strand.
TGTGAGACATTAATAACATTATTTCAGATTCCTCTTAGCACAATTACTAACAAATATAATTCCAGAGGTAGATTGGTGCTTTCTTAGAAATAGAGTGGTGCTTTAAAAACAGAAAATATGGAACTTCAAAGAATACTAGAGCTGAGGACTGAAGTGAGGTGAAGGAGAGAAAGATAGAAACAATGGCTAGGGCAAGATTGAAACAGTAATAGCTGGAGGTGCTTCCTACTCCATGTCCAATAACATTGAAGTGTTTCTCCCCCACTCAGCTAGCAACTAATGACCAACCAGATCAGTTTATCAAGCATACTGCTAGAGCTACAGCACTGGGCTCCAGCACTGGGCTCCAGCTAACTAACTAGCAGCAAGCTAAGAGAGTGATAGTCATTTAGCAAAAATTTCCTAAGCACACTTGAGCTCTATATGAGTGGAGCGCTTTCACACCTGATAAACATCTGATAGATAAAGAACTAGCCATAGCTGCACTCACCAAGATCCTTTCATTGTCAAAGCTCGTCAGAATATTGGGATTTTTGTCCAAGTTGTTACTTGCGAGTTCTTCATAACTTCCCTGTCCGGAATCCATAAGAGGGGAATTCTCTGAAGCCTCTGACCCACCCTGAGAAGACATAGCTTAGAAACGACCACGGTTGCAGATTGAACAACATATGGTGGACGTGGTTAAACTAAATCCTTCATGGTTGACATCATTATCACCCCATCGTCAGGCTTGACTGATCCCCACATTATAATCTCGCTGGCCAGACCCTTTTCCCAATCCACTGGTGGTTCAGAGGGTAAAGGGTCTGGCCAACAAAACCTTACTATTTCCGTTCTGTTCTGTTCGGTTTGGTTTGCTGGCAGGGTTGCCAGGTTGGCTTTTTTATGCCATTCTAAAATATGGCTTTTTTATGCCATTCTAAAATATGGCTTTTTTTTCCAACTGTTAGGCACCAAAAAAAAATTTTTGTGGCATATTTCTTAAATGTGGCATAATTGTGGCTTTTTTTTCAAATTGTTTGGCATATTTTTAGAAAATATGACATTGGTTGAAATGATGGTTCTAATGTGAGGGAAAAAAAGACAAATTTTGAATTCCTCCCCCCCATCTCTCAATTATCTTTTAAGCAACCCCAACCAGTTCATTGAAACACAAAAATGTAGAAACAGTATTTCTTGCTTGCAGCACATAATTGTGGGCTGGCCATTCCCTGTCAAATGAGTTAATCTTATTATAATTTAATGTCTGTCTGTCTGTCTGTCTGTCTGTCTGTCTGTTCTGTCTGTCTGTCTGTCTGTCTGTCTGTCTGTCTGTCTGTCTGTCTGTCTGTCTGTCTGTCTGTCTGTCTGTCTGTCTGTCTGTCTGTCTGTCTGTCTGTCTGTCTGTCTGTCTGTCTGTCTGTCTGTCTGTCTGTCTGTCTGTCTGTCTGTCTGGCCTCTAAACTCCTTCCAAACCACTGGGGAGGGGGAGGGGATTCGTGAAACTATAAGGGATTAACTAGGGCACTTCCCTGCAATTTCTCACGAAAATTTAGTTTAGATTGAGTGGCTATTGATGTGGTTATGTTGAAGGATGTGGTTTGGTGACTTGGAAGACTAACAAATGACCAAGATCAATGAAATTTGGCATTCTGAAAGAATGTTATATTCTGTGGGTGTGATCTGTTACTATATTATGATTGGGTAGGTAAGAAAAAAGGTGAAGGTCCTTTCCAACAGGAATATTTCCTTAGGTGGGGGATTTAATGCTGAAGAGCCTTTTTTTTTTCTTTTTTTCTTTTTTTTTTTTTTTTTTTTGGTGGAAAGCAATGTGAAAAACATGATGATATAGGGCATCTATTGTTCCAATAATGTGTTTTTTTGGTGGCTTTTTAAAATTTTTCTTTAGTATTTTTGGCATTTTTCTGGGTGGTCATTGGACCAGGCGAAAATGTGGGTACACTTTTGGTTGGAAAAAAAAGGACCCCTTGGTCCAGTTTTAGCAGAAAAAAATGGACCATCTTTGCCAAAACTGGACCTACCCCAGGTAACTTTTTTGCGGGAGTAAACTGGCTCCTATTCAGATTTAGCTAGGTTTAGGGACTTTTTTTTTTAAGTGAAATCTGATTTTGTCTCAACTAATGAAAATCCACCAGTCTATTCTCAGTGATTGTATTAATTGCTATAGAATAAGTTGGGTAGTTTTGTGCTATCTTACTAGATTACGTAATACTATAACCAATCAGTGGAAATAAACCCCCAGATAAGAAAAGAAAAAATAATTTTTTTTTGGTTACTACGTATGTTTTTCCTTATATATTATATCTACTGTTAAGGAATCTGGAGAAATCCAAGAGAAAGTTGAAGATGTAACTCCATGAAGAAGTAGCTCTGATTTATGCTGGCCTACTGCTACAAGTGTGATTTTGACTTCTATATTAAAGAACAATTCTGCCTCTCTCCATTCCACCTTTTATAAACAATTAGCTAGCTATATGGCTACCTTTTTTTTATCTAAATTTAAAAAAAATTAATTTATTTATTTTTGAAATTAACGGTATTTATTTCTGATGCTGTTATCCTCATCCTATTAAGTGACTACATTTGACCTTTTTTTCTTATGAAGTTATGTTGGTTCCTTTTACCCTCAAACTTGTTAAAATATTACTTTCT
>OZ017788.1:11954481-12312232 GCA_963969325.1 Lycopodina hypogea
AGAAGGATAGGTTATGGCATGCAACCTTTTTTCCTTTATGAAAAAATAGTTCTTTTTTTATTTGCCACCTAACCTCCAAAATATGTGACAAAGTAATTTCTATTCTTTACCAATAGAGAAATAAGACTGTATCCAAGATGGAGCATGAACCCACAGTACATTTTGTATTATCTATAATTGTCTTGGAAATTAGCTAGCTAAACCCCTGCCCCCCCCCCCCCCCCCACCACCCCCCCCCCAAAAAAAAAATCTAAGATAAAATGTATATTATAGCTATATATATAGCTAGACATACTACAATAGATCATATCTATATGATAGTAAATTAATGAGTACATAAACAAATGCACCAACTTGGGATATTTCCTCAAGATATTGATGCCATCAAGAAGCAGCAGTTTTAGGACAATAATTCTTTCTAAACAGTATTTTTTTTTTAACTAGCCCTGGATCATTTTGGCAAAGAGGTCCTATTTTGACAGAAAAGAGTGGACCATCATCCAATTTTTTCAGTCCCAATTTTTCATGACAGGACATCATTGCTGTGACGGCAAGGAGTCTCAACTAGCCCTAACCCCTCTGGGTTTGGAGGTAAAAGTTTTAGGCTAGCTAAAACTTTTGTGGCCATCTCCTCCTAGATGACGGGATGAATTTTGCTAAATACTGGTGGAGACACTCCTTAGGGGTGGCAAAGTGACCTTTGGAGGTCAAAATTTGAAAAGTAGCATCACTTCACTGGAGGGGACAAAAACGAAATAAAATTTTCCATACAAAAAAAGCCTGAAAAATAATAGTGAAATGTAAGGCCAAGGGTCTTCCAAGCTGAAAGTCCCAGGTGAGGTTGAATTCATTACTGATAGTTCTGGGGGGGGGGGGGGGGGGGGGGGGGGTTTGATTTTTTTCCCCTTGGGTTTGTTGCATTTTGTTCAGTTTGTTGTATTTTGTTGCTTTTTCTCTACTACCTTATTTCCTCCTTTCTAGTGAAACACTGGTATCTCAATTCTAAACTTGGTATGTTGTTTTTTTTTACCCACTGAGCTCCACAGGAGTTGACAGGGTCTAAAAGTTACTCTGTTGTTGGTGTTGTTGTTCTGTGACACTTTCTCAGATGCTTCAGATACGCAAAATATGGGAAATACATTTTGTGTGTATTCTAAAAGAATTTTTAAAATATGCCATGCACAAATGTCAAGAGGTTTCATCCTAATAATAAACTTCTAATGTATGTTATATATCCAGCATACATAGTGAGGGGGTTAAGCCTGATACATTTTATTTTTTGTTCTTTTCTTTTTTCCCTCTCCATTGTTAGTTTCCTTTCCATCCTTGTTTTCTTCCTTTTCAATTGACTCTGGGTTTAAAGTACTGTATTTGTTTATATGTGCTTGTCCACCCTACAGACCCTACTACCATTGTGGCCAATAGGCTCAATTTGAAAGTACTAAGTCAAGATTTAAATATTGAGGGGAAGGAAATTAAGCTATTCAAATCATGCTGCATTAGTTAATCTTATTATAATTCTCAATTATAATTTTTTTGATGACTCCCCCAAACAATTGAGCCTGAAGGCTCATCTTTCTGGGGTTTGAGGGGGTCCACCCTGGGGACATTATCACAAAGTTTGGTGAAGATTGGTTTATATGCTAATTTCTCCCTGATGATTGGGCATGAAGGCCTCTAATTTTCAGGGTTTGATGGGGGTCACCCTGGGTTGGTTAGAAGAAAGATTGGTGAAGATGGGGATAAAACCCTGCCTATGGGACTGTTTTTTTCCCCCTAAATTTCCTGTTTGTGGTCACAACTCTATATCAGAATAAACCACCCCACTTATCAAAAACTACGATTGTGTAACCATGCATGTCAGCAAAACTGTGCTCAAACCACTTTTAGCTATATTTCTTTACTTCTTTTTTAGCCCTGTTCGCCCATGCATCTGGGATGAGATAGAAAACAACAATCTACTATTATATTAAGAGAACTTTGTTTTTTCTGTCCATAGGATGCTTGCTATGCTATCATATCAATCAGGAGGGTGGGGGAGGGGGGGAAGGGTGCCTGTTTTCTCCAGCCATAGGATAGGCATTTTTTTTTAGTGTTACTATAATTCTCAATTTGTTTGTATGTATGTTTGTTCAGCAATTACCCCCAGGGTAAAAAATTTCAGGTTTTGATGGGGTCACCCTAGGGGATATTATACGGAAGTTTGGTGAAGATTGGTTTGTTTGCTAACTCCAGAGAGATAATTGGGAATAATAGGTTTAAATATTAAGGGGTTGATTGGGGTCACCCTGGTGTAGTCATAAAAAAGGTTGGTATATACTGGAGTAAAATCCTGCTGTGGGGTGTGCTTTGAAATCAAGTGATCAAAAATAGTTGTTCATTTACCTAACTAGAACTATGGATGTCCTTCTTGGCTTTAAATGTACCACAGAGTTCACTCACTGATTTCTTTTACTGACTGGTGATGACTGATGATTGTAGAACTCATTAGGTTTATTATTTTTGGTATGAATGCACTGCGTAGCAATAATGAAAAGTTTGCTCTTTAAAAAGTCCATTCAAATGTGCTTGGGTTACAATAATCAGATTACACGTGTGGTTTGTATTGCAACTTAATAGTTACCATGTTGGAAGGATGTTACTTAAGCTTGTCAAAATCCAGTTGTTGTTGTTTTTTTGTCTAGTCATCTCAGGAATCCCCCTATGTGGTTCCAACAGTTACCAGAGTACTCCCTGAGTCAAGTACTACATGCATGCCAATTTCAGGTATCTAGGTCCTACAGTTTGACAGGCCATTTGCCACATAAGTATATAGGTACACACATGGGTACATAGGTAGATACCCCTGTGAGATTTATATGTAGAGATAGCATATATCTTAGCTCTATTTTAATGAAATTATTTGAATTTTTTATTCAATGGATGCAAGATAAATGATAGTAGGTGTAGGAGCAGAAAGTTTGATTGATGGTCAATCACCAAGGCCTGGTGAAGCCAAAGGAGAAATAAGTAATAATAAGTACAATTAACATATTTAGTTGGGCAGGAACAAGGACCTAGGCAGTGGAAAATACAAGGATATTGTGGATCAAAATATATGAGGAAATAGTTCCATGAATAGGTTTTTTTAAATTTTTTATAATAGTTAATCAGATGTGTGAATAGGCGATAGTGCTCCCCATAAGAGTAGAATTCAATTGAAGTAGAAATGTCATTAATCAAATATGAGAGAAGTAGGATTGAGTTGAAGTGGCAGTGAAGGAGATATACTTCATAACTTGAAATTTGTTGACTTGTGTTTTAAGGATTTAACAGGGAAAAGAATATCTTAAAGTTCGAACCAAGACAAATGGCAATAAGTTTGGAGTGAGGAGTCTATATTCATAGCCTTTACTTATAGTCTGTATTTATAGTCTCATATAGATATATGCCTTTTGGAGATGAGGTCTCCAAAATTGAGAGCAAAAGGTGAGCTTAGACCTAATTAAAGAAAACTTTAAACATTTTTTATGAAAATAAGAGATAAAGTTCGGAGGTTCTTTTGATTAGATTAGGGGCAAGATAAGTACTTCTGCTTCTTTGTATAATATGCCAGCTAGATCAGGAATGATTAAAAGTAGTAAAAATTCATAAATCTCTTCAAACATTTATATATCTTACTGGGCTGAGGAAGAATATATGGCAGTTTGAGGGTAACCATGGCCCAGCCAGAGTTCTTTTATAGGTATTAGGACTTTGCAGTCTGGCACCGATCCAGTTCCATTTATTCTGACGCTGGCTGAGAAAAGGGTGAGGGGGAGAGGGGGGGGGGTGGATGCATCCCCATCCCCCTCCCCCTCCCTCACCCACTCAAATGAGATGAGATAAGACAAGATTGTCGGTTCCAAGCTATGATTTAGGAAGCTCTACTGGAAGCTGTTAATACTTAAATGATAATATTCCCTAACTACAACTCAGGCAGTTCATTAACACTTAGTGTGTAGCATAATCATGGCACCTACATTAGCTATATATTATAATAGCAGTGTTTAATACATAGTACAGGCACTATTCTACGCTTAGAAGTTCACCCTAATAAAATCAGTTTATAAATAGGCACGCAACATTGCTGTTGATTGTTCAGAAAATTCAAAATTTTTTGGAGGCATGGTGTAATGCTGAGAAGTAGATTGTCTACATCAGATTCATAAGAATGGAACTTACTGTGGTTGTGTGTGTGTTTGTGTGTGTGTGTGTATGTGTGTGTGTGTGTGGGTGGGTGCGTGCATGCATGGTGCGGGGGTGGGGTGGGGTGGGGTGGGTGCATGATTAATTTGTTAAAGAGTAACAAAAGAACAAAGTAGCTATAAATAAAGGAGGAAATAGGGGAAAAGAAGATAGGAAAAGGGGTAAGGGTGAGGGTAAGAAGAAAGGATTCAACCTTGAAAAGAAACAAAGAAAGAGGAAACAAAGGAAAGTGGGGTAAAAAAATCAGTACTGTATTTAAACAACTGGACTACAATTTTTGCAGGGTTTTTTTTAAAAAAAAGGTGTGGTATTATTCCTTTGGAAGACTACCTAATGACCAATTATAACACTGAAGTATGAAAGAATTTAATTCCTTTTTTCCCCACAAGGGTTAGCAACCCCCCCCCCCCCCCCACACACACACGTGCACACTAGTAAACCATTATATAGATTAGATACATTGTATTTATAGTATAATAAAATTTAGTGTGCACTCATTGAAACATGATATCTGTATGGAGCTCCTACTTCATAGATGGCTGACAGCCCTCTCTTCCTAAACTAATCACAATCTTAGCTAATATTTCTAACCTACTCTCCATAACCCTACCAATACTGTCTAAAGGATCATTGGCTACCAAAATCTTCTATATCAATGCATGATTTATGAACCCCTAATATTTTGCTCCCTTATGTGAATTAAACTACTAATGGGTCAAAGGTCATCCCCTACATAACATATTCTTGCACCACTATCTAAGTAATACCCACCTGCAATGCAGTTTTATTTGATTGTGTCATTTTTTTTCTTACATAGTTTGTACCTGGGAGATTGATATGGAGAACATGCAGTATTTGAATGTAGAAACTGGGGAGGCTGTGGGAAGACTGTAACTAAGCCCTGAGATGAGCTATTGTACAAAAAAAAGAGAGATTACATAGTGATATATAGAACCAAGTTCTTAGAAGATTAACTATTAAATATATCTGAGAGTGATAAAGTTCACTATCTTGGGCATGGGTATTGCTAAATAAGTGTCATTTCAATACACTATCGATGATATCTGAGGAGATCTTTTTGAAATAGAGATGGTATGACTTTCTTTACAATAGTCCTCTGGCTAAAATAAACCCGTTTAAAGTCTCATAGTTTTATATCTAACCAACAAACTAAGCAATGGATTTTTTTCCAGTAATTGTAACTAGATACTGTAACTAGATACGGTAGCTAGATACGATACGGTAGCTAGATACGATACGGTAGCTAGATACGGTAACTAGATATGGTAATGTAAACTAAATAATGAAAATTTCCCTGGCATGAAACAATGTATACTGATGACTTCAATCTAAGGATTTAGTATGTTTTGGGACATTTTCTGCCCTTATATATTTGACTGATATTTGCCTGTTAACTACCTAGCAACCCCTGATAACTTTTGGAGAATAGTTCCTGCTACCTAAATTAGCATAAATACACTATTTGCCAGATATATTGTAATCAATACTACTAGCACCCAATTGTGGTCTTCGGCCACATTGCTTGCTAGGCCCACCTGCCACAAAATTATTTTAGGGTAGTACATATCTTGTGGAAAGACATGTCTTTCCGGAGTACATGTCTTTCAGAATGACATGTCATATGGGAGCATATATCTTAAGGGAGGTCATGCTTTGTAGGAGGAAATATCTTATGGGAGGTAACATTTTAGAGGAGTGCATATCTTCAGGATGACATATCTCACAGGATGATGTGTTCTACTGACTTGAGGTCACCTCGTATAAGAAGGCATGTCTTACAGGTCAAGATGTCTTACAAGAGTACTTGTTTTACAGGAAGGCACACTTACAGGATGATTTCTTTTGCAGAAGGACAAGGTTTACATCTCCAGTGTTGATGATAATGTGGCTCGAATCCTACTGGAACATAATTAACATTATTATGTGGTTATTGGTATGCCTGTTGATCTTTTCCAGTTTTTGTCTTTGTCAAAGATTTAACAAAAGAAAGTGTTATTCAACTCTATTGAGTAGCTAGCTCACTACAATTGGTGACCCAGAGTTAAAATAATTGAAAGAGCATGAAAACACCATCCTTCAGTCCCATTGGAGCTCCTCAGTGGTGGTGGTAAAACAGCTACACATCCTAGAGACTTACTATGGATATTTTCTTCTCTCTCTTGCCCTCCTGCTTCTAGTCAGCCAAATGCCCTTGGACAAGACCCTCCTTCGTGCCCTCTTACTTGCCCTGCTGCCTATGGAAGCACATCGAATCCTCGCTGGGTCATCCACAACTGACCTCAATTATTTAGCCAAGGAGACTGATGCAATCATGGAATGAGCTCTAGGGTATTCAGTGCCACAGGCATCTCTGGTGAGCACAACCCAGATGTCCTCAACCACCGTTGCAATGCCCAAAGACCTGTGCTTTTATCACACAAAGTTTGGCAAGGAGGCCAAGAAGTGCAACAAGGGAGGGTGCAAGTCGGCATACCTCATCCTGTCCTCTGCTTCCACCTCCTCTACTATGGCCTCGGGAAATGGGCAGGCCAGCCACTAAAAATCTCCACAGTTGGCCCAGGGAAGATAAAGACAATGACAGTTTGGGACCACTGCTCAGGCTGTTCCTTCCTTGTTGATTGTGGTGCAGAGGAATCTGTTTTCCCTGCCTCAGCCACTGATAAGAGGCACCGTGCCTCCTCAGTTCCCCTAGTTGCTTCCAACGGCACACTCATCAAAACATGGGACAAATGTGAAGCATCCCTTGTACTCGGTAAGGGACACACCTTTACACAGGAGTTTCACATGGCAGATGTCACAGACTCCATCCTCGGTGAAGATTTCTTTGCTTCCAATCGATTGGCCATTGACATGTCCAACAAGTGTCTCACCAGTTTTGACAACCTCCATGTGGTTGCGACTGGTGTTGCAAGCATCTGCTCCACCATCTGTGGTCTCTAAATCACTCATATTCATTCCTTTGATGCCATAATAGATGAGTTTCCTGAGCTTCTTGTTCCACGCTTCAAGTCTACAGACTCTAATAAGCATGGGGTGGAGCATTATATCACCACTGATGGTCCCCCTCTTCATGCTCGTGCTCGTTGCCTCAAACAGGAGAAACTGGAGATTGCCAAAGCAGAATTTGCCCAGATGGAAAGGATGGGCATCATCAGATGCTCCAACTCTCCCTGGGCCTCACTGCTTCACATCGTCCTGAAGCCAGGTGGTGGCTGGAAACCATGTGGCGACTTTCGACACCTTAAGAATGCAACTGTCGACGATAGGTACCCCTTGCCCCACATACAAGACTTCAATGGCAGCCTAGCAGGAAAAAGGATCTTCTCCAAGGTGGATCTGGTATGCAGTTATCACCAGATCCTTTTGCATTGGCAGACATTCCAAAGACGGCAGTCATCACTCCCTTTGGGCTGTGGGAGTTCCTCTGCATTCCCTTTGGTCTGAAGAATGCAGCTCTGGCATTCCAGAGGTTGATGGATGGCATCCTCCATGACCTCAACTTTGTCTTCATCTACCTGGATGATATCCTAATTGCCAGCTGCACCAATGATGAGCATGAAGCACACCTCCGTGAAGTCTTTCACCTACTCTCTGACAATGGAATGGTCATTAACCATAAGAAGAGTGTTTTTGGTGTCAGCAAGCTCATCTATCTTGGGCACTGTGTCACCACTTCAGGTATTATGCCCCTTGAGTCCAGGGTCACATCAGTGAGTGATTTTCCAGTGCCCACTAACAAAGTCGGTCTCCAGTGCTTCCTAGGCATGATCAATTACTACCAACGCTTCATGCCAAGGTTGGCTGACAAGCTCCATCCCCTCCATGATGCCACCAAGGTCAAAGGGCAGGCGATTGAGTGGACCACAAAATGTCAGTCAGCCTTTGTTGCAGCTAAGTCGGCTCTGGTGAGTGACACCCTCCTCCATCATCCCCATTCAAATGCAAAGACCAGCATCACAGTGGATGCATCAGATAGGGCAGTCGGTGGGAAGCTAGAACAGTTTCTGGATGGTCTCTGATAGCTTTCTTCTCTAGGAAGCTCACTAACACTGAGAGGAAATACAGTGCTTTTAACTGCGAGCTCTTGGCCATCTTCCTCTCTATCAAACACTTTTGCCACCACATCGAAGGCCACCAGTTCACACTCTTCACTGACCATAAACCACTCAACTTTGCCTTTGCCAGCGCTGCTGAGTGATCACCCCATCAGACTTGACACATGTCCTTCATCAGTGAGTTTTCTACTGATGTGTGCCATGTCAGTGGAATAGATAATGTTGTTTCAGATGCACTCTCTCAGATAGACATTTCTGCTGTTTTCCTCCTGACAATCAACTATCGTCAGATGGCTGCCGATCAGGCCACTTCAGACGAAATTGCTGCCTATTAAACCTCCATCACTGGCCTTCATTTTGACAACATCCAGTTCAATGACTGTACCATCCTTTGTGATATCTCCATGGGTAAACCTCGACCAATATTCCCTCGAGAATGGACAAGGGCAGTTTTTGAATCCATTCATGGCCTTGCCCATGCCGTCTGCTGCCCAACACAACATGCCATCTCCTCACGTTTCATATGGCACAGTTTGAAACATGATGTCCACAAGTGGTGCAGAGAATGCCACCCCTGCCAAGCATCGAAGACCCACCGTCATGTCCATGCATTTTTCACTGAGTGTCCACATCCAGATCGTAGATTTGGCAGTCTCCACATTGACTTAGTGGGTCCCCTTGACGAGTCTGAGGACATGAAATCTTCTTTGCAATTATTGATCGCTTTACCCAGTGGCCTGAAGCCATACCACTGCCTGACTCTACCACCGAGACCTGTGCAAGAGCCTTCATCCATCACTGGATATCCCGCTTCGGAGTGCCCGATGACATTACCTTCGACCATGGCCCTCAATTCACCAGCCATTTGTGGTCCAAACTCAACTGCCTTCTCGGGATCTCTGCCTCTAATATGATGGCCTACCACCCGCAAGCCAATGGACTTGTTGAGTGCTTCCATCGACAATTGAAAGGATCCCTCAAGGCTCGGCTCCAAGGCCCATGCTGGATGGATGAACTGCCACTCGTGCTACTTGGTATCTGGACAGCCTGGCAGGAGGGTTCAGACTGCTCAGCATCCAAACTATTCTACGGCACTTCTCTCTGCATTCCTAGTGAATTCCTTCCCCATGAGCCACGGGATTTGTGAGTGTCCTCTGAATTTCTCCGGCAGCTCCAAGACAACATGCAAACTGCCCTTATACCTGCAATGGACTTTCACGGTGATTGTTCAGCCTACAAACCTGACAACCTAGCATCCACTGGTTATGTGTATGTTCGCCATGATGCCCACTGCGACCCACTGCAGAGCCCCTATAATGGCCCATTTAAGATCCTTGAAGTACATAAGAAGTACTATGTGCTTGACATGAATGGCCGCCATGATTCTCTCTCCATTGATGAACTGAAGACAGCCTATGGCAAGCACACCTACTGTTGACCTGCCCTTGTTCCTCCTCAGCCTGTCACTTGTTCACATTCAACCTGAGCAGCTCTGTCTCCACCAACAACAACCATGCCACAGCCTACAGTGCACTCTCGCTCAGGCAGACCGATCAAGACACCAGCCCGCTACCTGTAGGCCTTGGCCATCACAGTATCCCTCCCTGGGGGGGGGGGGGGGGCCTTGTGGTGTCCATCCTATGGAACATAATTAACATTATGTGGTTATTGGTATGTCTGTCAATCTTTTCTAGTTTTTGTCTTTGTTAAAGATTTAACAAAAGAAAGTGTTGTTCAATTCTATTGAGAATTTAGCTCGCTACAACAACATGACTTAACTTTATACAACCATGAGTGGGTATAATGACAAATGTTAAAATTCCCTTATCCCTCTTTTTTTCCCTTCTTCTCCTTTTTTTCCCTTACCTTTCTTATGATTTCTTTTTTCCTTCTTTTTCATTTCTATATTAATTTATTTAAGAAAAGTGTTTATTTTTTAATCCATATATTTATCTATCCACTATGCATCCATCCACCCACTCACTTACTCAACCACTCACGAATTATTATATATAAAAACTTTCATTGATTTAGTGTGATATGAAATTGCAAAACATCAATGAGGGGGTTACATGAGGTATAATGTCAAAGTGATAGACATAAATTACTGCACACTGGGAAAAGATATGAGTAGGGACAGTATTCATAATTATAGTAAATATTCATAGGGGAGAAGGTGATGAAGGTTACAGTTACTATACTGGCTATCTATATCAGGCACACTATATTTTGAATGATCCATGGATGGCTGTCCTTGATACTCAGAAAAGCAGTTTTCTTAAGACTTCTGTGAGCAACCCATATGTTTCTGCATCTGGAGGAAACCTTGAAAATGGATCACTCCTTTGGAGCCAACTTTGAGGGTGATGAGGGAAACATCATGATGGCTGTTCTCACACATGTCAAAGTACTTCTTTCTTTTTCTGTCAGCAGCCTGTTTAAAAAAGTGTTTCAAAACAGATAGTAAGCTCGACAACTACTGATAATTTTGAAAGTTTATCCCACCAAATAATGTCGGATGGGAGATGTGTGCAGGGGAGGTGGCTTGGTACTGAGTACATTCCTGATGATAGATATACAATTTTGCTCTAGGACGCTTGTGGGTTAATTGTGATGAGGGAAGCAATTTCTTTAAGAACTTTATCATATCTTTGATTATATCTCCAATGGTATGGAGCTACATTGCAGCTATTTACTACATGGAGTAGCATCTGTCTTTGATGTCCACACAATGGGTACCATGCATTTGGTTTATTCTTCCTGAGATGGAGGTTGGAGTTGTGGGGAAGAGTGTCATGAATGTAGCATTTAGAACAAATTTATAGCATTCATTCGGGAGATATTTGATGGTATCACTCCATATTGTAATCAGATCTGTAGAAAGTATGGTAATTGTGGTAAAAGGAAGATCCTGGACTGGAAGAGCTAGAGGTTCTGACTTATGTATGCTGGCATCACTCTAAGAGACTGTTTTTCATTGCCTTTAAAAGTGCCTTCCAAGAGTGGGATAGATCCACAATCATTTCTTGTTGTACCTCTACTGATGGTTTAAAGATCTTTCTGATGGATATCATATCAATATCAAGATTCTTTTCAGCCAGGTGTCTTACTGTGGCATATTTGGAGGTAACAAGCTGACAGTTTTTGTACACTTGCAGCTTTTTATAAAGTGTGGAAATGGTTGGGAATTGTAGTTATTCTACAAATCAAGGAATTTAAAAGATATTAAGGTTTGATAATTTAGTTAGTGCTCTCCACCTCTTAATGTATTTAGTGGCAGTGGCATCAAGTTAAAGGTGAGAAGCCAGTTCAAAGTAAGAGAGAACCCCAAACTTTAGATTTTTAGCTTTTCTTTCTTAGGTAGTGGAGTGTCATGAACAACCTTAAGCAAGGACTGCAATAGAGTCATTGTAAATTGGATTGGGAGACAAAAAAATTTCATGGACAGATTTGTAACATACTCAATTGACTTTTTAAAGCAGGTTAGGAAGAGATCCCTCAAAATTCCCCTGGAGCTCTTGATGTGCAATGAGTGGCACTTGGGGACCTTAGCCTTCATTTCTGCCCACTGCAGCCATTTGTTGGTGAAATCTAGCAGATTGAGATGCAGGTGGGCTACTGGCTGTGATGCAGGTGAGATCATCATATTGAAAGTGGTTTTATTGATGAGATGATGAGAGAGAGTAGCCCAGGTCCTTCTTTAGATTAAGGGTGTCAACTAGTGTATTAATGATGGCATTAAAGATGATTCCAGATAGAAGGTCACCTTGGTTGAAAAGGAATGACAGTATTAACCATGAATTTGTGGATGCCCTAGCTAATGGACCTGAGTAGAGAGAGGCCACAACATTACAGAAATGTGATGGAGCATGATAGTTATGCAGAGCAAATCTATAATTGAGTAATGAACACTGCCATAAGAATTAGCAACAAGAAATTGCCACATTGAACCTAGAAACTTTCAGAAATTAATTCTTTCTTTTAGCATCAGCAAGAATATAAGTCAATTGGTGATGGCTATCTGTGCAGCCAGTTGCTGCCTGCATGAAGGTTTTTTGGATGGATGAATGGAGGCACTTATTTTCAAGCATATAAAGTTTCCCAATCTATGATGTTAATGCTATTGGTCTGGAGTTGGATGGTGATGAGGGGTCACTCACTCACTCACTCACTCACTCACTCACTCACTCACTCACTCACTCACTCACTCACTCACTCACTCACTCACTCACTCACTCACTCACTCACTCACTCACTCACTCACTCACTCACTCACTCACTCACCCACCCACCCACCCACCCATTAATTCATTTCATTCATTTACTTATTTATTGATTTAATACTAAAATACAAAAAAAAAAAAAAAAAAAAAAAAAAAAAAAAAATTTGTAATATATTTTTTTCTTCCTGGTAGAAAATTATGTGGATTTGCAAACAAAAACCTCAGCTGTTCCGAAAAATGCAGGTGCATACCAAAGCCTTGTGAAAACTATTAGTGGTTTTATCTCTTTAATGGAGTAGTAATTGTTTGGATACATAGACAATACAATCAGGACTTCTTTTTTTTCAGTTTTAAGATTGGTTTGGGAAACAATATTTTTTTAGTTGTTCTCTTCTTGCTATCAGCACAGCCACTCACCCCTTTTAGTTCCTTTTTCCTGATATCTTTTGTCACATGCTCACAGACAACACACATTTTTTCCCAGAGTTTTGATAGCCATGAGAATGAATATACACCACTCACATAAGTAGCCTTTTTTTAATTTTTTTTAAATTCCAATTGCATTTATTTAATTTTTTGATTAATTTAACAATTGGGTATTCATTTCTTTTCTTCTTCTTTTTTTTTTCTTTCACCATTTCTATTTTAAACAGTTTATTTTTAACTAATAATCTATTTGTAGTTCCTCCTGTAAGATTAGAACGTTTCTCTAAATTTTAATTTCTCTTTAAAATGAAATCCTGCCCACCCTCTGAAAATTTGGGATGACAAAACCACCAAGTTCTGCCCTGGATTTCAAATACAGCGGTTTCTAAACCTCAGCTATAATACAGCTGCTCCTATTGCTCAGTCTGAAATAATTATTTTAGTGTGTTGGCCTGCTAAATCCAGAACAAATCTCATCAAATTAACTAACCACACTACTTCATTTTGAGCACATAGAATAGAATAGGATTTCTATTCATTGATACTCTCCCAGACCTGGACTATGTAATATCTAACTTCAAAATTGAAGGAATATATAGTATGATCACGTACATAGAGGTTAAGCAAGGCATACATTTTTGCTAGGTTATTTCAATATTGAGCAAGTAATTTACTTTAGCTAGCCTTCCTAATATTTTATCTAACCTTTTTTTAATTTTTTTATTTAAATTTAGCTATTGTAGCTATAGCTGCAGCTCTTCCATAAGGATTAAAAGAAATAGATTAAGTTAAGCTGCTTACTAGTGACATAACAGAGGTGAAAAGTCACAGCTAGAATGAAACTCACACTTTGGCCAAAAAAATGTTGACAGTTATAAGGACTTAGGACAAGCTACCCATTAAATTTCTAGCCTAAAGTAGACAAACCCTTTACCTACTGCACTAGTAAAAGGGTTTGTTTACACTATTAAAGTCCAGGCAACCAAACAACAGGCTGACCAAACTCTTGGCCTGGTACCATGTTCACCTAACAGGCACCAAGACAGAATGAAGAGACTCTACTAATAATACCAGGTTAGTTAAAAATCAATGTTACATGTAAATGCTGTTAATCCATGCTAAATTTTTAGGTCTAATCCTTCCTTGAGTCATGGTTTGGTCTTAAAAAAAAAAAAATAGAAACAACATCAACTGGCTATTTTTTTTACTGTTTTCTTTAGCTCATTTGAAACTTCAGCCAATGTTTTGACATTCAATGGATACCTAAGCAGATGCTCTATAGGATTATGTACATAGAATTGGTCTACCCATAAGCCCATTTTAGTACTATAAAAAATGACCCTTTACCAAAATTGAAAAGAATGTCTGAAAATTTTTGCTCTAGCACTAGCCTGATCAAAACCCAAATTTTTTCCTGTCATTTTCTATGTCCATAAGGAATGGTCTTACTAAATTCTATCAAAATCATTCTTTGTATCTAGGAGGAATTCACAGCCACACACACACCCACCCACCCACACACACACACACACACACACACACACACACACACACACACACACACACACACACACACACACACACACACACACACACACACACACACACACACACACACACACACACACACACACACACACACACACACACACACACACACACACACACACACACACACACACACACACACACACACACACACACACACACACACACACACACACACACTGGTAAATCCTCATTAAGATGTTGATCAAAATTTTTACATAATGGATGAAATTATAGAATCATACCACATGGAGTTGGGAATGATTTTAGGCTCTTTATCTCTGCTCATAGTCAAAGTTTAGCAGAATGTTAAATGTAGCAATTGGTTCAGTGCTATGTATCACTGTTCATGGCTTTTTATTATGTTATTTTAGATAATTCGACTGGAGAGTTACACTGTGAGTGAGCTAAACCTGTGTAACCAAATCCTAGCACAAATATCTAAGAGTATGAATATAGCATTTTGAACTAGAATTCGATTAGCTGGTAATGATTGACAGACATTCTGTACTCTGATTGTGCATTAATGGAGAATGAGATGGGAAAACTGGTATATAAATATTAATTTTTGGAATTTTAAAATGACCTAACAGGGAATAGCAAAGACCAAGCCACTCTCCGAAGAGTAATTAAGTTTTCTGGGAGAACCTCTTAGAGCAACAGATGTCTTTTATAGAACAATGGCATTATATCTAAATGAGAATAAATATGAAAAAGTGCATCATTTAGAGTTGAAGCAGATATTTCTTTTTATGTGAACACACCATATCTATGTAGTGGTTTTTGAAGGGTATCATTGTGATGGCGAGCTCTTATGGTTTTTATACATTGGTGTATATATATGTGCATAATGTTAATTATTTTATTATGTAGAATAGCTATAAAGAATATAAAATGTGATGTATAAATATTTGTACCTCTACCACTTCCACATTCTAATTTGGCATTTGCCTTTGGTATACTGGATGTATTGTACCAATCAAGCCCAACTCAAAAAATTTTGACTTGCAAACTAGTTTTCACGTAGTCTAAATGTTATTTTCTTGTTATTTTGTTTATTCTTAGGTAAATTCGTCAGGAACACCAGGGCTAAGGTCTCTGGTTCAATTCCTTGTCATGGTTGGATATATTTTTGGTTTCATTGTGTTTTCCAATCGAGATTCAGTGGATTTGGAAGTCAACATTATAACTCATTATTAAGTCAAAACATTAAATCATAAATTTGTGTATTTTGGCTTTAAATTTCCAGTCCTCTGTGTATATAGTGCAGACATTGTCTTTTAATATATAACTAGCTAATAATTAAGCTGTTAATCTGTAGGAATAATCCATTCCAGATGTGCAAGAACAATGACCACAACATGTGTGCAGGGAAGAACTGATTTTCTCACAGCATTGAGGAGTTGGTGATATGGACCATAGAGAGACATTACGGTAAATATACATAACATAGGTAGCATGTATGTTCTAACAGTTGTAGGAATCATTAGAATGCTGTTAAAACCAATTATCTGTAAACCTGCAAGCTTTTTTACTTCCTATTCATGGTTACTTTTACATCTCTATCCCACCTCCATTTCAACCCCTTTACTCTTTCTTTTTCTTATTTCTTCCCTCCTGTAATCCAAAACTGTTTATTCTTCTTCCTCCCTTACTTTGATATTTTCCAGAATGCAATTTTTTTTAATTATATTGAGAGCTACCACAACAAAGGGACTACAACTGGGTCATCGCCTCTTGTGGCTTCCCAGTCTGTCCAAGATGAACACTCCAACTACAGTAGTGGAGATGGAGGAGATACAGATGACATATTGACAGCAGCTTAGAGCACAGTAAGGAGATCTCATATTTGTTGGCAATAAAATTCTCTCTGTGAGATACAGCTATTACAGCACACATAAGTTGAAGTAAGAATTAATATGGAAGACCTATTCCTATGCTAAGGGGGGAAGAACAGCTGGCTACTTGGGGTGAAGTAATGTGGAGGCTGAATGTAGGGAAAATTGTTCTATTAGCATTTATGTTTAATCAGTTACAACTATTTCTGAATAAATGAATTCGCTACTTGAAACATGAAAGATGAAATTTGTCCTCCCAAGAAGTTTGATGGTGTCAATGTCATTTATCCACTGGTGAATTGTTCATTATACCCCATATTTTAATGGGTGTACCAATATTGTATATAAACATCATGTATATACACACATACAAAAATAACAGCAAAGCTACCCGGGGATGCCCGAGTAGCCACTGGGCCTAAAACCTTCCTTGCCACCCACTTGACCTTCCCTGGAAGTTTGAGGGGGATTCATAATATTACAGTATATTTCCCTTCGTCTGCATGTACATCTGTACCTATGTACCTATATTAGATTGCTGTGTGAAAACGCTATTATGAGACCTCTAAATGACCTCCGATTTTGGATTTGACCTGATCCGATCCCCCATTTATGGTCATTTGAAGTTGGGTCTCAGGAATGAAACTTTTTGATTAGAGGCCTCCTTCTGCCTGAGACTGGCGATTTTTGACTTTTCGGACTTGCCACCCCCTTGACCTTCCCTGGAAGTTTGTGGGGGATTCATAATAGCGTTTTCACACAGTAATCTAATATAGGTACATAGGTACATAGGTACATGCAGATGAAGGGAAATATACTGTAAGATGTATACATACACTCATTCATTCACATATTCACATATGCATAAATGGTGTGTATTGTGGGACAGTTGGATAATCAGCCTTCTACAAATATATTTTGACAAATAAATACATTTCTCCAGTAGTCACTAGTAGAGTTTCTATTCGAATGACCATTCTTTTATACTTTACCTTTAGTCCATCCCACCAAATTACAAATCTGAACCTCCTTTCCCCCTTCCCAAAAAATAGTATATTGGAGGGGGTGTAGGGAAAATTATTATTGGTCCATCAGAGTGCAACATACAGAGTTTTACCCTTATTATGGTCATCATCATTTATATGCCAGTCACAAGTTTTTATCCAGCTTGCAGTGGCAAGGTTCATAAACCAGGACTCGCACCAAATATCAGGTGAAGCGATTGTGTCTAGCACCGGTAGGAAGTTCGTCCAGGTCAGTCACATGCATCCATTGATGAAGCACATAGTGTTGTTTATAGCTAAGGCTAGGGCTGGGGCTAGGGCACAAACAGGCTGCACTGTAGACAAGGAAAATGGCACTTGTCTGCAGCATAGATGTCAGTGCTCCCCTGCTGGAGCCAGCCAGGCATTGCAAGCAGGCCATTTTAAGTAATGACTAATTTTTTTTCAGGCAGTGACTTTCCCCTACGAAACTCACTTGTAAAATAATGTCAATATATATATATATATATATTTTTTTTTATCTATAGAGGCTAAGACAAGGCAAATGCCCAAGGCTGTACATATTACTCTGAAGATGTGATATTTAATGGTATGGATTCCAACCCTCCCAACCTACTGCAGAATGTAATAGAGAAGTATTTTAAAGTCAGAAGATACTGCAAGAGCTGCTTCTACCAAAAGAATGTTCAGGTACAGCAGGTATATCATCCAACTACCACCGCATGCATGTATAGGCTACATACCCATGCTGTTGAATTCACATGACCACCATGTGACAAGTATGAAGAGATTGCCTCTATTAAAGAACTACTCACTAAATATTAGATACTCCAACAAATGGATCAGGTATGCATGGATCATGAACCTTTAGATACTATTGGAACCATATTTTAATGTCACATGACAAACTAGTTTCTCCTTTTCCTAATCATATTATGTGCATGTGAGTCTGTCTCATCTATTGTTTACTTGTAAATGGTGTAAACTCTGCGGGGTACCATGAGTACTGATTGTGAGACAGGCCTAAAGAAGTGCATTATGTGTACACTTGATTGAGAACCAGTCAGAGTTATACCATCCTCCGAACTCTGCTGTAACTTCGGGCAGTATAAATTCCTGCCCATCGCCCCTTGGCCAAGCAGCAAGCCCAAGAAAGAACCATTTGAATATTGCAAGAAAGAGGATCATGTCAGGTACCCAAGATATGACTGTCCCCTCTATTAGACTATATTCTAAACACACCAGTTTATTGGATCATTTAAAAAAATTGATATCAATGTTCTTATTTAGTATTTTCCGTTTTTTTGTGGTAGTAGTGATTGCTACTACACTGATCGTGGTGGTAGTTAAGGTTACTATAGATATGTAGCTCTAGTGATAGTTGTTATGGTGATAGTGGTGTTATTGATGGTTACTGGAGTAACTGATGGCAGTGGCAGTGATGCTTGTTATAGTGATAGTTACTATATTGATAGTGGTAGTATTGATGATTGCTATTGTGATGGTTGTGATATAACTAGGGAATATGGCATTAGTTGTGGTGATTGTGATGTAATAACAATGATTTATTTTCTCTAATCACTAAATCAAATAACATTTTGTTTTCTATCCAATTGCAGATGTTTTCATGTGTATTTACAGTCAGAATTCTGTTATCCTCACTCAGTGGAGGAGATGGTTATATGGACGGTGGAGAGAGAGAGGAGTAGGTGTTAATTATGTTATGCGAATCCACAGGTTGCATGCATTATAAACTATACATATAATGTAGTGTATATATGTATAATTTATTGCACATACCAAATAATTTTTATTTTTATGTGCAAGATTTATTATTGAATGCAGTATAATTTGGAAACAAGAATTATTTCATCTTTATTATTATCAAGAACACAGGTTCTTCTCAAATACCTAGGCACATATTAATTGAGCATCCATATATGCATGCACACACACAATCCAAAACGCATGCACACACACACACAAACAAACATATACTACATTAACTGGTTCTTGGTATATAGAAATGTCTACCTATCTCTACTTCTGGTGTTTATGACATACCCTTTTTTTTTCTTGTTTGTTTACCTGTCTCCTCTTTCTCTTCCTACATCCATGCCTGTAGTTCCTACTTGGCTAGTAGGAGTGTCAACCACTCCCCACGTAGTCCTTCTTCAAACCACTCTTTCGTAAAAAATGAAAGTGATTTCCTTGGACATGTAAAAAAATGGACATTTTTTTCAGCCCTCAGGTCATGTGTACACATAGTTATCGCCTCAAGCCGATTAATCCAGCTTCAATCTCATCACTGAACCCTCCCTCCCTTCAAGAGCAGCTGTATGCAAGAATACATAGGAAGATGGACTTTCCCCAGCCAAACCCAATCACAGTTGCCAAGTCAGATGACAAGTAATACACACATGGAGGAATAGCAATTCCCCATCCAAATCCAGGCAAATGTGCTTCCCCGGACAGTATAATTAATAATGATAGACTGTCTTAAACAGATGTAAGACCTGAGCATTGTAGCTTGAATAGTTGAGAAAGTGTTACCAAGTTCAGCCCTGAGACGTATCTCACACAACAGGCACAGACGTTTCAGCTCACAAAAAATGGAGCCAGATTTATGTATCTCCCAGATATGCAAGTCAGAGAGCAGCCAAGACAAATATTGCTGTCCCACCAACAATCCATCCAACTAGAGTATAAGACTGGTGTTACGATGACACAGCAACAGCAGATTGCCCCCCAACTGTACTTGCCATGCAGTAATCCTTATTTTCATCAAAATATGCCAAACTCTGACAACCAGATGTTTTCAGTGGCTGAAGACAATGCAATTGCCATCCCAAAGAAAATGTCCCTAATAGGTGGCTTGAAGGTCAGCTTTTATCCTTCTTTACATGAGTTCGGAGATGGAGGAAAAGGAGGAAAAATTGAAGTTGTTGAAGGGTTCACTTTTAAGCCTGAAATTATTGTCGGTGGCAGTAGCTGTCAATCTGTTCATGATTCTAAGCACTGTGTTGCTACTACTACTGCTATTACTGCTACTACTACTGGTAATTGTAGAATGGTAAGCATCTATCATGTGATCAAGAATCTTGTTCCTCCTGAGAATGCCTAGAACAGGAGTAGAGTGGCAGTAAAAAATAACTACACTGTGGTCTCCCACCATCAAAGTAAACATGGAGGAACTTCTGTCTCTGGTGCAGGAATAGATGGGCATGGTGAGACCAGTAGAAAGTGTAATGATAGTAGAGGTGATGTTTTCTATCACTATTAGCTTTTCTTTCTCCATCTGTGTATTTGAATGTGTGTGTTTTCTGTGTGTGTGTTTGTGGATGTGTCTTGTCCGCAGTGTTCAAATTCTCAGTTATTAATTTTAAGGAGATGAAGGATGTCCCTGTGTCCTTGCTCCAATCCTTTGCCTTGTGCTTAAGGAACAAGAAATTGGTGTGGTGACAATGTTTTTTTGGTAAGAGGGACTTGAATGAAGAGGAGAGAGGACAATCTTGCAGCTCAGGGGAGCATAAGTGGTTCAAACCCATCATGGTGATCCCAGGTGGGCATTAAATTTAAACCATATTCGTTTTTCTATTGCAGCCAGTGTGACAATGAGCCTTCTTTCCAGGAAGGAGACCATTTTCCTATTTTTCCTCTTCCTCCTGTGGTAATATTGAGCAAGTGCTCTAGTAGGAACCACCACAAATGCTTTATCAAGGCTATACAGGGACAGCTTTTGCAGGCACACTCTGTGGAGGAATTATTCGTGCGGCTGGTAGAGAGTGAGAAGGATTATACTCTGGATGCCTTTGTGGAGCAGCTACAGCTGGGGTCCCATTTGAACAAGGTACAGCTGGAGGAGAAAGGGAACCAAAAGTATAACAGGGGAAGGAGCCTAGTGGCTTAAGGTTAGCATTGCTTAAAGTATAACACATTAGTTCCATATACTAACATAGGTGAGTCTGAGAGAGATTGGTGTGAACCTTTTTGAACACTTATTAATTTAATGTATGTTGAGTCTGTGGATATACACACATGCAGTGTGTGCGTATCCTGTGTATGTGCATGTTGGCATTTGATAAACTTGAAAAATATAGGATGAGGCATTTAATTTTCACACTTATTAGTTGTGTCATCCACTTCATTTTCCTTTTTTAATTTTAGGTTCAACTTCTTCACCTACATCTTCCATTGGTCTAACTTCTTCCAAGGTTTCCTCTAAAAGACAACTACTCCAGTATCTGGCAGTGTCAAGAAAACTCCTGTACCCAAATCTACTGTAAACCCAGATGCTGAACAGATAGGCCTCCAGTCTACATATATATAACTTGTGGTTATATGTACCTATGTGGTTAATGTCCTGCCAAACCATTGGACAAGACACCTGAAAATATGCATGCACATATAATTTGATCCAGGAATTAATGCTAGAAATAGGGGGGAAGATGAGAACTCCTGAGGCTGCAGGACCTGAAAAAGTGGATTTATGCAAGCTTAAGTAAACTTCTTTCTTGCATTAGTAACCAAAAATATGTAATACAAGCCAATCACGTAATATGATTTAAAGAAGTTACTACTAACTAGGTAAATTTAAAAGAATACCAATTATTAACTGAAATTATGAGGAATCTCCACAGTTCTGTTTAGCTTAGGGAACCGGTCATTTAGTTTATTAAATAAGACATAATTTCAAGTATTAATAGTAGATGAAATTTATAAGTGGCCATAAATCGGGCTTGCTTCAGATTCCTACCCATGGTGACACAACCATGAGTACTATCAGTCAGCTACATAGAAAACTTGGTAAGATTCATTGCATTGGTTGAAAAATGTTCCAGTTGACTAAGGATGTGAGCTAGTTTTATTAAACCAAGAAAATATAAGTGTCCACAAATAAAGAATGAAAACAAATATTGATAGACAGTAAAAAAAATATATTCAATTTCAAATTTCATTATAAGAACATGCTCATGCTAGAACTTTGTATATATGTAGTTATATATATACATATATATATGTATATGTATATGTATATGTATGTATATGTATATGTATATGTATATGTATATGTATATATATATACATATATATATACATATACATATATATATATATATATATAGGTGGCTGTCACAGAGGAATTCCACCTTGTCTTTATGGTCCTACCATCTCTGGTTGATCTGAGTAAAGATCTATGTGATAACAATGTTGTTCAGCAGGTGTGCCAAAAATAAATATTCCTGGTGGTTCTCTCACTCTCACTCTCTCTGTTTCTTACCCTATATGGATTTCTTCCCTGTTAGAAACTGTTCCTGTCCACTGACAAGCTATACGAGTAATGTTTAGTTTATGTCAGTTTGCACAATTAACAACAAATTGAATTATTCTATTGAGAATTTATGCCAGTAAAATTTAGTCATTATTTGTAAAAATAGCAATAAAATTCTCTCAGTGTTTCTGGCCTGACTTGAGTAGGAACTGATATGAACAGTTTCATTAATAAACATTATCTATAATATATCACTTAAATGTAAAGGACATATTATCAACAACACAGGGTTATGGCAAGGGCTATGGTTTTGACAATGAAGTGTTAGGGGTTGCTATTGGCTATAAAAACAAGAAAGGGATATTGGAAAAGTTCTTGCAATTAGATATATTTTATATATATATATATATATATATATATATATAAATCCCCCATTTGGCATGCATATGTGGTATGCTTATGAATAAGTATGGATAAAAATTAATTCTAGTGTAGAATCATGCCATCTAATTCATTGTTTATTTAGGACTCAAATGAATTGCATGATTATGATGCATGCACAAATTTATCCTGATAGAGTAGTTTTATAATAAAGCTTAACATTAATTTAAACTTTTTTTTGCTAATTCATAACATGATACTGTTCATGAAAAGCAGAGTAACTAAGTAAATGGTGCCTTAAAAGGTCTCAATAAAATCATCCATCTTTAATCTGATCAAAAGCAACCCCATTTCTCAATGTTAGACATTATGGGTTCATTCCCTGCTTGAACACGATGGTGCTGTGGTGTTTGCTGGGTGATATTCCTCCTCTCTATATGGTGTGAAAGGTAGTCAATACTGTGCCAGACTCTGGGACTAATACACATAAACACATACATAGAGACAGACAAACAGGTAGACACCACACATAGACAGACAGACAGACAGACACACCTATCCACACACAGAAAAAGCAGTGTAAACAACAAAGAAAAAAGTGAAATCGTATGGTTGGTACTTTCTATTAAATAATCTAAATGAGCATCATTGTGCAGCTTCATCATGAAACTGCTCACCTTCAGTGGAAGTAACACAAATTATGCCTGTACTTGACAGGTTAATAAACAGTGATTGGTTGAAGCCCAGGTCAAGTAACACCTTAGCAGATAGCTCTGAATGTTTCTCTTTACCGTTTGCATGCTTCAAGTTGGAGGAGGAAGGAGGCATGGCCTCCACTGTGATCTGGACTGAGCCAAGAAGAAGACATGGTTAAACTCCACATTTGTGCAGCACAGAAGCTTGCCAGGACTCTGAGTGAGGGTGGTAAATAGCAGAGCTGACAGAGCTATCGATGTGTGTGATCTTGAATGACCAGGAGCAGTGAAAAGTATTCGTAACTCTAAACAGGCTTAGCCAATTCTGAGTGAAATAATGAAAAACAAAGGCTGAATCAAGCAGATAATCTATGTCTGCTGTAAAGGATGACATCTTCTTTGAAGATTTAGTGACTTATGTAGTGTACAGTGACTGATCTGTGCCAGTGGTAGTCTTTTTATCACATTCTCTATCCTTGAAATTGGAAGCAGTTGTTACAGCAGCCTGGGATTTATGTACATCCATAAATATCTCATAAATATTTTCAAAAACAGTGGCTGTAAGGCAAAAAAATGCAAAGAAGTAGAGTACAAGATGCCTAGAAATTCACTTAATACAGGCAGTTAGTAATAGCAACCATAACTATGTGATAAGTGTAGGTAGGATAAGTCAACACTAAGGAAAAGATATGCCCATAATTAGATGAAGGGTATTTCTACGGTCACTGAGTAACTACAGACATATATTAGAGTTTTAAGAATAGAGAGAAACATGGCTGTGAAGACAACAGACATACGTGAGATACAGATACCACCACTCATCGTATTCCCTCTCCATGGTCCATATCACCAGCTCCTCTATGGTGTGGGGAAACTTAGGATTGGGACCGGTGGACATGGAGTAACAGATCATGTGGTCTTTCTGCCTGCACAGCTTAAATGGACTATCCGAGATCATCGTGTGATTTGGTAGAGGCATTGTAGGAATAAACTCTGTCCCTGAGATGCACAGAGGACTTCTATGGATTACCCTAACAGGCTTCCTAGGGGTGTGATTTTTCATGCATCCAGTGCCCTTCCTTCCTATGAGCAAGATCCAGTTGGACTGGAAGAAACAAACGAGGCATACTAGCTTTAAGGTTTTAAACAGCTTGGCTACAGAAGAAGGAAGTGAAGATGGTATTTCCTGAATGCTCTTAAACACAATATTCTCTTTGTGATATTTTGTCAAAGCCACTACCAGCTCTGGATTCACTGGTGGATGAGGAGGTATCTAGATCCATTGGCAACATCAACTGAAAACATGACTGAAGCCACTCAAAACACCATTTCTAAAAGTGGCTTCATTCAAATAACAGCAGTGATTAAATAGGCAATCAAACCGGTTTCCCTTTAATTTTCTAGAAAATTCAGGATGTTTTGAAAGCTTTGTATAATGATGAAAGGTTGATTTTCAACCTTGCCAGTTGATTTTAGTTAGAAAGGTCAGAATATTTTGGAGGCATTGTGTACTGCTGAATATTCAGTACCATAAGGTGTTCTTTGGAATGAAATAATCTAAAATAGCTATTTGCTTACCTATCATAACTATGGATGTTCCTCTTGGTTTTAATTGTGGCATGATTTTGCCAACTAGCTTTCTCTTACTGACTGGTGGTGATTGATGATTTTGGAACTCGTTTGGGTTATTACTCTTTGCATGAATGGACTGCATGACAATATTGAAAAAATTAGCATTTTTAAAAATGACGAAATCACTTAGCTAAACAGAGCTGTGGTATAATGTGCTTTTCTTAGGTTATAATGATTCAAGTGAAATCAGATTAAATGTGTAGTATGTATTATAACTTAGTAGTTACCATGTTTGAACTAAGTTTATTTAATTAAGATCTTAAAAAGAAAATCTTTTTTTTTTGGTTTTGTTTTTCTGATCCTGCTGCCTCAGGAACTTCCCTATGGGGTTGTAGCATTGAACAGATTAGTCCAAGGGTCAAGTTTTATAAGCGATTTTCAGGTCTCTATGTCCAAAAGTTTGGGAGGCCATTAGCCACATAGGTACATAGATGCATACACAAATTCATAGGTAGATACAACTTTATGTTTACAAATGTATATATAGATAACACATATCTTTAGCTCTATTACAAAAAGATTATTTGAACTTACTTTAAACTAGTGAAAAACTCACCTTTGGTAGGATGTAGTCACAAAGTTATTTGCTTTGAAGACATGTTGTAGACTTCAAATACAAAAGTGAACATGTGATTAGGTCTAAAGCCTGGTTCACAATATTAGGAAAGGCAGAGCAATGGCTTGCGTAGTGACATGAAGCAATGGGTTGCGACATTGCTTGACACTTTATGGACAAAAACTGTGTCCCATAGCATCACAACACGTGTCACATGAATAGATCCAGTTTCTATTCCAGCGACAATCGCGTGGTACAGTTTAGAGAAAAATGGATGGAGAAAAGTTAATTGAGGGGTTCATTTGACTATATACATGTTGATGTAATAGATGTTTACAGGACATACCAATACAGTGAAGAAAATTCCATCTAAGCCAAAATTCCTTACTGATGCCCTCCCATTCGGCCACAGATGATGGTGCATGCACATGGTCACTAAGCACATCCCAGAGCACACGGCAAGTCTCCAAAAGAATACCACAGACAGTGGATCTGCCCATCTGGAAACTAAAAGATAATGAGACCTAACAAATATTTAGATAACATACAGATGATATAGAGTACACATTAATTTTACTTGAGAGTTGCCAGTGGCTAAATATCGAAGGGTGAGGGCAAGCCTTTCTGCAGGTGGTATCTCTGATCTTGCTGCAGTATAACCTTTTACCAAGATGTGGACTGACCTTTACACACAAAAATATTTTTATCCTGTGTACATAGCTAGCTACATATCTTACCTTCTGTAAGAGAGTGTCAAATGTCTCCTTTGACATGCGGAGATACACGAAGTGGCTGTCAGGATCACAGAGCTTCATCTCCTGTAGAAGATTTTGATAGTCTCCCTGTTGGTACCTCTTCTGCAGTATAGGTCTGACCCATTCTTGTTTGCCAAACCTTCTCCTTCTATTCCTCCTCATTATTATCCCCAATACTAATGAAGTCTCCAAAACTACATCATCACTGGAACTTGCCATCCTTCTCTCTGCTAGCAACACTTTTTATTGGTACAAAGTTCACCTACACTCCGAGGTTGATAATCGATGTTGATATTGTGAATAACAAGGATCATTTGAGGTGTCCCACATGGGGGGGGGTATGCTTCAAAGTGTTGCTAGGGACATTTTGTGAACCAAACTTAAGCGGGTTTTTTTTAAAGTATTATTTTTAACATTTTTAGCCTTACACACAAAAAGGAAGAGGTGTGAGCATATAGGATCCACCTATGCTAATGGCAGTGTCAAGTTATGTCTGCATGCCAAAGTTTTAGGCCTGTAGCTCCATTCTTTTTTCTTGAAAAAGTATCATTAATAACTTTTATTTCAACAGAAAGGGGAGTGACCATATGCTTTTGATGTTCCCCTGGTGCCAATGATTCTAAATATATGGGTTTGTGGGTCTAACTTCAAGCATGAATCAAAGATACACAGAAAGACAGACAGAGACAGAGAGACAGACAGACAGACAGACAGACCGACCGACCGACCGACCGACCGACCGACCGACCGACCGACCGACCGACCGACCGACCGACCGACCGACCGACCGACCGACCGACCGACCGACCGACCGACCGACCGACCGACCGACCGACCGACCGACCGACCGACCGACCGACCGACCGACCGACCGACCGACCGATGCACAGACAGACAGACAGACAAACAGACTAAGTTCCATGTCTTTAGCTCTAGGGAATACACTTTTGGTGGCAAACATTTTGTTGAGAGGTTGGTGAGTGAAAGGATATACTTAGAAAAATCTCCATTCCTATCTGATCTGGTCTCCAACTTACACTTTTCCAAGCCCCATCAGCATATACATAAACTTCATTCCTGCTGATTTTTCTTGTTCCAAACAATTACATTTAACCATCAATTTTTGGATGCCTATTATTTCTTTGTTACAAAAAAGAAAATAACCTCTCCTAAAAAAAGCAACAAAACAACAAAAACACCCCAAAACTAAACAAATCAAGAAGTAAAATAAAACATACAAAACAATAAATATGAAACTAATCAACATTAAAAAATACCCCTAAACCAAACAGATCAAGAAATTTAAAAAGGAACTACCAAAAGAAATCTTAACAAACAAAGCAAGAACACCCCAAAACCAAACAAATATTGAAATTTAAAACAGTAACTATCAAATTTAATCTATGAATTAAAAAAATGTTGTGTTTTATCTGTTATTACATCAAAAAAAAAATTTTATAATTGGTATTATATACGATAGTTAAACTAAAGTTGCTATACTTTGCCAAAACACTAATGTTGCTAAACTTTGTCAAAACACTAATGGTGCTAAACTTTGTCATATTTTGCCGGTTGAGCTGCAGTTTTTATTTGACTCTTGCCATTAGAACCAATGACTCCTGGTGTAGAAATCAACTTAGATCCTGTTTGTTCTTGCACTTTGGTACTTGGAACTTGTACAATGGTTACAGCACTACCGGCTTGTGTGACAGACGTCTTAGCAGCCATCTTTAGAGAATGCTGCTTTAAAACATCCTCAACGTGATGGGTCCTACCTCCAGTTAGACCTTTGACTGTGCTGCCATAGTTAGTGCTCAGCCCTGGAAATTGAGGAATAACTGAAGCAGAGGAGGCAGCTCTAGCTCTGAACTGTTCAATGCCAGTGGGAAGAGACAACTTCTGCTGCACTATAGCAACAGCTTGTGTTTGTGTGGATAGAGCAGTAGCAAGTGCTTGTTGATACTGATGTATAGCAGTTTGCTGCTTGAACCAAATCAGCTGCTGAGGAGTATATCCTCGTGTGATTTCAAGAATTTTACCTGTACACAAAAAGGTATACCTTATAAACAAGGATAAGGATTAACTTAAGATTACATTGTAAAAGAAAAGCTCTTATCCCCTCAACAAAACTAACTAACTATCTTTGGCACAAATTTTTACATAAAGATTGGAAGAAAAAACAAACAAACAAATATTATTTATATTCCTATAAATATTTGCAATCACTAAAAAAAAATTTTTTTCTTACAAAATAGAGAAAGTGTAACTTTCCTATCTTAAAAGGAATATGTCCTTCTGCCTGTAAGGCTAAATATGCTTGTTAATTAAAAGGGTTCTTCCTGAGGTTACAAGAGTAATGATCATTTCCTTTGAATTTTCTAAAGATAATTTTAACAGAGATAAATAGTATTTAGTATAATTTTAACCATTTATGGTCCAGAATTAACTCACCATACCCACTTAATCTCCTCTTTTAATGTCCAGACGCTGAACATTCCTATCATGTGGTTTTAATATTGCCCAAATTACTCCCATGGTTAAATTCTGTATGAAAGCAACTTTTTCAGTCTCTATGTTTTAGGGTTCGGCAGTGCATTAGCTCAATAGGTAGGTACATACATACAATTTTGTGTGGTTAGCAAGTAAAGTATTACAACTTTTGAACTTTGTTTGCCTGCCAAGTTTTATACTTTGATACTTCAGCACAGATACAGGTGTAATTTTAAAATAAAGTTAGCCATTTTAATAAAATTGAAGAAATAGAAAACAACTATAAATTAATAAAAATAGGAAGAAAAATCTAGATGGAGTTATCTCAACCTTAGCTTTTACCCCTCCCCCCTCCCCTCTCACATAGACACTCACTCACAGTGGTGTGGCAGCTGAAATTGAGAGCTATGAAAATTAAAAGGATACTTCCTGAGTCAAAGGCTGATGAAATTTGGTGTGACAATAGGTGTAGTGACAAGGGTAAAGCCCATTCAATCTAAATATAGCTAGGATAGTTTAATTTCTGGGGGGAATCCCTTTCTCTTCCTTATGACTTAGTTTTAGGTTAAGGGAATCCTTCTTGGTCGTGGATGGCCTTTATTGGGGGGATTGGGATCGATCAGTGATTTTCATCCTTCTGGGGATCAACAGAGATATCTAGCTGTTAATCTGACCAGTTCTTTTGACAGGAATAGACTCAGATCACCATCTTAATCTCTCATTTTTGGGGTGAGGCCATTGGAATTTAACATGGGAAAGTTACTTCCTTGGTCGATTGTGTATACAAGCCTAGTTGTTTCTAGGCCTATAGGTTTGGCAGTACAGCAAAGTGAAGAGCAGAATGAGTTCACTAGCTAGTGTGAATTTAAAAACAACAACAACAACCAGAGATACAGTACACCTGCAGTTGAACTTTTTTTCAAATTTTGTTCTGGTCCAGATCTTTCTGGCACTTCCTGTAGGAACAGCAATCATGGATAGATTCTTTACAAAATGTAAACGGTAAAGAGAAGGATCAGAAATCAATTGTAGAATGAAAATTTTGCACACCTCACAAAAATCCCCACGTGTGTCCAGACTTAAAAATAGGTAAGATTAGAAAAAATGCATGGCAATTTCAATGGAAAGAACAGCTAAATGAACTACTTTTAATATAACAAAAATAATTTGGGATTATTTCAAGGGTGGGAAGGGGCATCCCAGACCTCTCTCATCCCTGCATGAAACACTGATTTCTGATATTTCTCTTTCTTCCCTTATTTCTTTGGGATGTGTTTCCAATCACTCTTTTTTCCTGTATCTATGATAAAACTAGGATAGCTTGATAATTATATATATACTATCAGCATATACCCTGTGTAGCCAGGAGGGATTCCACCCATATTACTCCCAAAATCAAGTTGTGTGTACATACCATATATCAAGTCTGTCACTCAAAGTGTTTGTTTGGCCAAAATACCATTTTTGGTCTCTTTTGCACCTGACATGAAATCAGAAGTGTGTGTGGTCATATAAATGTACTTAAAAACATTCCTCAGATTATAATGATTCTAAATATATGTGGGTCCATTGGTCTAACTCCCTATGTTCAAGTGTTTTTTTTTCTGAAATACTTTTTTTGGCATTAATAGCTTTACACATAGAAAGGAAGAGGTGTGATCAGGTGGAACCCAGCCCATGTTACTCCCAGAGTGAAGTTGTATATACATCAAGATCAAGTTTTAGATTTGTAGCTCCAATGGTTTTTCTGGCAAAAATACTATATTTTGCTATTTCACGTTACCATGGTAACCATTTTCCAAAATGTTTTGCCCATTTTTTAAGTTAGGTCAAAATCTATCATCATACCAAGTTCAAGAGAAATCCATCCACAGGTTTGGCCAGAATAATGGTACAAACATACAGACAGAGAGACGGACACACAGACACATAGAGAAACAGACATACAGACATCTCCTTTTATATATATATGTACTTGGTTAAACTAGCTGAACAAATAATCTTTTCTTTTCTTTGTACACACATTTTATGTAGGTACATACAAAATGCTAATTTTTTCTTATCTGTGGCACACAAATTTAGGAACCCTTGGAATGATGTTGGGGTGGGGGGGGGGGGGGGGGAGGGCAGAAGAAGGTTACATCCACAAGTTTTGCTCAAGAATGGATTCTTAAGTAATTATTTAGTCTTCAGAAACACCAATGTTTGTTGTTGCAACAAAGTGCATTTTACTGTAAAAAAAACGCAAAAGTTGTAAATTTTATACTAATAATTTTAACTACATCTTAAGTATTCTAAACAATTATTTTTTCAAGTCTAAAACCATAATTTTTAATAAATATTAGAGTAATTATTTGCCACAGGTGTTAATGTGGGACCTCTCTTATTTCCACTACACTTACCAAAGTCTCCAGATGCAGTAGTACCACAAGCACTGTATGATTTTCCAACCTGAAGAATAATATAACATACAATAACAGCAGGATTAAATATATAAGTATATCTATTTATATTATAATGTACAAATTGTCTGTCTGTCCATGTATCATCGATTCATGATTGAATGGTAGAAGTTAAACCCACAAACCCACATATATATATAAATATAGAATCAGTATCACCAGGGGAATGTTATAAGCATATCTAGATGGCCACACCTTTCTATATATTAAAAAAAGAGCTAAAAATGGTGCTTATACCAGAAAAAAGAATGAAGCTAGAACCAATTCTTCATCATGCAGACACAACTTGACTAAGCGAATAACGGGGTAGGTCCCATCTGGCCACACCTCTTTCTCTTTGTGTGTAAAGCAAAAAATGTAAAAGATGTGACTTAAAAAACATTTCCCTTAGTCACATGTTCACCTATCCCATTATGAATTGCACAATACTAGATGGAAGTGCTCCATACAATACTAAGATACAAAGTCTTCAACATCACCTCAAACTTCATACTTACAGTGGTGGAAAGTGGATTTGTGATAGGATGCTGCGGAATATTTAGGATAGTTGAAGTTGTTGTGGGTAGAGTTACTGAAATCTTCAATAGCACAAAAACAAACATGGAATAAATGATCAATATGTTGATTACTTATATCTTCATAATGGACTGCATATTTTTTTTTCTGAACTATTTTGGTTTAAAAATGGGCAATTTCGCAGTATCTTACTGGTCATTCTAAGCACATATTTTTTCAAAATTACTTACTCCAGTGGTACTAATTGATTTACACCAGTTTTTAAATTTTGACTAATCATTACAGCCCCCTAAATCATTAGAACAAAGGAGTATTAGCAGGGAGTGTCGTGTGTGTGTGTGTGTGTGTGTGTGTGTATGTAGGTGTGTGTGTGTAGGTGTGTGTGTAGGTGTGTGTGTAGGTGTGTGTGTAGGTGCGTGTGTGTCTGTGTGTGGTGTGTGTGTATAAAAAAACCCCCAAAAACAAACAAAACATTACTGCTAGGCATAGAAATTAATGCAAAAGGGCTCAAAGATAAACTTGACAGCAGTTACATTTTGCTACATGCACCATAAATAGATATTTCATGTAGGGATTGAAAACTCCAATAAAAGACCTGTAAAGTGACATCACAACCTGCTTTCTTCCATTTTATAGCTCTAAAATATATATGAACTTTAATTATCTGCAATAATAATCGACTTATTCAGTTATTAAACCCTTTTAAATCAGTAACTCCTCTGTACATACCATTGAAAAACTCGTAAAATTTCTCAAATCAGCATTTCCGGATTTTGTATCCTGGCTGGTAATGCTCCTAATCTTTGAGTATTTTTTTCCCCAAGTAAGATCTAGATACTGTGAGTCATTCATCATGATTACAACTGTCTTAATTCCTTGCATAGCATAATAAAAGAAGAAATGAAATACTTGTTTTGTTTAGGTAGCTACACACCAATGGAGTCAAAGTAATCAGTCCTTTTTTTAGTGGTGTTTTTCTTCTCAAAGTTAACTAATTTCTCAGTAATAGGAGGTTTATACTTTAATATATGTCCAAACAATTGTCTAAAAGTGTTTATTATATTGATATATGTCCAAAAGAGAATTAGCAATAGTGGTACGATTAGACAATTTAGGAATTTAGGTCCCTTCTGCCTCTTAGGATACAAATAATATGCGGACATTATTTTGGTTTAGTGAAACACAGATGATTCAGTATTTTTTCCTGCTTCTAATCCTTGTTTGTGCAATATCTATGTGGGCACATATCCTTTTACCTTTGTGAGGTATAGGTTTAAATAAAAGTAAAATACAATATGCAATTACGAGTTACAGAGACATAAATTAATTTTATAATCAGGTAGATGTGTTGATGTCAGCACACACTCAGTATGGAAGAAGTGAAACCACTTACTGATTTAGATGTCAGTGAACTCAAGGTTGCATTTGAACTCTGGAACCTCTGAGAGGGTTGGATTGGTGAAGGCCCTGCTTAGTGTAATATATTGTAAATGAATGCTGGACATGAATATTAATAAGAAATGTGCTGTACTATTTTCATGTACCTGACGCTACTTCAGTGAACTGGTTCCCTGTATAAATCCTAACCTGCATAAATATAATAAACATGACTTTGGCCAATTCAATGAGGACATAAACCATTAAATCAAAATTAAAGGAGATTTACTTTGAAAAGGCAAAAAAATTGGCAATAAAAACATTTATAAATAAATTAAAAATATATGTAGAGATTTAGGGTGTCCCCAAAAATTACGGAAACAAGAAAGATCATTGCTTACAAAAGAAGTATTGAAACGAGGCATGAACACTTAATAATTACATGCCTAATTCTACATTCCTAAATCACTGACTCCAAACAATATTTCATCTAGTGTCAAAAAATTTATTATCATAGGTAAATAATGAAATAAACATTTTTTTTTCATAATATAGTAAAGAAATCCCCTCACACCTCCCCATTCCCCAAAAAGGAGACTTAAGTAGTGTAGAAACAAAAATAGATCACTCCCTCATACTGCTTATTAGGCGTATAAATACTTCGAGTTGTAAACTCTGGAGGCAGTGATTTAGGGATGTAGAATTAGGAATATTATAATTGAGTGCTCATGCCTTATTCCAGTACTTCTTTGGTGGGCAATGATCTTTCTTGTTTGCGTACTTTTCAGGGAAACCTTAAATCTTTACTTTTCTTCTTCATTTAATTACAAATATTTTACCACTAATGCCTGCCCACCCACCTGCCCACCTTCCTGCCTGCCCGACCGTCTGCCCACACACCCGAATGCACACACACACATGCATGCATGCATGCACACACAAACACACAAAAACACACACTCATTTTTCATATCGTATTTCGCCTTCTGATATTTTATTGAACTGTATTCAAATCGAACAATAATTATACCAAAGATGGATCACATTACAATGAAATGGATTACATGTAGATTATCCTTGGATTGTGTAATCCTTGGTTTGTTTAACCAGTATTTATTATTGCATAAACTCACACTGAAGAAATACAAACAAAATCACTTTTCAATATTATTGTAAAAATACAGCTGGTACAAAGTAAACTAGAATAAAGACATTGAATTAATCTATATAGAGTATTCATACATACAGATCACAATACTACTAAAATGACAACCAAAACAACAACAAAAACAGCAAAATATGAAACTTACAATACCAGTTAGAGGTTGGTAAGGCACACTGGATAAAACCTGCTGTGAAAAATTAGAGTGTGGATTTTCCTATATCATAAGAGAAAGAACAGAAATCAATCTTCAAATTTTGTAAATAAGCAAATAAAAAGTTATAAAGTTATTCAATCCAAAAAAGAATTCCACAATTAAACAGCATAAAATAATCATGGTACAAATATTCTGAACCATAGAGTCGAAGGCAATTCATAAGCAAGAATGGTCACAAAGGGTGGCAAATGGTCCACCATCAAGAAAATATTTCACCCAATAACTAATCCAAACTAATTGTGGACAGTGTATTAATGTATGGGGATAATTTTGCAATTTAATAATTACGTAGTTACAAGTAGCAATATAAAAAATGTTTTATCTCACCTTAAAATAACCATAAATAATGAAAGACCATGATTAAGAAAATCTATGGTGGAGGGAAGGAATAAAGGGAGAAGAAAGAAACCAAGAAAGGCCCTTTGTTATCACTTAGACCACAATGTGACTAATTATAAGAAGTATAGGGTAATAACATGGATGATAATTGCTAAATCATAATGGATAGAATAATTTGGATATGAATAAATTTTTTATGTCCCTGTAAGCGTTCATGACCTCACAATCTAAATTATTGTCACTATCTAGCATTTTCTTAGAGATGTCACCTATTAATTACAGCAAGACACTCCCTGCTGATACTCATTTGTTCACAGAAACTTACCAGTTGGATTCTATCAATTCTTAGTTGAGCCATATTCATAGGAGAAATCACTTTTTCCGCATCTATGCCACTTTGTAGAAAGAGCACAGACATAAATAATTGAAATTGCAAAACATTAAGGAATGATATAGTAATGGGTAATAGATAAACATCAACAACCTTGTCAAAAATGCTGCAAAATACTTTCGTTGCACCCATTGCTAATTCCAATCCTTCACTACTAAAGCACTGTTCAAAATATGACACTCAGACACTAACAAAATGAATGACCTGTATTCTAACATCTTTGGAAAGGAATATTGAGTTAGTGTTTGATACATTTTATTACATTGAGTGCAAGCGTCAAAATTTTTTAGCCAGAACATAATGAACAGACAAGTGCTAATCAATGTGCATCTACCACAAATGTGTAAAAAAACTCTGGATTAAAAAATTGAACTGAAAACCTCAAATGAATACAAAAATAAAATTTATTTTATATAAGCATTTATAATATGCATTAACAGTGTAATACTATACTACCTTTATTATATGTGAAATATCTTCTAAGTGAACTCACTAATTCTTGAGAAAATCACTATGTGTAGATGGCTTCTGCATAGTATTCCATCTAATCATAAATGTATAAATATTTACAAATAATTTCTTGTATATAAAAGAAACAAATAAACATATGTGAATTTGGGAGTTTCTTTTCTTTTAATTCGGGATTGGACAATCAAATCAAAAGTATCTGAGTACTGTTTTGTTTGTGCCTTGTTGTTATCATTCACCACCATTCCCTTGGTTCTCAGCTGTTTACGACATCTCAACTATAATTTAGTAATATTTACATATAAACACAATCACAATTTTTATTTATACTTTTTTTGATGAAGAGTCTTTTTTAACTTTGTGCAGATTCTTTTCTTTTTGCCATGACCCTTCATTCTAAAAGCAACAACAGTAACAACAAAATGATTAAATTACACAGACAAATAAATCCAAGGAGAATCAGAAGACTTGGTTTTCACAGAATCAGTTTGCCTCACAGTATGTCCAATAGTTTTCATCAGTAGTTAACCAAACAAATATAACAGGGGGAAAAAAATACAGTAAAACAAACAAACAACTGAAGTCCAACATCAATTGGCTAATTTATTAATAAGAAATGTGCTGTACTATTTTCATGTACCTGACACTACTTCAGTGAACTGGTTCCCTGTATAAATCCTAACCTGCATAAATATAATAAACATGACTTTGGCCAATTCAATGAGGACATAAACCATTAAATCAAAATTAAAGGAGATTTACTTTGAAAAGGCAAAAAAATTGGCAATAAAAACATTTATAAATAAATTAAAAATATATGTAGAGATTTAGGGTGTCCCCAAAAATTACGGAAACAAGAAAGATCATTGCTTACAAAAGAAGTATTGAAAAAACTACAGTAAAACAAACAAACAACTGAAGTCCAACATCAATTGGCTAATTTATTAAAACACAATCCTAATATATTCAACTAGGGTAACAAATCATATATGTAAATAGAAAAAGCAACACACCTATAACAATATATCATTGCATAACAAAAAGTAAATATAAACCCGGAATACCCATATATCAAACAACAAAACACAACATATAACATTATTAAAGAACAATTATAATCACCACAAATATACTAACGGACACTTAATTACGATTTTAATAACAAGAAATAGAACTCAAACTTCATATTTTGAAATTGGAGAATTAATTTGTTTATGATATTATCTAGTATGTCAAATTTATTAAATTTTAGCTGCAGAATTGAAATTACAAGAATTTTTTAATCTAAATCTTGAAAAAAAAGGAAAAAAAATGAAAAAAGTATCCAAAATTACACTTATCAATTCTGATCATAATCATTTACCATTTACTGATTTTTTTCAGCTCTGTAACCCTGATCTTTATCAGATGAAGGCATAGGTGTATATCCCCCCCCCCCCCCCCCCCCCCCCCAATGCTTGTTGCCAAAGAGGAAGTCAGCATCCATCAGGGATATAGAGTTAAATCATATATTAAACCCTATCTTTATTCATGATTTTCAGCCCAATAAATAATAGGTTGCACATGGACTATATTTTACAAATTTTGGTGAATCATTTCCACATTGGATGGGAGGAGAAGGGGGGGATAAGTAAGAAAAAAAAACAAAAAAAAACAAAAAAACATGGCAAACGAAAGGACACCCACATATTTTATGCACACCATTGCATCAATGGTGGGAATCAAGACATACAATATTACACTCACTACTAGTTAGAACATTGATTAAAATTTGTCACTCAATAGAACAAAAACTTACTTTAGCCATGCCATCTTCTCTTGGAATAATGAC
The DNA here is from genome assembly GCA_963969325.1 of Lycopodina hypogea. Classification (NCBI taxonomy): domain Eukaryota; kingdom Metazoa; phylum Porifera; class Demospongiae; order Poecilosclerida; family Cladorhizidae; genus Lycopodina; species Lycopodina hypogea. The sequence continues at coordinate 11,992,368 of OZ017788.1, forward strand.
ATTCATCAAATGCTCACGACACTGAATGTAGAAAAAGAGATCAGGAAACAAAATTATTGAAGAGACAAGTTACACATTTGCTAGGAATAATCAAGCCACTAATTTTCCATCACACTAAACTATTGTTAAGTTCAGTTGTGTATGCTGGCCAGCTTTTGAGTATCTAGCCCCAAGGGTTAAATTATGTGTGTGAAGATACCTTTACTGAATTTTTGTATCCACAGTGAGCCTATATAGGAAGTTGTAGGCAGGCTTTTACCATATATATAATTACACAGTAACTGTTAATTTTCCTGGATAGATATGAATCCTTTATCCTCAACTGAACAAGCATGTGGATTTCTTTTTCTGCAAGCCCTTTTTTCTTCTTAACTCTTGATTGAAATTACACACAAAATAACACGTGTATGCAAAAACTAAAAAATGGAAAAAAAAAAGAAAGAAGAGAATATAATTGGTTAGCTCAAATAAGTGATAAGGTACTATATATTGCAATGAGAAGTGGTGACGGATGGAAAAAATACGTCTTTCAATTACTTTCAATTACTTTTGATTTTCATTTTATTAATTTTTTATTATAATTTTTTTGTTAAAGCTATTAGCTGTATATCATGTTACATATACTATAATATTAACCTGGGCTCAACCTGGAGGTTGTCCAAATTATGGTTAATACATATTGTCAAATACACATAAAATAAAGCAAATTAAAAAATGTATAAAAGCTCTATCCAAACAATTTGAGTCTTGAATATGAACTGATATCACAGCCAGCTTACTTCTTGCTCAAGTTTAGTAGCTGACCCTTAGGGCTTTCAATAAAGCGGCTCCAAATAGCTGCTCCTATTAGTCAGCCTGAAAAGGTTGTTTTTGTCACTTTTGCCTATTATGCCCTGAATAAGCCTTATCCAAAAAAAAATTTTAAACCCCACACTACCATCTTCAGAGCTTGACTTCATTCCTTTGATTTCCACCTAGTAGAAGGAATTAGTAGCTGTCACACATTACTACACAGATTTAGAGGTATTTATAAATTGATTATACAATCGTATCTGCAAATTATATTGGACTCCTTGTATTTCTCTAATAATAGCAGATAACACTATTGAAAGAGTGATGATTATACTTAGCTTTAATAGTTCAAAATACACCAAAAATGATCACACAAAGTCTAAATGAAAATATTTCCTGGAAGAGCATACCCTCATCCCCTTCTAACTTTTCATGTGTTGTAACACAAAAACTCCTGCAACATCCCCCCTTCCTTTACTAAATGCTACTTTTGAACCCGTCCCCCTTCAACTCCTTTCTAAAATGCAGACGTGCCTAATACCCCAAAGTAATTGTTTATCTCTTGAGGGATAATTTACGTTGTCTTTAATATTCCTCTTTTACTTTCTCTACTTGTTAGTCACCGAATTAATTTTTTCTTCTTTGCTATTCTATCCAGCTATTTTAAGAATGGGTTGTTTCAGTTTTAACCATTTACCAATTTTGTCCCTAAATATATTAGTTCACATTCCTCAGGGTGGAAATTCGAAGACTATTGCAATATAGGAAGATGAATATAATTTGAATGGTGGTTGTGGGACACTGAGTCAAAAATATTTTCCTGATAAGTACACAGAGAGGCAAGCCACACTAATTATAACATAGATTCTTCTCTGTAAAATTCAACATGTTTGATTTTTAAGACATAAGGTTTTCATAGCATATTAGTAATATCACTGTATCTTTTCATTAGAGCAGGGATTTATCCAGATCTGACCTAGATAAATCCTCTCACAACCACAAAAATGAGCACCTAATTAAGTAGTAATTTAATTAATTGACTATACACAGACATACCGGAACAGCAACATCAGCAGCACTGGCTAAACTGGTAATTTTTTATACCCATTAAGAGACACTTCACAAGAAGGTAACAGAATTGTGGTTTTAGGGATATGATTATCCAATAAAACCAAGAGTAGGCATAAATTTGTGAGGAATTCAAAATTTTCACATTTAGCGTGTCATATCAGGCCCTTTACGGTAAAGTAAGAAGAAAGAGCAGAGGGTTGGAGGAAAAATGGGAAATCACCTACAAGATCTTCTCTCCCCAGGTAGTCACCCATCCAAGTACCAAGCAGGCCCAACAGTGCTTAACTTCAGTTAATAATTTTAATTGAAATCAATTTGAACCAAAAAGAGAGTTTTGAACCAAAATTGTATATAGATTTGAGCAACTGTGAGGTGGTCACACATCCAAGTACTAAGCATGCATTTCTGTGCTTAACTTCATTAACTAGTTTTAATTGAAATAAATTTGAACAAAAGGAGAGTATAACCCTAAAATTATCTGCGGATTTGAGCAACTATGGATTATAAATGCATTTTTGTTAGGATTTTGCAAATCTATAGTCAAATCACACTCCATTAGAATAATTTTTTTATGTTACCATTCACTCATTTTATACCTTACAGAAGAGGTTGAAGAATTAATATATTTCCAATGAAGGTATTATATACACATGTTATGTCACCCAAAACAAATTAAACTACTATGAGATCAAGAGGAAATACAGGTGATGTACCTGCAAAGGGGATCTTCTGATTCGACCATGTGAGGAAGTTATATCTGCAATAACACTCCAGTTCAGGATCTGAGCTGGAACGCGGATGGTTAGTGAAATTGGAAACTCTAGCATTTCGGTAATACTCTAATACAACAAGAAGAAAACCCCCAGATTAAGTTTAAAATCATTGTGCCAAAAAAAAACATCAAATGACTAATGATATAAATTTTTCAGATATGAGGAAGGAAATGGGAATGAATAAATGATTAACATAAGTTATTGGAAATAATTTTTTACATCAAGTACATACACTCTAAACAGTAATACTTCCAACATTGCCATTAGTATAAAATGGCATCAGTATGTCTATAATAAAATTTGAAAAGGTGTATATCAGCTAAAATCATATCTGTAGGCTTGCATTTTAGTTACGTATATGATAGTGTCTTCAGCTGAAATTACTTCCAAAAACAGTCAGGTTATGTGAAAAGTTGACAAGAAGCAAAAAACATTTTGTAAAAAATAACAATAAACATCTTTCTACCTATCTGCGAGGGAGCAGAAGCATCATTGATTTGGAATGACACAGACTCTCAAAACAACTCCAGGGAATTTATTTTTGTAGTTTATCTATGTGGTGTCATCAGTAAATATTACCTCCAAAAAAAGAAGAAGAAGAAAGTACAATGACAGAGTTATCAATTAAATGGGTAAATGATCTCTAACCTGTGGACTACATTAGTACAGCTCTTTTTCCTCCATATTTTTCCTTGCATAAGACAATCCTGTGTAGTCACCAGTTTGTTTGTTTTGTTTTTTTTCATGACATTCCTATCTCTATCTCTTTGTTTTCCTTAATCATAATTCTTACACAGTAGGTCTGTATATATTAATTTTAATGTCAGAAAATATAAGCGTTCCAACACTCATAACTACTCTTTTTCTTGACAGAGAAATGGAATAACTGGTAACAAATAAAGGAATAAGTGGGTCAAAAATGGTATGGGTCATCTAAACAGTGATAATATATGCATCAACAAAGACATTATCAGCATTATTCCATTAGTTAAACTAAAAATTAAAAAGGCGAAAAAAAATGTGCTTGTGTTTGTGTTTGTGTTTGTGTTTGTGTTTATGTTTGTTTGTATTTATGGTTTTGTTCATGTTAGTGTTTGTGTTTGTGTTTGTGTGTGTGTGGGTTATTCTTCATTCCTTTCATCTCCCCTCTCCAATCTCCCTTCTTTCCCCCCCCCCCCCCCTTCCCAATCTCTTTCCGGCTTTCTTCCTTACTTCACTGCAGCAATAGCTATTTCTTTGTTGGGCCTTCAACTACCATTTTTAGCTACAACCTTGAGCAAGGAGCACAAATTAAATGGCCTATTACCATTCTATATCATATAAATATCAATGAAAATAATAAAATTAGAATGATTAGGTAATTTAAAAGTGAAAGTGATCATCAAATCATAAATACAATATACATGGTCGGAAAACATCAAAAATTTCGTGATTGTATGTGTTATATTTGACATTACACATACACATGATATTCAACAAAAATTTTATCTCCAGGTGGCAAGCTGATTGTCTTACTCACTGACAGTGAATCAGCAACAAATTCTGCATGGATATTGTAAATATATCTAACTCAAACCATTATTGCCAACCAAGGATTCTAGTGCATCTTTTACATGCTCTGATTCTGTGGACTGTCATGCTCTGCACTCTCCTAGCTGATTGCATTCTGTTCATCAACAACACATGCTCTGAAATTAAGCTAAGATTTAACACAAGAACTTCACCTAGACTGGTGCAACCTTTTGCACTCAGATTTTGCTTTAATAATATAAAAGAAAAGGAGTCCTTTCAAGGATCTGATATTGATATTGATATTTTTTTGAGTTTAGGTCCTTTTCCTAATACTAAAGTTTCCCTCGAAGTTGGTGCTTCTATTTGAATAAATATTTTTTTAATGACATGGATGTTACCTGATGTTTGTAAACTTTGTACTACTTCAATACGGTATACAGAGAGCATTTCTAATCCTGTATACTGTATCGATGATCAAACTTATAGTCAATATAGGTTAGATCAAATTTAATCCATCCAATTTTATAAACATGACAATTCAAAGAATATCTTCTTCCATTTTAAAATAAATCTGTTAATTTTCATTTCACATAATATTTAATTTGTTGTAGTAACCTATAGAAAATCTGCTGTATGAAATGAAGGTATCAGTAAATATATATACCTTCAATAATATCCAATCTTCATCAATACTCCACTGAAGGCCCTCCTAGAAGAATAACACACATACATGCACAATAAACAGGAATAGTAGGACACAAAATATACATACCCATTGCTCTAGAATAGTTGAAGACTGATCCTTTGATTTAATTTTCTTCTGCTGAGTAGCCAACTCTTTTATGTTCGTTGACAGTGTATCTGGAGTAAATCTCTTCCAAAACAGTGATGGAGGAACACTCAACTTTTCCCTGTAATAAAATATTGTTGCATCAATTAGATCACTATAAAATTTTTTTTTTTTTTAAATTTTAAAAAAGTTTAATTAAATGAGAGAAAAATAATATATTTGAATATATATTTACAATCCCAAAAAGATTTTTATATTCCATATATTGATCAAATTTAAAATGGAACATGTATTACCATTAAGTACAACAGACTGGCAGTTAGTGAGGTAAACATTGCTTTGGAGTTAAAAGAATGCTCTATTGTGTTATATTGTGGATTAGCTAAGAAACTTGTTTCAGATCACACAGTAACATATGCATATATATCTGATGTTAAATACATATCAAGATGATTATATTTCTATTTACTCTGATATTCCATTTATTATGACATAAAAAGTGCATAAAGGCTAACATAAACCAGTAAGAACAATTTAATTCAATCACTAAAGCGTATGAGAGTGGATGACCTCATGTAAAAATTGTGAGTGCCTAAATTATAAGCTTATATGCACTTCCTGTTTATTCTAGTGTGGAAATGTACGAAAATCAGTTCAAATGCCATTGTATGAAGCATATTTCCACATTTGACTCCCTTTATATCATTTGTGTTTTACCTATTTCAGACAGAAATAGTTGAGTAATCATATTAATAGATGAAAATGATGAAGTCTGGGCTTATTATTCCAGCTACCTGATTGCAACTTACCACAACTACTTTTCTTCCTTCAAATATTATTTCCTAGTTCTTTTTTCTTCTTCTTTCCTAATATCTGTTTTCATGTGTGACTTTTTCTCCCACCATAGTGCCTCCTTTTTTCTTCCATATTACTTTCCAACTATTTTCCCTTCAATCTCATATAAAGAAACTGCATGGTGGATCCTGATTAAACTTTTCAAGGTCAGTGAGGGAATATACTCCCATGTGTAGTCTGTGATGAACTTAATATTCTCCAAAACATCCATACCAAAAAGGTTATAGGGTAAAAATACAAAAAATGATAACATACCAAATGTGATGAATGTTCAGTAATTGTATTGTGTGTGTAAAAGTGAAATTAGGAATTGTTTACAGCTTTTGGCTTCATAAAGCTGCTACTGTGGGTGATGGTACCTTCCATGCTAAGTGTGCTTCAGATGGGAAAAAGAAAATGTGTTATTAGCTAAGTAAATTTCCATTGCCACTATTCTTTCAACTGTAATTACAGTGTTTATCTAGCCAGAATTAAAAAGTGCTTTAAAGCAGTAAGCTTTGGGTGTGCTTTTATTAAACTGGAATTAACTACAGTAGGAAGTCAGTTATCTAAAATTTAGTTATCTGAATATATCAGTTAACGGAACATCATTTAAAACCACACCCACAACAAAATTAAATAACCTAGGAACTCAGCAGCTGTTTTCTCCATGGAGTTTGAGGAGCTATAAATCACAATTTGGTGAACAATGGGAGAATTTCAGCTAGTTCGCTACTCAGTACTATCTAAGAAATTAACAGTCCACACTACTATTAAGAATAAAGACTAGCTTCAGTCTTTCCACAATACATTTAATCGATAAAATTTAAAACAACTTAGCCTGCGATATATCATATAACTGTGTTAATTTTTGAGCAACATGGGAGCAACTTCAGTTATCCTAACATTTCAGTTATCCCAGGTAGGATAACTGACTTCCTACTGAATAAACAAAAATATACAAAATAAAAAAATGGCAGACTAAATTATCATTAATCTAGAAACAGTAATTTTTTTTTTTTCAAGGGAGATTTAGAAAATGAGTCACAGCTGGTTGGCTTTTGGTGTTGTTTTTTTAAACAAAAATTTAATAACCTATAACCAACCAGGAAAAGCTGGTAACTATATAAACATACATATATACATATGCATCTTTGTCTGACAAATTCTTCCATTGTTTTAGGAATGGCTCCACCAAACATGGTGTGCTTTCATTTAGGATTGGGTGGCTTTCAAAATATGTTAAGATGTTTGTTTGTTGCTTGATTTATTTTTAATGGACCCTCCATGGTCTATTAAAGCTCTAGCATCCCCCTCCCCCACCCCCATGATTAAGAAAACTTGGCAATTATCTAAGATAACTTCAATAACATGATACACCTCTTCATAGTAAAAAAATAACAGAGACAACCAAAAATTATCTTTTATTGCAATAGCATTGTTATAGGGTTTTGTGCAACATAACAAGAAAAAAAATTTTAAATCATAAAAATCTTTATAACATTTTTTCTATATATCCCATGAATATTTGGGGAGGAAGCATTGTAGTGAGGCAATCCTGAAGAAAAGGATGAACAAAACCCCCCCAAAAAAACACCAAAATCTATATATAGATTTCATTTATTTATTTTTTTTTTGTGGTTGTGTTCAAAAGATTTAAAAAAAAAATAAATAAAGCAATAAAGTAAATAAAAAAGTACAGAATAAAATGTAATTTTCATGATTAATGAGTCCCAAATGGTTCAGCTATTAAGAAAACAAAGGGGAGATAGTGGGGATAGAAAGGGTTAAGCTACACTAGCATGATCAAATACTATTATGAGCACTATTCAAATAGTTATCCCAACATTCAAGATAATTCAGTAGAAAAGTTTGCATGCTGTTCCACACTGCCCGCAGGTGGGCTTCACACCAGCCAAGTGGAGGGCACAGTAATAACCTTCTATTTCACTTCACACCACTTAAAGCATTTTGGTAAAAAGTTGAGTGTAACTTGAAAAGAGGGAAAGAACTCTTGGTAAGCTGCAGGGAGGAAACTTATGATTTATTAAAATAATGAAACTTATTTAGAGTTCAGAACAGTTCTTAAAGTCTTGAATACCCAGAAATTAATTCCAATTTGTTTGGCCTTTGCAGAACTCTTGCTATAACATCTTCAGTCACGGTAGACAACATTCCTGGAGTTGTCCTGCACAACCAGCGTAGGTTTCCGCATACAATATCACATTGTTAAGCTTGATATATAAAATCTTTGCCTAACACTTTGAATATATAGTTGAAACATAAATTTGAAAGAAATGGAGCTAAGTGACAGAATCCAGACTAAATCATGTGTCAAGGAAAGCAGGAACATTTACATTTTTGGTGATTTGATTTACAAAGTCAAAATGTTTTATTCCAGTTGTCTATTTTAATTTTTAAACTAATTGTTCATAAGGAAAAATAGTGCTGTGCCACCAACTCATAACTGCCTATCTTCTTCAGTGAACTTGGAAACAGAAACCTGAATTATTTACCTTTATTTTTCTTTTTTTTTTTAATTCCTTTTGAAATAAATTCATAGCTTATTTTCAATTTTTGGTCTAAAGTGCAATGTTGTTGGTAGGGAAATATTTCCTGCTTTAAAAAAAAATGCTAAGTGGCTATTTACCTGTTAACTTTCTCTTCAGTGGTTATCTTTGTTTTCTCTGTATTAAATTGGAAATTGAGGTGCACAGAGCTGCCATAAAGCATGTCACACAGACCTTCTCACAACCAATACCCTGCCCCATGCTCCAACCTTTTAATTGTAACCACTTCTTTACTGCTACATGACTTTATTTATCAGTTTATCCTTCTCAAGACCAAAAAAAAAATCTTCCTTTTTTTTAAATTAGTTAACTAAACCATGGCCTGAAAAGATGATTTTCTTTCTCTTGATACTTATCTTGACCAAGAAGAATAAAGAGAGCTTAGTGCTCCCAGTAGTTGATGCATTACCTACAAATACATAATATAAATCAGAGTTAAATGTAAAGTATGAAAGTTGAAAGGAAAATAAAATGAATGTGGGAGAAAGAAAAAAAAAAAAAAAAAAACATTTTTGAAAAAAATAGAGCCTTAGGTGAATCAACCTTGGACTTAAGCTTGGAAGACCACTACCATGACCACCATGCCATAATTTATCAGGCTCCTGTTTATATGTAACTTGATTCCCTTTTCCATCACCGCAGGAACCACATTTTAAATATATGTCTAATGCATAACCTCATACCAAACACTCTGAATATCCTAACCTAATTTAGTTCAATTTTGACCAAATCCAGGGGCATCGAATCTTGCACAACAAATGGACATACTAACTTTATATATACTAGTGAAAAACCCACCCTATAGGCTATAGTCACAAAACTGCCTACTTTGAAGACATGTGGTTTAGATTTTTAATACAAAAAAAATATCCTGGAAAATTGATTTCTAGTGATACAAATGGCGGTGATACGCTATTTCAACAAACTTCAACAATTCCTGGGTTCAGGTGGCACAATTTCACCTGTAAGTCCAGGATTGGTAGCAGCACATTGATATCTAGCAAAATAGAAACTAAAAAATAATTGTGGAGTTGGAAATCTGAAGGAACTAGTGAAGAGATCTGTCCCTTGAGAGAGTACCATAATTATTCATACCATCAGATCCCATTGATACTGCTCTTCAGTTTCATCTATCTCTGATTCAGGTACAGAAAATGAGTATCAAAGACTTTCTTATTTAACTTGATAAAATATAGCTATTTGCAAAATATTTTTATCTTTGGCTACTTTTGGTGTGGAGCTAGATATTACATAGCTAGCTATATAACTACAGAAAATGAGTATCTTATGTGGAGCAAGGTATTTCATAGCAAGCTAGCTATGGCTATGGCTGCTAGTATATATATATATAGAGAGAGAGAGAGAGAGGATTGGTTAATACCACATAATATTCTAATGCATAAAATAAGTCACTAAAATCATTTTGGCTGACAAAACTATGACTTATATTATATGCAACACAACCTGGAAAGTTTCATTATGTGAAGACAATAGCTACATGCTTACAGTTATACAAGAATGAAAATGTTGAAACATTATTCAAGTGGGCAAAATTATCCTGAAGTGTTCCTCCGACCCAAGTAATGTTATTACTAACCTAAATGTGGCAATGGAAGCCAGAACATCTGGATTAATAACTGTTGTAGTTTTGTAGCCCATGTTCAACACATCATCAAGATAATATTCACTAGAGTCTTCAAATGGAAGGGTGGGTGGTAACCATAGCTAAAGTAATATGATAGATGAGATTACAGCAAGAACCCAAAAAAAGAAAAGAAGTCCAATCATTATAACTTACTGGAATTTCTTCGTGGCTCTCTTCTTCAACATAAATCTGATGTAGTAAACATGTAACCATGAAGTATACTGACTGAATTACACTGTATTGGTATCACAAGTTATCTGATAACCTTGAATGCATTGTGTGCTATTCAGGTCTTTATTTTTAAAAAGCTAGAAATTTTAAGTAGAAATATAGTTAACTATTAGTGCGTTAACCTTGTACAAAATTTATGTAACTACATTTCACAAATATTTCAGCGTACAATCAGTGCCAAGCGATCAAAGGACTGATACCAATACTTAAATATATAATTGAAGGTAAAAAATATTGTTTGAAATGAGTGGTAAGTAGGGATGATATGTCAGCAAAAGTGCAGAAACAAGAATTTTGTAAATGTGTGTTACAAAATTCCCTACTTCACTGATACCTGTGACCTTAGAAATCTGCACTTAGTGTGACAGTCTGTGTTTAGAGTTCTTGTGAACTTAAAATAATTATTCTACATGAGCTAGCTGTGACAAATTGAAGGGGTGGCTATCTTTCGGCCTAACATCTTACACATTATGTGAGAATGTGAAATGAGAATGTGGAATCGGGGAAGTATGGAATTTTGTAACACATAATCATATCACGGAATTCTTGTTTCTGCACTTTTTACTGACACGTTAACCCTATTTACCAGTTTTATTTCAAAGAAATATTTTTTACTTTCACTTCTTTCCTTTAGTTTTTGCATATTGTCAGATTTAATAAAAGTGGCTCTAGTAGTAGTAGTAGCAGTAGCACTAGTATAAGCTGATGTTAGTAGTGTAGAGCTTGAGAGAGATTCACTGTCAGTAGGCAGAGCTTCAGAGAGTCCCTTAGCCAAAAGTCATAAGAAGTAACAGCTAGCTAGCTATAGTTATGCTATGGCTAACTGTAACAAATTTAGCTAAAGAATTGGACTTACATTCAAGTTTGGAAGTGTAGTTCTTGTGGTAGTAGTAGAGAGACTAGCTGCCAGCAGTTTATAACTATAGAGATGCTCATTGTCTAAACCAGAAATAAATAGCAGTTAGCTGGCTACAACAATGCTATAGCAAATTTTTGGAGTTATTTTATCTGAAATTTGGAACTCCACCCCCTTTTAAAATTTATTTAATAATGTTCATAGCCTCAAACATTAACTAGTTTTAAATTTTTCACATAGATGAATTGGAGTGTAAAAATGGTGGCTCTAACTTAACACTGCAGCTATTACCTTAGGATATACTTTGTTAGTTTATTAGAATGGCGAAGCAAATGAAGAGGTCATGGACCTAGTGCAAAGAAATAGTAAACTGTTAGCATAACTATTGCATGATTTGCTGTAGCCAGCTAGGCTCTAGCCCTGGAATTGAAGGGAAAAAATTACAAGAAAAAAGATGAAAATTATTTGGTGAATTTGACAAACCTCCCCTTGCAACTTTAACTCTTGATTTGGAGGACAGAAACTTTGCTGGTAGTTTGTGGTGTAGCTTTTATGGACTGCAGGTGAGTTTTGTAGCCTAGGTTTGAGCCATAGCAGAGAAAGTGAAGCTTTCATGTTGTATTAGTCAATGAGGCTGCCATTTTTTTGGTGATAATTTTTACTTAAGAGAGTACTACTGTACTCTCTGATAAACTTCAATTTCTCTCACAAAGTAAAAAAATCCAAAAATATGTAAATTTGGGAAAGATTGCCATTTTTTGGTGATAATTTTTAATTAAGAGAGTATTACTGTACTCTCTGATAAACTTCAATTTCTCTCACTAAGTAAAAAAATCCAAAAATATATAAATTTGGGAAGAAGAAAGAAGCTAGCAAGGCACTTAATGAGTTATTGGAAGTTTTCAGTCTAGTTCTGTATTTGTGATTGGCAAATGAATTACAACCAATTACTTTATTGGAATAAAACAAAACTGATGGTTTTTTTGAAGTTTTTATTCAACAGTTACTCTTTAACAGCAATAGATTTCTTGTCCACATAGATTATTTCAGTGTGTTCTGGATCCTATACATTATTGTCTTCAGAATATTCACCATTCTTATTCAAAGTATCAGTAGTTACCATGTCAAAACTATTTGTTGATTTAAGCAGATTCAAAGAAACATACATCTTGAAAGATGGTGTTTGAGAAATAAGCCAATTTTTTGGAGCCCTGTTATATTTAGTTCTCTTTCCCTCTCCTGGTGAACTCATCCAGTCAGACTGGGAATGATCACAAGGTGAAACTTTACGTTGTATAGTGGCAAATGTCTTTTGTTCAACCTGCACAGAATTGATGCATTTTTGACCATTTCTTCTAATATGATCTTTGTGTACTGTTTTTGCATCATCACTTAGACCTGAAGAGCACACTTGACACTATCTTGTGACAGGATAGTGCAATATCACCTTGTTATTGTTGTCTGGTCTATCATAGGTCAAAGTACATTCATCACACAATTCGTTCTCAGAAAGCAAATCACTCAGCCCCCAATCTTTCTTGGCAAGTTCACTGTTTTCCTACACAAAATTGAAACAAAGAAGAAAGAAAAAGAGAGATGAGGTTCTCATCAGAATAAATCGAACATGATAACAAATCAAATAATTTATAAAATATTGCTTAAGGAAAAGAAATTCTTAAGGCATAAAATAATTACATTGAACTACTGGCACCAAAAGAAATTTCATATTTTTAGAAGGAAAAAAATCTTTATTTTAGAAAATCACTGTCTGAAATGATGTTTGCTGACACAAACTAAGATCATACATATAAGCATACAACCATAGTAAACTGATGCTTGGTTTCCATCAAGATTTGGGACCCGGGATCAACATCCAGTTTGTTCATTTATCTAAGGAGCTTGACATACATAACAAAACATATTCACTACTAACTATTTTAATGCACACACATGCATGCACACACACATGCATGCACACATACAAACTGTTTTACATGCATGCATACTAAAATAGAAATAGGCTGGTAAGCAGCCAAACAAGATAATTAGCACACACCAAAATGCCAAAAATTAACATTTATGCAGCATAAGAACAGCTGTGCCAATAGTAGAATTTTAATTATTTTATTAAATGAATTACTAAGCATCTAAAAATGATTCGTCAGCATCACACTCTCCTGATTACATGCTAAGCCTCAACCCGCCCACCTCCCCTCCCTCCCCCTGCTTCATCCTATTATTTTAAGGGGTTGTTTGCCTAGTTTATAGACAACCAGAGATATCTTGTTGGTGTGCATTAAAGATTAACTAAATTGGGGAGGAAAATATGTGTTTTTTGTCTACTTATCTTGTTCTTGATGCATAACCTGATCAAAAAAATTTTTTTTAATTGGAATTTTTTTGGTCCAATATACATGAAGAATACATAACTTTAAAATATTTCTTTCTGTGGGGTTGTAACCCTTCAATGGCATCACAAGGTGGACTGCTGCAGCAAAACTCAATGAAAGTAATACGCTACTTCAACAGTTCCTCAAGTTAGGAGGCAAGATTCGGCTGGTAAGTTCAAGATAGCAACTATAAAAAAGCTACAGAATAGTGAATCTGAAGGAATAAGTGAATACATATATCCCTTGGGAGAGTGAAATAATATTCCTACCTTCAGATATCTTCAGATTCTATTGATACCGCTCTTCAGTTTCATCTAGCTCTGATCCAGGTACAGATAATAAAATTTGAAGATTTTCTGATTTGTCATGATAAATCAAGCATTTGCAAAATACATTTTAGCTTTGGCCACTTTTAGTGTGGAGCTAGATACTTAATAGCTAGCTAGCTATATAGCTACAGTTTTGATTAGTCATGATAATACTTGCTAGCTGGTTTGCCACTTTTGGTGTGGAGCTAGACATTTAATAGTAGCTATCCAAGTAGCAAACTGTTTAATTTTTTTTTTTTTTTACACTTGGTTATAACATTTATAGCCAATATGCTTTATAAGATTTCATTGTTAGGGCAATTAACTGTAACTTTTATAACCAAGTGTAAAAGAACAATTACCCACTTAACTAGCTACCTAAACCAGAGCAAAAAAGGAATCTGTATCACCAGGCTCGAACCTATAAAGAATTATTGCACTCTCCAAGCAACCTCTTCACTTTTTTCTTCAGACGATTGGTTCTTCGATAGGCATCTATGTGCCGCTGCCACTCCTGGATTACCCAGAATTCAGACACCTGACTGCAGGAATAATTAATTTTTTTTTAAGTAGCGTACTGTTAACATTTACTTTTGCTACAGTTATCCCTCTTATGACGTCAATGAGGAGTAACACCTCCTACAGGAAATACATTTTTAAGCTAAGTTTTCTTAATGAATATTGTACTAAAATTTACAATTATTTTAATAGCAGACTATGCATCAAGGAAAAGACAATAAAAAAAATTTTTTTTGGCCAGTTCAGTTACCATTTAATTAAAAAAAAGTAAAAATGTTCACATATGAACCTGATAATCTTAGAATTTGTTTATTTATTATCAATTATTATGTACCTCTGCTTGCAGTGACTGCGTCAATGCAAACTCTGCGTTTTCTTCCTCCAAATAATGCATAGCATACTTCTCTATTCCATTGAGTTGGTTTTCTATTGCAAATATTTCTCCTGTAGACCTTGTATTCTCATCATCTATTCCTTTATCCTATAAAAAAAACAAGAATAAAAATTTTTAATGAGGTTTTTAACTCCAAAATAACATTAAAAATTTAATATCAATAATAAACATGGACATAAAAAATAATGACACAACAATTTATAACTTACACTATGATATGGGAAACAGTAATTTAATTAAAAATGACCTAAACAAATGAACTATTGTTGCCATGTGATACAAAACAGAAAATATGACAATCAATATAAATTCTTCATTCTTTCATTCTAGCTATAAACAAAAGATATTACATAATAAATGTAGCATAATAAGAAATAATGTTAATTTAAACAGAATACTATTTTGGAAAATATAAAATATTATAATGCAAACTCAACATGGTTATGTAGCAATAAGCATGCCCTGCTTTCACCTAGATTAATCTAAGCATTATGGTGTAATCACAACCTTCATGAACCATAAGGTCAGTCCAAAGGCTTGTGGAAGTGATAGAGAGATATTTTAATCTGATTGCTAAAAAAAGCATTCATATTACCGCAATGACAGTTGTTATTTATTTAGTAAATAAACTTAATATGAAGGAGCAGTTTCTAGATGTCAAAGAGCTGGAAAAAGCTGAGCTTCCAAAGGTTGAAAAGGTGCCTCAGAGAAGAGTGAAGTTCCAATGAAAAGTATATTGTGGGGAATTGCAGCATGCACACACACACACACACACACACACACACACACACACACACACACACACACACACGTGCACACACACACACACACACTTGTTTCTTTCTTTTTTTGGGGAGGGGGGAAAGAAAATGTATAAAGATATCTGATAAAAATGACTCAAACAATGGATTGTTGTCACAAGCAACCAGTATATCCAAATAAAGGAAAATTCAACATAGGGTTTATGACAAACGACAAAAATATTCCTAACACATAGTGTTTTGCTTCCACAAAATAAGAGATAAATATAGACTCATTTGATAAATTGTGATCATATGTTCTAAATTTGGAAGACATAACAATATCAGCTATTATGGAGATAGTCAAAGAGCAAGGGATATTTAATGGAGGCAGATTATCAATTGAAACTTTTGTATTGCTTGGGATTCTCCTACAAAACAGCAGATGGAAGACGATGCATCAACAAACAACATGGGACATCATTCAATAATGACAAACTACAAAGAGGTAGATTGTGGTTCATGCTGGAAGAGTTGAGGGCTAGATGGTTAGAGCTGATAAAATTTCATAATATAAGATCCACAGTGTCAGCTATCATGATGATATGAACATTGAATATTAAATGAATGGCTTACAGAACTGATACTGCCAAACTTACCACCCAACCCTCTATTCAACATATTGGTAATGCAACATACCACAATGAATAGAAGCACAAAGCACCACCAACAGAAAACAGAAAAAACAAAATTAGGCATTGGTTAAGAAAAAGAAATATATGAATATTGATGAAACATTAAAAGGAAGTTATTAGAAAAACCTTGCAACATTTCTACAAAGTTTTATCTTTAACAAACAAATTAGCATGACAAAACAGACACACAGGGCTTCCCTTGTGTGGCTCATTGCAAACTCAGCACCATTAAGTAAGAATGAACTACATAGCTAAACACAATGCAAAGCAAAACTTGACCGAAGTACAACAAACTTTTAGCTGAAATGTGAAAATTATTTATGCATGTGGTGGACAGAAAATAATTATTGTGACAATAAATTTAAGATATAATATATGTAACAATTATTGAATACTAGCAGATTTAAAACCATGACCATGTCAAAGGAATCATTTTAGCCTGATACAACCAGAGAAAGAGGTGTGTTCAGGTGGCATAGTGACAGGGGGTACAGCTGAAGAGCATATGAAGAATCTAAGTTGTGTTTTGACAAGCTAGATCTAGCAGGAACTAGATTAAATAAGGCTAAATGTTCTTTCATGGTATCACAAATTGAATACCTTGGGCATGTCATTGATAAGGATGGTTTCCATCCAACTGAAGAGAAAATACAAGCTTTTAAAGATGCTCCAAGACCAACTAATGTCACAGAATTAAGAGCTTTCTTGGGTATCATAAATTATTATGGGAAGTTTATGTCTAAATTATCTACACAGCTCTCTCCTTTGTATAAGTTTTTATGTAAAAAGTCAAAGTGGGTTTGGACAAGTGAGCAAGATCATGCTCTTGTAGTGGCTAAAGGTGCTTTGCAAGCTAACTCATTGTTGGTGCATTATGACAGTTCAAAACCCCTTGTTGTTGCATGTGATGCATCTCAATATGGTTTGGGTGCCGTTCTTTCACATGTAATGGAAGATGGGTCTGAAAGACCAGTTGCATGTGCCTCTAGAACTCTGAGTTCCACTGAAAAAAATTATTCACAGCTGGAAAAAGAAGAGTTGGCAATAGTATTTGGTGTTACCAAATTCCACATTTATCTTT
The DNA here is from genome assembly GCA_963969325.1 of Lycopodina hypogea. Classification (NCBI taxonomy): domain Eukaryota; kingdom Metazoa; phylum Porifera; class Demospongiae; order Poecilosclerida; family Cladorhizidae; genus Lycopodina; species Lycopodina hypogea. The sequence goes on from OZ017788.1 coordinate 12,009,569, forward strand.
ATGGTAGACAATTTATTATTGAGTCTGACCATCAACCTCTTTCTTACTTGCTCAAGTAATCTAAACAGATTCCACCACTTGCATCTTCACGAATTCAACAATGGGCACTTACTTTGAGCGCTTACAGGTATATAATATGCTATAAGGCTGTGAAGAATTTGACTACTTCCCTTGCTAAACTACCTGGAGACCTCTTGCATCTGTTGCATCATCTGAAAACCACTAGTATTAGTGCAGCAGACATCAAGCGATGGACAGCTAAAGATCCAGTGTTAAGCAGAGTTTTAGCATATGTCATGCATTGTTGGGCAGCCCAGGACAGAAGTCAAGACCCCGAACCATATCGAGTGAGAGAGAAGGAACTTAGCACCCTGGATGGCTGTTTACTTTGGGGAGCACGAGTGATAGTTCCACAAAAGAGGAGGAGATTGGTGTTGGAAGAGCTCCATGAGTCACACACAGGTTCATCCAAGATGAAATCCTTAGACAGGACTTATGTGTGGTGGCCAAAGATGGACGCAGACATTGTTGAGATAGCTAAAAGCTGTAGTGTTTGTCAAGAGCATCAACACTCACCTGCTTCAGCACCACTACATCCATGGGAGTGGCCAGAGACACCCTGGAGTCGACTGCATCTAGATTTTGCAGGTCCATTCTTGGGTCACATGTATCTAATCACAGTAGATGCACACTCAAAGTGGTTAGATGTTCAAGTTATATCTTCTATCACAACTGCCAAGACAATTGAGAAATTAAGGATGCTTTTTGCTAATCATGGTCTTCCTAACAAGAGAGTAACAGATAATGGTCCATCTTTTACTAGTGAAGAATTCAAAATCTTCATGGAAAAGAATGGAATTAAGCATGTTACTTCTGCACCATATCACCCTTCTTCAAACGGGTTGGCAGAGAGAGAAGTTCAAAGAGTTAAGCAAGGCTTACACCAAGTTGAAGGATTTACCATTGAGGAAAAATTAGCAAAATTCTTATTCAAGTACCGTATTACACCTCACTCGACCACAGGAGTTTCACCTTCAAAGTTGCTTATTGGTAGATGCTTGAAATGTCATTTGGATAACTTATTTCCAAATATTTTACATCGTTTAGAGGAAAAACAGTCAAAACAGAAAGAAGGCCATGACAGCAAAAAGGTGCCAAGATCTTTTGTTGTTGAAGATCTTGTGTATGTGGAGGACTTCACCCCATCAAAGCATAAGTGGATACCAGGTACCATAGCCAAGGTGACTGGACCAGTATCTTATGTGGTAACGTTGATGGATGGGAGAGAAGTAAGTCGTCACATTGACAATGTAATTGCAAGAAGTTCAGACTCGAGTTCAACTGAGCCTGAAGTGCAATCTTCTGGAATAGGACTTGAACTACAGCCGATAATTGAGCCCTCGGAACTCTCTGGATCAGAAAGTCAACTTCCAAGTGCAGACCAAGAGGTACCATTGCAAGCACAAATGTCAAGTCAAGAAGTTGAACCACCTACAATACAGCTATGTCGTTCAAGTAGAAACATAGTACCTCCGGATAGGTACCACCCAACATTTTCATTGATATGACCTTTCAAGTTTAAGAGGGAAAGGTGTGATGTATTGACCTTATTCATTGTAGTATAGAATTAGTTATTGTTATTGTTAACATACTTGTGGTTCTGTATCATTTCCTGTCATGTCATAATTACTGAGTGTACACTTTAAAATGCCATGGTTTTATTTCATATCACCAGGTTCAGTATTGTATTGCTTTTGTTGATTGATTTATTATCAAGTATTTATTATTGAGAATACATTGGGTGTGTGCGTGCAGCGCTGGTTGGGGAAAGAACTAGTGCAGTACTAGCTAAAACAGCACAGTAAGTTTCAGGTTTGTATGTACAAGGGTTTTCCTAAGTAACATTTTTGTTGGCATTTTAGCCTGACACTCCCTACAGGAAAAGGTGTGGTCAGGTGTCTCAAATTTTTAGGACAAAAAAAGCTTCCGCTGTATTTGCATAGGATGCACTAACAATGAAAATGAGTTTCATTTGGTTTGGTATTTTGGCGATAAAGTTAATAAATACAAATGTACATATCCATACACAAAGCGGGAGAAGGAGGTGTGGTTAGAATTGAACCAATAAACTCTTTTTATTATTTAAAAGTGGAGAAATAGGAAAATAAGAAGAGGAAAGGAAGGAAACAGGAGCGGTCTGAACTAGGACCTGTGCCAAATAATTTTTATAATATTTATTGAGACAGTGTTTTAGACCAGTAAGATATTGCTTGGAACACTTGAATGAGGTTAAAATGATGGAAAGATTTAAAACTTTTGGTTTTCCATAGAGAAAATCATTCAGTTGTAATAAAAGGTTATAACAAACTTTTGGGTTTCCATACAGTAAGGAATTTCTAAAAAAATCCATTTGTGTAAAAAAATCCATTCTTGACCAAAAAAATATGTCGATGTTTCTCTCCTCCCACCACATCCCTCCTCTTCTACTATTCCAAGTTTTCCTAGATCTGTGTGGCACAGGTAAAGGGATAGAGAAGAAAGGAAGTGTGTGAATTTTAATAATAAATGAATAAAATAAATAATAGCAATAGTAAACCAAATAAGTTTCACATTGGAAGACCTGCGCCTAAAATACTTGGTCATCATTAAAATCTTATTCAGCCATTTGGCAGTCCATTGTACACACACACATGCACACACACACACTCACACACACAAACATGCAATCATCCTAATTAATCTATCTCATTATCACTATGCTCTTTCTCACCCCCTCTCCTCAACAATATTCATTGCAGTTTATTCCTCTGCCAAATACAATTAACACTTCCTTCAAAATCCTTTTCCTCTATTATCCCCCTTAATTTTGCAAATTCACCTTCATTTTATCCTGTGCATTGCAATTTTCATCAAACTCAGCCATTTCAGCAAATTGTTCAGCCTTAGCTTTTGACACAGCTATTGCATCACCATAATCTTCAGCTTGTAGTAGCAACTAATGTAGAAAAAAAAAGAAAATTATCATAATATAATATATTACAATTGAAAGTCTTACATCTTCCACTTGTTTCTCTGATAGGGATAGTAAGTCTTTATTCCATTCCACATCCATCTGAATATCAGTTGGGCATATTTCCTCCTTGGAAGAAAATAAGTTAGCATCAGCAGAAAAAAGTTCTTGCATAAATGCCTAAATATTACAGCACAGTTTCATAATAAAACATATTATATTAATATTATTCCATAACATTTACATCTTCTTCATTACCTGTTTGAAAAAGTCACTTGTAAAATTGCCACCTTCAATTGCTATGTCACAAAGCATTCTTTTCTGGTTAGCTTTTTTCAAAATATTCTCTTCAACTGTTCTGAGACAAATCAATCTTAATAGAAATCAAATATACAAACAAAAGTAAGTTTCAATTCTAATATATTAACATTACTACACACACACATTTTTTTATATATATTTAAATGTCATCTCTTATAAGTGACAACTATGATGATTGAAAGTGGAGTTATTAAACAGGGCAGTTCAAGATTGTGCACAATCAGAAGATAATTATTCAATTCTTATTTTGGTTCAGTCTCTATACAATGCAGTATAGAAACTAACAAAACGCTGAAATTTCCAGCCAAAAACCCACTTTCTATGACTGACCTAATGTTGTTTTAATAATGACTTAATGTTGACTTAATATTGACTTCAAAATAACTTAACATTGACTTAATATTGACTTAATAATGACATAAGACTTAAGTTGACTTAATTTAACCCTTTTTTGGTTCCCATAATTGAATTTGATAAAACTCTATGAACTTTAGAAACCTCAATGGAACTTACCACAGACTTGGGATTTTAGGAATTTTCATGTAAAAGAGTATTATTATTATCTTATTTTTAGCCAAGCTACTATATTAGAAGAGGCTGTAGCAAAAGCATGGCTGTAGCTCAAGCATGGCTGCAGCTTAAGCCATGGCATGGCTTAGCTGAAGCAGTTTTGGGGGAGATAGCGCTCCAACCAGCATGGAAAAGAATTCACTATATGTTTTGTAGTCTGATATCCCATGAATAAACAAAGGGCCAGCAAAGATGGGTTGATCTCTTGTATATCTGCGTGTGACAGCCAAGTGCTCATAGGCATTGGCTGTGATATGCATTTGCCCTAAGTTATAAGTTTTGTCCAAACCAAGAACTATACTGGCCATATATGGTCCAGAAGAGAAAAAGTTCCATAAGCAAGCTATTGGTTCCTTAGTATAGAGAATGACAGAGGGAACATTGCAAGGTCCAAAGATTACATGCTGTACAAAGGGATTACCACTCTTGGTACAGCGTTCCAGGTTGACAAAATTATCAGCAAAGTATTTGAGCTTGATATCAAATTTCTGCTTCTTCTTCTTTGCCAGGTAGCATGCCTACCAAATTTGCCTATTATCATGTGGACATTGGTCACGTCAGAGTTGGCAGCAATAAGCATATCCCGATAAACACGATATTGTCTTGTCTTCACAGCCTGGTTAATCCTGGCTGCAATGTCAGATCTAGTGCTAACATAGTTTGAGTAGAACACTTGATTCCTCTATGGGGACATGCTCCTGGGAATGAGCTGAGGAACTCTACACAAGCAATCAGTGGTATGTTGTCCATCTTAGTAATCCATGAGACACATTTCCTGTATGCTGATTACAGCATATGTTTGTGATAATAGGGCTGAATCACGATCAGTGAGTCTGGCTATGGCTCTTCATTAACAGAGATAAATAAAATATTTTTTATTCTTCTGTCCTTCCAGGAAGAAATTTCCATTGTGTTTAACAACTTTTCTCGAACTTTGCCCAGGATTAGCTACAAAGATAGTTTGCTGTCTCCTGGAGTTACTTTCTCAGGCACTAAAGTCTTGCCAATATTACCAACATTAGCCCTTCTCTCGGCTGTTCATGTTATCAGAGTTATCCATGAAGAAGTACTGATACTCCTTGACACCAAGTGGCACTAACTCCAGAGGCTTAATCACTACTGTCAACTCATGAAAAACAGTTTCGATATCAAGAAATTTCTTTAATCCAGGTAGGTCATGGCCACCAACAGCATACACAGGTCCATCATAAACCATGCTTCTGCCAGGTAAGTGAGATTCCTGTGCTGTGGATGCAGTGGCATCAAATGTGTTGACTGGTGAGAGATGATTGGTCAAACAATACCTGCATCACAAACAAAGGTACAGATAAATGTAGGTGGGGATGGCACATAAGTGCTAGTAGTGCTAGTAGTGCTAGTGCTGCCCAGATTCATAAGGTCCACAGTAGCATAACAGGGGGGACCTGTAATCTCGGGTCTCTGGTGTAGATAGAGAGTATGGAGGAATGTGACTGATGTTGGTTCATATTCCCTGGGACACCCATAGCAAAGACTGTCCAAGGGAACAGAAAAGATCGGTAAAGGTAGGGCTGGATGTTTCTCATGACCTAAGCCTGAATGGGTCTTCTTTCAAGTTGAATTGGTTGGGTAGATACACAAAGGATTAAAGCAACATGGTGCATTAACCAGGGCCAAATCTTTCTGGGATGATATTCTAGGTGTCTTCTTGGTGGTCAAGTCAGTTTACACAGGTTCAGTGTGACATGGCACAAGGGCCAAGACTCTATGGGCCTTCTTGGGGGGTTAAGGTGGTCAGGTCAATGTGCATGGGCTCAGCATGAGATGGTGCAATGCCAGGATCACAAAGTGGTTAGGTCTGAACTCAGCTTCCCTATTTGGTACTACTCCCTGTGACCACATTACAATTAGTGCAGGTGTATAGGAGTGAGCCACACCATGGCCACAGATCTTCCTGTTAAGTGAGTCTGAAACAAAGTTTGTGTGGATACCAGTTGGAGGACAGTAGCCTTTAATGGCTAGTTTCAGCGCAGCACTGGCAGCATAGATGTGGAGAGTCTCAGAGTAGTGTCCAGTCATAGCTAAGTCCTGAAAAAGTTGGGTGTAGCTGTACTAATGATACAATGTCATTGATCAGGTCCTTGTAGGTGGGGGCAGAAGCATCATAGTACCTTGGTTTGGTCGCCATTTCTAGTGTTCTCATCAGTCTGATGAGGCTATGGTACTCCTCTTTTCCTTAGACTCCATGTGAGATGACTCTGTAGAGAGTGTTATTATCTCCATAGATGTGCAGAGGTGTGTGGTCAGCCTGGACAATGGGATGCAAGCAGCCAAGGATGTCAATGGTAACCTTGTCAACTGGACTCTTGGCAGGCTTATTTGGGCGGGAGGCAGCACAACATTGTATGTCTGCAGAAACATCAACCCAGCCCTAGCATGGGCACATAGAATTTTATGAAGTATATCCACTGCAGCTGCCAACCTGCAAATATATAACAAAATTTTTCTAAAAATAAGTCTTCGAGGCCAATTTTTCAGCATTATTGATTCTGGTTCAGCATTTATAAATTACATGTATTTTAATGTTACATTCCCCATCTACTTCTATATACACACACATGCATACTACCTACCTACCTTCCTACTTACCTACCTACCTACCTACCTACCTACCTACCTACCTACCTACCTACCTACCTGCCTACCTACCTACCTACCTACCTACCTACCTACCTACCTACCTACCTATCTACCTACCTACCTACCTACCTATCTACCTACCTACCTACCTACCTAACTACCTACCTACCTACCTACCTACCTACCTACCTACCTACCTACGTAGGTTCCTAGAAAGCTGAAACTTGTCATGCATGCACAAGAGATGATTGTAGCCCAATCCCTAAACTAGATACATGCTTCAACATCAGAAAGCTCCAACACTGTTGGAGCAGAAAATCATTTGTAGTTGGCAGCTGCCTGAAACATTAGGTAAGGAAAAAAGGTACCTATTCATGGCTGCCTGCACTCTGTAGTGGGAGTCTCCAAGCTGTGTAGACAAACAATATGTAAAACAGTGAAAGTCAAGGACTTTCCTTTCCACATGGTCAGCTGATTAATGTGTATGTATGTGTTTATGTGTGTTTTTGTGTGTGTATGTGTGTGTTTATGTGTGTGTTTGTGTGTATATGTGTTTGTTTTTGTGTGTATGTGTGTGTGTGTGCAAGTGGTGTGTGTGTGTGTGTGTGTGTGTGTGTGTGTGTGTATTTGGCAATCCTCAGTGATTGCTCCTAAACCTTCAGATATCTCCAAATTCAATATAGACAATTAATTGTTGGACTGTGGTAAAAAATTTAAGTCTATCTTTAGGAGAGTAGAACACAAGGTCTACAAGGACACATTCAAAAACATTTTAACAGCTATAACTGAAACATGATTTTAAAAAATATAGAAATATTACTGCTAGCTAAGTTGCCAGTCTAGAACAACCAAAAATTATCTGTGAAATCTTTTAAGGCAGGCAGTACACTCTACAGCATGGTTTTAATCTCTGACCCACAGGATCCACATGGTGTGGCCAGTTTGTGGAGGTCACTAGAGGGTGCCAGGTCCACCATTCATCTATTAAGATAGAAGCCATACTTTTTTTTTTTATTACTTATGGTGGTTCTAGGTAGCAGTAGCTATAGGCCATTGGAAGTGGAGGTTTATGGAAAGCTGGGTGTCAGGTGTAGGGTAGTCTCAATAACCACACCCTTTACCTAATCCCAGTAAAGGATAAGGTAAAGGGTTTGCAATGAGATTTGGTGAGGTCAGGTGAAGGTCAGGTGAAGGTCAAATGGAGGTCAATGGGCCGGGTGGAGGGTTATAAGTAGACCACGGGGAAGTAGGTAATATAGCTAAAATAAAGCAGAAAGCTTAAGTTATTAAGATGTACCCATTGTGCTTGTTTGCTGGTTAGGTTTTAGTCAGATGGAAAATCCCCCATTTCCTTTCCTTTTATTTATTACTGGTATAATCAGGATCAGTAGAAGGGCTCCTTGGCTGAATCTCCCCACTTTTCTTTCCTTTTATTTTTAGTGGTATAATAAGGATGAATAGAAGGGTTCCTGGAAACTGACCACAGCAATAGTTGTTTACTGATCTCATATGGAGAAAGCAAAAAGAAGATGTGTGAGGGGGGGTGGGTAGGGAATATGAGGATATACTTTAGGTAACATATTAATTCCAACATGCCTGCTTTCTTTCAAGGATGTATAAGGAACATATCCTATTCTTCGAACTAAACTCATTAGCTTATTTTAATATACTGTTAATAATAAAATGCTAAAATTGATTTTTAAATGCATTAACTGGTATTGTTAAATCAAGAATTATTAAAATACATATTACCTTCAGGAGATATGGAAATGAACTGTATAGCACTCATGTTAATATCAAGCTGATCAGCAATCTTATATGCATGTGTAATAATGTACAATTGTTTAGCCTTTTCTCTGTCACAGTTGATAGCAGATGCATGAATACATGCTTGAAACTGAATTTCAGAAAATGATGTCACAAGTATCGTTAGAAATAACCATAACTATTTGCGAATTTTTGAAAGCATCATCTTACTTGTAGGATTTGCATTCAGTAGATGGCAAATAGTGGAAATATTTGTCACATAGCTGACTGTGGGAATAAAATGTTCAATGATATTACAAAGTAAATGAAAATAACTCTAATTTATTACAATATATATCTTTTTGGAAGCATGAGTCCTCCAAAACATTTAATGAATCTTCACAATTTTCTCTCATTTTGCTGCTTCCATTAATATAAAGTCAAGCTTTAATAATGGAGGTAGAATTCGTTTTAGTCAAATTGAACTTGCAGTTCCTATAAGAGTAAATTACATGCCTGATAGTGTATTTGTCAAGTGTACTATTGCGGTGAAGAGAAACGATGTGGGTTACCTTCATTATTTTAACTTAAATGAGATCCATTTTATACCCGGACAGCTTTAGAAGACCAATCTGCTGATCTTCACCTATTTTTACAATTCCATCATAAAAATATTTTAATGATTCACTACTTCTTTGCCTCTTATAAAAATCCAATAATAAGTTGATGGAAGAAGATGCCTCTTGAATGGACATATTTTGCTTGTAAATATTTTGATGCTTTTTTAGTGAGACCAAATAAATTATGTGCTAACTTAAATCCAAAGAATAAGAAAACTTTCCAAGAGCAGCATTATGCCTCTTGCTTTCAGACCATTTTCATTATGGGTTGTTTAATGAATTTCATACAATTTTTTTAATCATAACTGAGTAATCTTTAATAAAAGCTTCTAGTGCAGCAGTCGTGGCAGTCCACCATGTAGGGCAGAATATCTTTATAATAATTCCACGTTGTTCTGATTGCTTCAGCTTTTCTTTAAAGAAATACAATCTCTTAGGTAAGAAATTAACAAGTCTAGATATCTCTCTAACAGCTTCAAGAGCATCTTGTAATGTTGTTATTTAATGTCCAGCACCTTGCAAACATAAGTTGAAGCAGTGAACAAAACAATGAACAGGAAAAGCTGCTGAACCCTCATTCATAATCAGAGTTTCCAACCCTTTCTTTTTACTTGCATGTTTTCTGCTCCATTGTAAGCCTGTCCCCTGCACACAGAAAATGGTAAGCCACACTGAATAAGAATATCTTGATTATTGTTGTAATGGTGTCTGCAGTTGTGATAGGCAGATAAAATAAACCAATGGGGATCTTCACTCACCTCATATATCTCATTCACCCACCATATGCAAGACTTCATTGTTCTTGATTGTCCACATCAATAACCTCATCAGATATTGTAAATCAGCTAGGTAGAGCTTCCTTCATGTAGTTATTCTCAGTCAAGTCTCACCCACGGTACTTATCATTTCATTAATAATAGTAGGAGATATGAATCTTCCTTCTTCTAGCAAATTCATCATATCAGGCTTGGAATCCCTGGCCAAGGTTAGAAGGAGCTAGTGCAAATACCTTCAGTATCTGTATACCCACTTAATGATTAGATATGTATAGTTATAAATAAATTGCAAATATCATGGAAATACATACACAGCTTTAATTTAGATATATGTATTCCTCAGTAATATATATAGATAAAATTCACCTGATCTGGTCCTATATTGAGTAAAATGCTGCAATCTAATCATGCCAAAAAAATATATAAAAAGACACTGAACTTGTTTTCTGATTACAATTTTAATGCAATCCGGAATAAAAAAGACAACTTAGAATAGTGTCAGAAAGAGAAAGCCAATGAGTTAGCTTCTGTGCTGCAATTATTTGATTCAAGAGGTAGATATCTGCAAGTGTTTGGCCATGGAGACTAGACACACACATATAAAAACCTACATACTTACAAACCAAAATATATATCAAAGTGTGTTCGTAGATGTAATCCCTTAGGTCCCATCATTATTCAGAAGTTCGTTTTCTTTTGCACTTTTTCTTTTTACACACCAATGAAATGTGGTGTAGCCAGGAGGGATACCTCCCATGTTAATCCCAAAGTCAAGTTGTGTATGCATATCACATTTTAAGTCTGCACTCCAAGGGTTTGTGTGGCCAAGGTATCATTTTTGGCCATTTTTGCACCTGACAGAGAAACAGAAATAGATGTGTTCATATACATGTACTCAAAATATTCCCCAGATTATATTGATTCCAAATATATGTGGGTTCATGAGTCAAACACCCGAGGGTCAAACACCCAAGGTTCAATTTTTTTAATTTTTTTAATTCCATTTTTGGCAATTTTAGCCTTACACAAAGAAACAAAGAAGTGTGACCTGGTGGGATCCAGTCCATTATACTCCAAGAATGAAGTTGTATATGGATAACAAGTCTTAGTTGTAGAGCTCCAAGGATTTTTCTGGCCAAATTCCATAATTGGCTATTCCTCATTACTATTGTAACCATTTACCGAATATTTTATCCAATGTTCTAAGTTGGGTCAAAACCTATCATCATAGCAAGTTTCAGAGAAATTCACTCACAGGTTTGGCCAGAATGATGTACAAATTTAGACACGAAGGCAGACATACAGATATCTCCTTATATATATACCAGCACATATACCAGGCATCGCCAGGCCAATATCAAAATAAAATATAGAAACCACTCAAATTTTACCTGGTTGGCCTATTAATTAGCTTTTGGCAGCCAAAACTACTTTCCGTGACTGTAGCTAATGCCAAACCTCACACTTGGCCATGTCTCTATGTAGTTATTATTGCTCAGCTGGTTACTTGGACTCCACATGCCCAATTTCAGCCTGATAAGTCTATAAATGAGTTTTTGGAAGGTTTAATGATGTCCTATGGGTATGGCAATGATAAACCACACCCATTAACACGCACATTTAATTAGTAATGCTCACCCAGTTGCTTGGAAATCCCATTCCAAATTTCAGTTTGGTTGATTGTTTGATTAGCTTTTAATGGACAAAACAACTTCCAGTGGGTGTGGCTATGGAAAAAAAACACACCCATTACAATACACACATTTGTTAAACAATGTTAACCCAGGTTCTTGGATAGTACATGCAGAATTTTGTCATTTTTAATGTGGGGTCTAGCCATAATGCCTAGACACACATAATTATAAACCAAAAGATATATTAAAGTGTATTCTTAGATCTAACTCCTTCAGTCCAAGAATATTCCAGAAGTTCTTTTTTGGGGGGGGGGCACTTTTTTTCTTTACACTCCAATGGAAAGAGGTGTAATCAGGTGAGATTCTGCCCATATTACACCCAAGATCACGTTGTGTATGCACACCATGTTTTAAATCTGTTTCTCCATGGGTTAGTCTGGTCATACTACCATTTTTGGACTTTTATTGAGCCTGATATAAAACAGAAATGGCTGTGGTCATACACATGTACTTAAAATGTTCCCCAGATAATATTGATTCCATGGGTAAAGTGTTTTTTCTTGACATTCTTAGCCTTACACAGGGAAGGAAGAGGTGTGGCAAAGTGGTACCCGACCCATGTTACTTCCAGAGTGAATTTGCTTATGCATAACAAGTTTTAGATGTATAGCTCAAGGATTTTCTGATCTGATACCATATTTGGCTATTTCTTCTTACCACAGTAACCAGTTTCTGAAATTTTTGCCCATGTTTTAAGATGGGTCAATATTTATCAGCATGATAAGTTTCAATGAAATCTACCTAATGGTTTTGCCAGAATGATGGTACAAACATACAGATATACAGACAAACATACAGACAGACTAAGAGACAGACATACAGACATCACATTTATATATATATAGGAGATCCACTAACAGTATATGCCTGGCAATGCCCAGCCAATGTCAACATGGAACATTTAAGATGCCTCTCAAACTTTGGCCTAGTTGGAAACCAAAACAACCTCCTATGAAAGTGAGCCTGTTGCTAATAAGAAAAACAAACAGAAAACATTGACAAACTAACATGTGGTTAATAATGCTATCTGGGTTTCTTAGATTCCATATACCAAATTTCAGCCTAATTTGTCCAAAAATAAATTTTTTTTGCTATCAGGAATACTATTCGTGTCCATAGGATAAGTTATTGATGGAAGTGGTGGAGGAATTGGAAATGGTTACACAAAGCTAATGGTAAAGTGTTTCAAGAAGAGTGATCCGCCCTGGTCCAATATTCCAGTGAAGTCATAAGAATGAAGCTTCCATCCCTGCTGGAGGAAGCAGGTAAATTATGAGACCTACTGAATATTATATAGGAATATTTCAAGAGACTGGTGGAAATTAAATGGTGTTAACCGACTGGTATAAACTTATGGATGAAAATGTTGAGTTACCATTGTATAGTAAATCAATAGTTCCATTTGAAAATTAAATTAAACCATTCTGGCTACTTCAATTAGTGTAACCTTAAGTAAGTATGTAGATATCCAAGCTAAAGGATCTAAATTGCAATGAGTTCAGTCTTAATCAATTTGTACTTGTAGCTAACACTTGCAGACTTATTACATGAGATACATACACTGGTGGATCCTGGGGAGATAAGAGGTCTCCCTTTTCTCCAAGCTTCATTCACCAATTTAAACCAAAATACATTCATAAAATCAAGATTCCTGCTGTTGATTCCACTAACGCTAACTGTAAGTATTATTATCTTATTCCTATTTTAATTATATTTTCCTTTACCAATTTCATTAGGGTTGGCCAAATTTAGCTTTAGTGAAGATGCAGTCCTATTTATTGTTTTAAGGGTGTTTTTAACCTTATTTAGCCAAAATTATCTTCCATAATTTCAACTTTCAATTGAAATTTTCCAGAGAACTCATGGGGAAATAAAAATGTGAGGCTTTATTTCAGATCCACTAAAGTAGGTGGCATTTCAGCAGATGAGCTTGACTAAGTTAGTTGGACAAAATTATCAGAATAGTGTGTGAATATATTAAATAGCAAATATTAATTGGCTTAAAAGTTGTTTGTTTGTTATCCCCCACTCTCCTCCCTCCTCTCTCTCCCCCTCTCTTTATGTAGCCTAATGTTGGTTCCCACTGTGGGTAACAAGATTCTTAGGTTGGGGTGAATAAAACTGAAAAAGATTGATAAGCACTGTAGAGGACATTCACCTGCAAAGTTGGGATATCCATCTAAATTTTGTTTTATTTCCCACAACTTACCATGAGTTAATCAATTGATAAGCATTTCTAGGTGCTCAAAATTTCCTACCTTATAATCTAAGTACCAGATGGTGGTTATCTAAAAGAAAGAAGGGATGCCAACTCTAGCAACCATGAAGAGGTTGCCAAAGGAAAACTGGTCCTCCAATCAAGCTCCCCTTCTCCCTGTGAAATCTATGACAACTTTTTATTTGGTTGTAAAGAAACTTCATTTTCTAATACAGGAGCTTAATTATGTTTTACAGGAATAATGAAAGGTGAAGATGGAGGGGGTGGGTATCATGGTGTGTACCAATTTGTACACCCCATCGATTGCCACCTAAACCAAATCTGACCAAATCTGTGTCTTATTTCGTTTGACACTGTTACACTAGTATGCTGCCACCAGGTAGTTTATAGTCCTCTACAGATTGACTTCTTCAGTTAGCAAATATTATTCTTAAGTATATACACTGTTGCTGCACACCAGCAGTCTAACACAAAAAAGAACTCAAAAAAGGTAAAAGTCATCCAGAAACTCATGGTGTTTGAGCTTAAATACTCTCACCACCACCACGGAACACCAACAGTAAAATTAATGAATGTGACCACAATAATCCACGAATGAGTAACCAATATGGTACATATATATGTACTTAATGTTTATGTTAAATCCTTGTTTAGTATTACTTGGGTTCAGCCTTGGTACAGAAGTCACTCTCTGACATCCCTCCCTTCTTATCTGCATTACCCCAGGACTGTGAGAGAGTCCATCTGCATTTTGATGCTGAATCCCCAGTCTGTGTTCCACATTGAAGGGATAGGGTTGGAGAGCAAGAGACCATCTTGTTAGTAATTAATTCTCATCCTTCATCCTGTAAAGATATAGTTGGCTCCGGTGATCTTCGACCAAAGTAAATGTTGCTCCACTCAGGTACAACCTGAAGTGTCTGACTGCTTCCATTACTGCCAGGCACTCCAGCTCTGTAACTGTACATCGAGTCTCTTGTACCTTCAGTCACCTCAAAATATTAGCTATTGGCTGGTCAGTGTTCTTTTCTGTTCATTGACTGAGGGCAGCCTTAATGCCAACTCCTGATGCATCCGTTTGCAACATGAATGGTTTGCTTGGGTCTGGGCCCATTAACACTGGGTCTGATGTCAGCAAACTTGAGCTGTTCGAATGCTTGAATTCATTCTTGTGTCCATTCAATCAGATCTGGAGCTATTTTCTGGGTAGCATCATTCAAAGTATTGCTATGGTTCCATAGCTAGGGACAAATCTTCTATAGCAGTTTGTTTATCCAAGATTTGCTCTCATGTCTTTCTTCTTCAAGGGGAGAGGATAGTCAGCCACTATCCTAACTTTAGCTTCTAATGGTCGGATTTGGTCTTCCCCAACTACATGCCCAATAAATAGTCAATCCTGTTTTTTCATGCATGAGGTCTTGAAATTATTCGAGCACATTCTTTAACTCCTTTTTTTCTTGTTCCACAAGCCTGTCAATGATCTCAGGCTGGTCTTCTTTCCTTCCTGTTCAAGGTCTGGAACTTTAGGTCTGGTTATGTGCTAACCATCATGCATCCTGCATTAGGGGAGACAAATTCTCTCTGATGGAGTGAATTCTGTAGTTATATTTGGAGATCTTCTGAGTTCCCCTAGCAAGAATGGTAGGGCTAAGTTCCACTGGCTGTGCCACAACTTGGAAGTCTTTCTGATCATAGATTTGATGATCCCGTTATATCTCTCCACCAGTCCATCTGTAGCTGGTTGATAGGGAGTTTTGGTGATACAAGAAACACCAAGGAGCTTATAGAGCTCCTGAGCTGTCTGTTCATAAAGTTTGGCTGGCTGTCTGTCAGGATTTGGTTGGATACAACAACTCTAGTAAATAGCAATAAGAGCTGATCTGCCACTGTTTCACTGTCAGTCAATCTGAGAGAAAAAGCTTCAGCCCATCAAACTATGGCAAAAATTAATCAATTTTAAGCTGCAGTGGTGGGTCAAGGTCCCACCATGTCCATCCAAATCCATTGGAATGGTGTATGAATCACTAGAAGTGGTCTTAGTGATGCTGGACAAAGAGATTGTTTGTCAGCTAGTTGGCAGTCCAGATATGCCTTGCACAGTTGCTTGACTTGGTTGAAAAGGCTAGGCCAGCAAAACTCATCCTGTATCCTCTGGAGAGTTCTATCTCTTCAAAGGTGGCCTGGTCTGTGTGCCAGTGAAAGCAACAATGGCCTATATGTTACAGGTACACACAGCTGCCACATCTCATTCAGCCGATCCTTAGTCCACTTGTATATAAGTCGGAGTCTAAAGGTGAATCGGTTATCTCCTGCATTTGCTTTCCCTCTCCATACTTAAAGAGAATCATCTATCTGTTGCTCATGTTGGAGTTCTTCAGAAGAAACATCCAGATGATCTCCAGGCCTTCTGGAAACATAGTCAGCTCTAGCCTTTAGCCTGCTTGCTCTTCTGCCTGATCACTACCATTTACTCTCAACCTTAACATTTTTGTTTGTAGTTGGGGTGCTGCAGTAGTGAATTTTAATTCCTCATCCTTCTGGGGTGTTATTTTTTTCCATCTCTGATCCATCAACTCTTGACTGTGCCCGCATTGAGAACTTGTTTGAGTTGTCCGACGACTCTCTCGCATCACTGGAGCTGTTATGTTCATCTGGTAGGACATACTTCACCTGACCTTCCCTGTCAAATGGACATTCATCATCATCATTCACTTTCCTCAGAATCTGTTGGCTCCTGGCTCTCTGGCTCATGGAAATTGGTTGGTAGCTGTTGCAGTAGCTTGATCCTGCAGCTCCTGATGCTCACCATCCCTATGAAGTCATTATAGAGTAGATGTTTGCCTATCTCCCAGAGCTCCAGGTCATCTTTTTCTAGGAGAGCATCATGGCTCAAACCATCAGCCATTAATACCTAGAGATCGTGCTCAGCACCATCTACTTATATCTTGCTCCTCACTATCGGGATGGGAGAAACTGCTTGTCTCCACTGAATCCTTGAGCTAGCTTTCTCCTTTTAGTGTAGGACCTGGGGCAGATTAAATTTCTGCTCACTGCATTCTGTGTAGCACCTGTATCTAAAAGCATATGGTTACATTTCTGTCCTCAGTCTGTTTCACATACTGTAGAATTCTTATCAACTCGAAATTCAACCAGATCTAGTTCTTCTTACTGAGTAAAGGATTTCACCCATTTCACTTCTGCTTTGGTCTTTGATTCTGTCATCTTGGCATGACATTCAGCTGCAAAATGGCCATTACATTGGAAACACCTAAGTCTCTCTTTCTCATCAAACTTAGGCTTCTGTTCCACTGACTGCCTGGATGTTCCTTGCCAGATCCAGATCTGCTCAAGTAGCTGTCCTTGGGAGCTTCACTGGATTGGTTTCTATGCTGTCTCACCACACCTCTGACTCTTCAATGAGCTTTTGGACTGGAAGGTCTGTACCTACCATCCTGTTCGTTGGCTTGTTTCAACCCATCTTTCTTGGATGACTTGCCTCCTGTTCTGTCTGGATCTAGAAGAGAGTCATAATTCTACCCTCTAACTGCCATAAAGTTGTCAGCTAACTCAGCCACCTCTTTAGCTTTTCTTGGTTTCCGGTCTCAAATGAAACTAGCCAACTGCTCCGGTATTGTCTTCACTGCGGCATCCATGGACAACAAGTTAGCTGCCTGGTCCATATTGTGACATTTTGCCAGCCACTTCTTCAATATGTTCTTTCCTCTGCTGGTCATTGTCACCCAGGTTTTTCCTGACTCCTCTTGAGGTTATCTAACTTCAACCTGTATGTAGCCAGGGTCATCAAGTAATGCTGGAAGTGAGCTTTCTTCACTTCATCATACTTGATTCTTGCATCTTCATCCAGGTTAACAGGCACCCTAGATGATTCTGGATCAAGAAGAGGGGTTAAATGTCTGAGTCAGCTTGTTTTTTCTACAGAACAAGTTGTCATGTCTCAAAAGATATGGAGTATGTGTCAACATCTTCTTGGGGTTCTAGATGTTGGAAACGATTGACCTTCTCTCTACCACATTCCATACTTGAGTGATTAGTATAGCTAGACTCATCCATCCTTCTACTTGGAATCATGCTGCTCCTCTCAATCAAGTCTTCCGATCTTCTTTCCCTAGAATCTGCTCTACGATATTCCTCATCTCTCTCTTCTTGTTGAATTATACCCTCATACTCTCTTTTCTGCTGTTCAAGTTGGACTTCTTTGTCCATTCCCTGCTGTTCATGTCTATACATCAACTCAAATAATTGAATCATATCCATTGTGATGAGCTATCCTGCTGGCTGACTGGGTTCTGAATGGTGGAGGGTTCCCTCATCTGACCCTAGCTCTGGATGCCTTCTGGAGTTCTTTTTATTGGCCATTTTAGCCAAAATTAAATCACTGTTCTATCAATTTAATACTGTTGCTGCAATTGTTAGA
The DNA here is from genome assembly GCA_963969325.1 of Lycopodina hypogea. Classification (NCBI taxonomy): domain Eukaryota; kingdom Metazoa; phylum Porifera; class Demospongiae; order Poecilosclerida; family Cladorhizidae; genus Lycopodina; species Lycopodina hypogea. Next base: position 12,027,578 of record OZ017788.1, read on the forward strand.
TTCTTCAATGAACAAACAATCAACACAGCCTATCTGCAAGTTATTTTCAAATTATTCAATTCAACTATAGACTGAGTACTGAAGCATCTGCTCTGGTTTTCAAATCTGGACTCAAGGCTGAAGCAGCTGTTCTGCTTTATGGAATTTGCTAATATTAAAAACAAATTCTTTTATTTTAAGCTTACTGTAACTGAATGTGACTCAAGCTATGGCCTGTAGTTAGAATTAAGTCTCCGCTTTTGACAATCTTACTGTGCAGCCACTAATCTAAACCAATCTGACTAAATCTCTGTCTTATTTCGACACTGTTATGATGATACACTGCCACCAAGTGGTTTACTGTCCACCACAGATTGACTTCTTTACTTAGAAAATATTCTGTAGTATATACACTGTTGCTGCACATCAGCAGTCTAACTCAAAAAAGAACTCAAGAAAGGTAATGGTCATCCAGAAACTCATGGTGGTTGAGCTTAAATACTCTCCCACCACAATGAATGGTGAACACTGCCATATGCATTTACCAGATCTAGCCAGGCAACTATCAAGGATTTCAGCTTTATTTTTGCATCAACAAGCATGGAAGCCAACTTAAGATGGTGTTCTGTGCAGCCATTTGCTGCCCTCATGAAGGCCTTTTGGATGGTGGATGGAGGTACACATTCTCCAGCATATAAAATACCATCAGCCTGTATTTTGTACTTGTCCTCCACGTAACTGGCTAGCTGCACTGCTGGTTAGAGTTACACCAAGAAAATTTTATCTGCCTCTATCCATTCAGCCTCTGACCCAGGTAGTTTAATGAGATATTTACTATTACTATATCCAGCACTAATGGATGAAGTGAGAGTGCCTGCTGGTATCTATGACTATTTAGCAGATCTCTTCCTCTGTGTCTAGTGGTTTATCAAGGTAAGTAGGTTGGAGATTGTGCAGTAATGTACATTTGGAAAATTATGCATAGAATGCCCATTGTGAGACAATGGCTCTAGTTGAAGTTGACTATTTGCCAATTCAGTAGATGGTGCATGAGTAGGAAAATGACTATCATTTAATAGAGAAGTAGGTGAAATAGTTTCAGAAGGGTTATTAGATAGAGGTTGGATTTGTGAATCACTAGTAAGGACTTTTTTCATAATCCTTAATGTATCTGCAGAAAGGGTTTTTCCTAAGCTGAGTATTTAACCTCAGAAATAACCTGTGGGATTTAGGGCATCTCGACTTCTTTGGAAGCTCAGAACTAGACATTTTATCAAGGACTTTTTGGCTAGATAGGGTAAATAGTCTCTACCATCTGTCTCTCTTGCCACAAAAGGGCAGGTAGAAGAGAGTATTCATGGAATTTTGTGGTCTGTCATGGGTAAAATAGGAGCATAATTTTTGAATTTTTCTGTTTCCATAGAGGTTACTAAGTTAGTATTAAAAATATCTCAAAATAATAAATGAAATTCTGAATAATAAACCTTTTCAAAACAGCTTGTAGATAGTGGTAGAGTAAATTATCTCATTGAGGGAGTAGCTCACTTAAGGTTCTTGAATAAATAATTGAGGTAGTTGATTGAATTCTGGTTGCTATGTAGATAACCACCCTAGAGAATGTTTTGTCTTCAATTATTCACCCCTTTAAATTTTATCAGTTGTAGTAGTAATGCTGTACCAATTGACAACTTGTTAAGGAAACACTTTCTCCTGGTATAAACATAATAACTCACTCATTCAGTCACTCATTCATCCACTCACTCACTCACTCACTCACTCACTCACTCACTCACTCACTCACTCACTCACTCACTCACTCACTCACTCACTCACTCACTCACTCACTCACTCACTCACTCACTCACTCACTCACTCACTCACTCACTCACTCACTCACTCACTCACTCACTCACTCACTCACTCACTCACTCACTCACTCACTCACTCACTCACTCACTCACTCACTCACTCACTCACTCACTCACTCACTCACTCACTCACTCACTCACTCACTCACTCACTCACTCACTCACTCACTCACTCACTCACTCACTCACTCACTCACTCACTCACTCACTCACTCACTCACTCACTCACTCACTCACTCACTCACTCACTCACTCACTCACTCACTCACTCACTCACTCACTCACTCACTCACTCACTCACTCACTCACTCACTCACTCACTCACTCACTCACTCACTCACTCACTCACTCACTCACTCACTCACTCACTCACTCACTCACTCACTCACTCACTCACTCACTCACTCACTCACTCACTCACTCACTCACTCACTCACTCACTCACTCACTCACTCACTCACTCACTCACTCACTCACTCACTCACTCACTCACTCACTCACTCACTCACTCACTCACTCACTCACTCACTCACTCACTCACTCACTCACTCACTCACTCACTCACTCACTCACTCACTCACTCACTCACTCACTCACTCACTCACTCACTCACTCACTCACTCACTCACTCACTCACTCACTCACTCACTCACTCACTCACTCACTCACTCACTCACTCACTCACTCACTCAGTGGTCTGTAAGTACCCAGGAAAGCATTATTAACAGCATGCAGGTGTGGTTTGGCCATAACCACACCCACTGGAAGTTGTTTAGGCTATTAAAACTTAATCAAAAGCATACCATACTTGAATTTGGAATGAGGTTTCCAAGCAATTGGATGAGCATTACTAATCAAATGTGCATGTCTTAATTGGTGTGGTCTAATCATTGCCACATCCATAGGATGCCACTATGCTGGCAAAAACTCATTTATGGACCACAAATTTGGCATAGGATTCCAGGTAACAGGGTGAGCATTAATAAACACATGCGAGTGTGTAAATGGGTGTGGTTTAATATTATCTACTGCCACAGAAGGTTTTTTTGGGGCTGCCAAAAGCTAATTAAAGGATCAACCAGGCCGAAATTTGAGTAGTATTTATAATGTATTATAATGTGTAATGTATAATATTGACATTGACTGGGCAACACCATGTATATGCTGCTAGTATATATATATATATATATATTATGGGGGGACACGTCTGATGAGTATTTATATCTTAAAGGAAGACATTTCTTACAGTAAAACATATCTTTAGGTTAGAAATATCTCACATGATGACATGTTTTGTTAGGTTTTAGTTAGAAGCAATCATTCATTTTTTTTAAATCATTTGGATATTCTTAATATCTGGTATCTGTGCAGAAGCTGTAACCCTTTAAGCTGCTGTGAGTTTATGCAATTGGTGTGTTGTTTTTTCTCCAGAAACATTTACTCGCAGACATGCTTTCCAAGGATTTACTGTTTGAAATGTTCTTCTTGTGTATATGGATTTATTTTTAAGATTTTCTTGTTTGACATGTTTTGATAACTCAATCATCTTAATGCACGCTTGACAAACATATCCACTCAACTATGGTGTCTGTGCACCAGCTATAAAAAAAAAGTAGCTGGAATGAGCCAGACAATGATGATGGGAGGTCTAGCTGTTACCACACACCACTAGGATTGATTTGAAATCTTTACTGGTATAAGTTTCATATTATTGCTATGTCTGTGGCTTTTTTTAAGTAATAAGCCATTTTGGAACACTATTTTTGCTTTCTTCTATGACTGATCTCCCTGTGAAATCTTTGACAGTTATTTTTTAAAGAACTTCATTTTGTCATACAGGAATTTAAATTTTATAATTTTTTGGACAGGAACTAAATTTTGTTGTACAGGATTGGTAATGAGTGGAGATGAGGGAGGGGGTGGTGGTGGGATTGTGGGAGGTCTGAATTCTGTATCTCCTGCTGATCTCCCAAAGCAGCCCCTTTTTGGGTTACTATTTTGTGCCATAGTTTCCGTTGCAGCAACAGGATTTCATAAAAATATATTTCTGAGTTCAACAAGTTTTACTCTCCCTTTGAAATAGCTGATATGTTTTTCTCTTGTCTGCTGTGTAGGCAATGTTAAAATGAATTAACCTATCTTTGAAATGGTGTCGTGTGAACACCTATGCATTCACTTTGATCTTTTAAAGATGGCTGACATCAAAGAGGCTTTTTTGGGCTCTTTAGTTACTCCACTTGAACAATGGGGTGTGGACAAATAAGACCTAGCCCAGGTTTCTTTGGCTTACCTGTTCACATCTGCCAATTTTCAACTAAATCCTTGTAGCCATTTGGCAGGTTATTGTACACATATAAACGTGTGTGTGTGTGTGTGTGTATCTTATAGAGCTAGTGATATTTTTATGTTATAGCAAGCTATTTTGGCCTTCAACGGGCTGTGGACACAAAATTGTGTAAGGGGTGGGAGGACATATTTTTTTGGAGTACATGTCTTTCAGGATGACATGTATTACAGGAACATTGTCTTAAGTGAGGTCACTCTTTTTGGAAAGACATGCATTATGGGAGGAAATGTCTTGCAGGAGTGCATGTCTTCAGAATGGCATATTTTTCAGAATAATGGATCTTACTGGATTGCATGTTTTACAAGAGGACAGGTTTTATTTGGGGCTATCTCTTATAGCAAGTCATGTCTAACAGGCATACACGTCTTACAGAAGTATATGTTTTACATGATGGCATATCTTACAGGATGATTTGTCCTACAGGAACACACCTCTTACAGGAGGACAGGTCCTACTGGTGTATATGTATTATAGGTGGCCACGCATTACATAAGGGCATGTCTTACAGGCAGACATGTCTTACAGGAGTGCATGTATTAGAGAGGACATGTATTGCTAATGATCATATTTTAAAGTAGGATATGTCTTACTGGAGGACATGTCCAACATGAGGACTGGTCTTACAGGATGGAATATCTTGCAGGAAGGCATGCATTAGAGGAGGACATGTGTTAGAGGAGGCTACTCTCATTGCTTGTCTATCCAATATTTGTTGTAGATGTAAGTGGTGGTCATTTCTTGTTTCTAAATGTAGTCTTTGTGTTAGTCTGGTTGATATGTCTTGTACTCATGATTGGTATTCCTCCTATGTCTCATTCAGGTGCCTCAGTGTTTCTCTGGTAGAAATTTCTGTTAGACATGATTGTATTAATTTCTGCTGTCTCAAGAATTTTTCTGTGTATCTGCCTGTTGGATGCAGCCTTAAGCCGGAATGTATTTTAGATGTTTTTTGGCATAATGATGTTCTTATTTTTTCTTGGCATTTGTGATTATTAGAACTGAATCTTTGAATTTTGTATGATAATCCTAGTAATAGTTTAATTTTTTCCCAAATATGTTTTTCAAGTTGCTTTAGCAAACCCTTAACTTCTCTTTTTGTGTTGTTGCATTGTGCACTGTCTTAAACCTCTTTTTGGGGGGGGGGGAGGAGTTTAATTTTTTTTTTTTATTAACTAGCAAGCAATTGCAGACCTCAGCTACATTGCTTGCTGTAGTCACAAAATTGTCTTAAGGATGAACATATCTTATGGGAGAACATGTTTTTCAGGATGACATACCTTGTGAAAGCATATGTCTTAAGGGAGGTCATGCTTTGTTGGAGGAAATGCCTTGTGGGAGGTCATATATTGGTGGAGTGCATGTCTTCAGGATGGCATATCTAGTAACATGTTGTGTTTTGCTGAAAAACATGTTTTTCTGTAGGGCTTTTTTTCTTGAGGGTATGTATTATAGGAGGGCATGTTTTTCAGTTTGAGATATCTTATGTTTTACTGAGTGCTGTTTTATAAGAAGCCATGTATTACATGAGGACATGTCTTACAAGTGGATATGTCTTTTAGGAGTACATGTATACAACTGGACATGCATTATTGAAAAACATGGTTTAAAGTTGGATATATCTTACTGGAAGGCACTTTCAACATGAGGACAGGTTTTAAGGGATGGTATGTTGTGCTGGAGGATATGCACTACTGGAAGACATGTGGTAGTGGTGATCATAATTTTCATGGCAATATTTGTTGGGGGAGGACATGTCTAATAGATGGGTATGTGTTAAATGTCTGTGAAGAAGCTACAACCATTTAATCTGCTTTAAGTTTATGCAACTATTGAGTTTTTATCCTTCAGTAATTTTTTTTCTCTGAGACATGCCTTCCAAGAATTGTTTGAATTTTTTTTGATAAATTTATCTGCTTCATGCATGCTTGGCTAACATTTTCCCTGAACTATGTTTGGAATGTATCAGCTTTAAAATTGTAGTTGGAATGAGCCAGACAATGGTGAGGGAGTGAAATACAGCTTTATATATTCCAGCTGTTCCCCCAAAGCTGTTTTTTTATTTTATGTTGCAGTCAGAATTGACTGGAGTGAACTTATTTTCTTTGAAATTGCTGATAGGTTTTTTTTCTATCTTAACAGGGCTTGCAATGTTTAAATACATTAACATATCTTTTAAAAAGTAGTGCAAGAACACATATGCATTCCCTTTGATTAAAAAACAAAAAGAAAGACTGAAATGAAGAGCCTTTTTTTAGCTTATTTTGGTTACTGAATATAAAACTTTAGAATGAATAAATAACTGGAATAGGGCAATGCCCCACTAATCTCCAAGCACCCTCTACATGACACATCATGCAAACTGAATAAGTATATTACAGCATTAGGCCAAAGGCTGACCGAAAAACCACCCAGAGTGCAGGCTTTTTGTTTATATATATATATATATAAAAATAAATATATATGTATATATATGTATATATATACATATATATACATATATATATAGATAGATATAAATATAGATATAGGTATAGATATAGATATATAAGTTTAACATTCGTATTGTTGAAGGAAAAGATTAACTGTAATGACACACATTTTAATTGAAATAAAAATCAGAATACACTCACTTTCTACTCTGCCAGGAGTAACATGTTCACTGCTTGAGTTGCTGATATTACGACATTGTAAATCTTTAGCAATCCAGTCAGAATATTTTGACATGTGATCCACAATGTATTCCAAATATAAATCCATTGCTTTCTTCCGCTTTTCTTCTAACAAAAGCTTTTGCTTATGTTCAACTACCTAAAAAGTGACACAAACTACTTTTATCCTAGTTAAATACTTGACACCTGAATGATTCATTAACGAATAGTGACACTCACCAACACATAGTTATGTTGATTTGAGATATACAGAGAATTTTCAATAAATTTTAGTTTATAATTTTCATATACTGTATTAGTATATCCTTGTTTCCAGTTATATCATACCCACCCACAAATGCATACACATACACACATGCACACATACATGCACACACGCACTCACACTATGTTTGACCTAACCTTTTGGATTGAGTCCCAAAATGCTTCACTTCTTTCAAAATAGATCGAGCAATTTTTCAAAGACATATCAAGTCTTCCCTTTCAGACTTTTCTTGCTTCCCATAGCATAATATATAAAATCACACTGCCCATGTTCACAAAAAGGTTAGAGGGTAATTTAAAGTTAATTTTCACACTCCAACTACAACTGAAAGGACTTGTTGGTGCATATGTGAATATACTAAAGGATAGAGATTTTTAGGTTCAAACTGAAGGAACTATGCCAACAATACAATACGCACAAAAATGGAGATACACCTAAGCAGGAATTGGTTTTGAGCTGGGCAATTAGGAAGAAGTAAAGAAGTCCTCACTGGACAATGGGCCAATGATGGGATACATTGTTTATTCAATGATTACTACCACCACACTCCCTTCCCCACCTCCCCCACAAGCAATAAAATAACACTTAAGAAATAGAAATATAGTTTATCTATTCATTAGCCATCCTTGAAGGTGCATATCAATTTAATAATGAATTTAAAAAATCAAATCAAACACACCATGCACACACACGCACATGCACACACACATGTACACACCACACACCACACACACCACACACATACACACACACACACACATACACACAAACACAAACATATACCTTCCTTGCTACATTCATCTTCCAGCTCTTTTCCTTACACAAGTCAGTAGCCCACCATTGCATTTCCTCCAACAGATAATCCCAGTGTGTCCTGATTCGAACTGGCTTTTGCATCTTGGGAAAGTGACCTACAGACCACATGCCCTCCTTTTGTAACTCTGATATAGACTTAATAACTTCAGCCTCCTGTCTGCCATGCATCACAATATCTTTATGAGAATTTTCATAAACTGAGCGTAATGATGCTAGAGTTCTGGTAGCTGGCCTAGGGGATTACAACGGAAAAGAAATACTTTGAGACAGTGACATTGGAGTAGCACATTTAGGAGGAGACACATAGAATCCAGGAGATACTGTGGATACTGTGGAAAGTTGAATTTGTACAGCCATAGCTTTTGGAGAATCACAGGAAATATCAAGAGATGGTGGCTTTATGATGTGAGACTCCAGTGCAAGTGGGGACTTGCTAGGTTTCTTTTCAAATAATGAAGAAACATTTTCAATTGAGCTAGTCATTACATTCACTGTTTCAGTGCTCACAGAAGATTTCAGAGCATCACCAGCAGAAGAGGAATGCACCTGTTGTAGGTCAGGACTTTCCTGACATTCAACAGTAAAGCTCAATGATTCATGAGTCAAAAAAATATCCTACAGCATATTGGTTTTCTTCCTCCACAATAAATACTGTGTCAGATTACCCCCACTACTTTTCATAAAAAACACCTCCTTCAACAAATTAACAAGGTTCAGCTTGAAAGAAGATAAGTTGATCATTTTCCCCTTCACAATCCCAGTATTTTCAAAACTGTTCTGATCTTTTGTAATGGAAGGCTCTGCATCAAACAAACAGATTGGCTGCCTATTAGCAATGTTAGTAGCAGGAAATACTGACACCGAAGATAGAGGTACTGCAGAATATTGACTCTGAGTTGGAGAACTTAAGTGTGGGGAAGATGATGAGGCCAACGTGGTAGAAATAAAGGAGTCTGAAGTCCATGGAAGAATGTGTTCACTTCCTTGCCTTAAAGTTACAGTCTTAGCATTTGAGGTTGACACATGCCAGAGATAAACTGAGTGAAGGGGGAGTAATAGTTCCTTGTACAATGTTAACAGGAGTTGACAAACTGCCAGAAGATAATGGAAGAGAAAAAATGGAGGACTCAGTGACAGGCACAGGAAGGCTCACCAAAGGGATAATTGAAGTAGAAGATGCAGGAAGAAGAGAAGGTGAAGTTTTGGTTCCACGAGATTGCACTGACCCTTCAGGACAAAATCTTTTTTGGTCAATTCATGGATCATCAAAATCACTTGATAGAGGGTGTTTAGTATCCATGCAAGTTGCCTTTTTCAACTATCAAACCAAACATTGATCTGTAAAAATAATAGAATATAACAGTATCATTAGTACTTTATATAATAGCAGACTAGGAAAGATATAAACCAAACTAATTAAAAATGTATTTTCCTATATAGCATCCAAAGTAGTTTTAAATGGGGTAAAAATTAAATTTTTCCTGTGGGAGCATGTCCCAGACCACCATTACCTAAGGCTTGGATCATACTCCCCTCCCTCCCCCTTCTAGCAAAATAAATAAATCTTTTATGCATATTCCCACATATCCTATCCCTCCAAGGTGGGGGGGGGGGGGGCATATGAAACCCAAATAATGGTCACATAACCACCAGTAATAGCCTTCATAGCAGCGACCATACTTTATCACTTTATTGCTTCCTGACTGATGACATTTTATACCTTATAGATTGACTAATATTTTCAGCTGAATTTAAAGACTTACTAAAAATATACAAAAATGGTCCTTATCCAATAAATTAAGTAAAAGTACTTGCAGCCAAGTAAAAATAATAATTCACGTAGCCAGTAAACTCACCAAGAAATAGTACTGCCACAAAAAGAACTGAAATTTCTAGCTTTCTTTAGATGAGACCTCAAATAAGTTCCTAAAATGAAGAATAATATTTTCTCTTTGTCAGGGAGTCCTATCCCCTACCCAAGAAGAGGCCACCAAAACCATGAAGAGGTGTACCTGTTCAAGAACAGAGAGAAATATGAACTATGAATTTATCTTATTTAGTTATTACCATAAACAGGTTATTGATCAAGTGTAGAGAGTTGGTTGCTATTATATCTGCATCATTTTATCTATATTTAGATATTACCATAAGTGAGTTGTTGATTCCACTGCTGGTAATATACAAATATAGATAAAATGACATTTGCAATAGCAACCAACTCTCTACATGTGATCAACAACCCATTTATGGTAATAACTAAATATAGATAAGTTCATAATTCGTATTTCTCTCTGTTCTTGATCAGCTCACACCTGTTCATGGTCAGGGTGGCCTCTTCCAGTGTAGAGAGTTGGTTGCTATTCTAAGAGTGTCATTTTATTTATATTTAATAATTACCATAAGTGGGCTGTTGAGTCACCTGTTGAGGGTTGGTTGCTGTTGTAACAGTAGAGAAACTGATATTTAAATTGTGTATTGACTTGTATTTTCAGTTTCTATTAGGTGTGCTATCTGCTAAATTAATTATTAATTATTAAAGTTACTATTGCAGCTGGCGTTGGCAACTAAGAGGGATAATCAGTCAACATATAAATAGTGGTTAGGGAATCCCTCACAGTTGGTGGCAGGCTAGGAAAGAACACAGAACACAGTCTGGTAGAAGCAGTTTCAACAGCTAAGGGTAGCTTGGTCATGGCTATTTGGTCTTGTACTATAAATACCAGACTCCAAGGAAACCTTGGTGAGTGGAGAAACCAAAAAGCAGCAGTTTTGGTTTATTTTTATACAGAAAATATTGAAGAAAAAAGCTCCACAAATAATTTTTTTAGTTAGTCACTACTGTGAAGGCAAGAAAAAATATTCAAATCTGACTTCTAAAGTTAGAAAGTGTATAAATTTGGTTAAGCCTGATTCATAATTGTGTAAAAGTGCAGACATAGAGCTAAACCTGATTCATAATAGTGTGAAAGTGCATACATATAGTTAAACAAGATATCATGGTCAGGAATGACAACCAAATCAAAGGAAAAGGAGAAGATGGAGAAATTCTAACAGATGACCAACTCAAACAGACTTCAAATGATCCTACAATAAGAATCACAGCATTTCAGTCAATACAGGCCAAAATGATAGATTCGTTTAAAGGGCTGATGACAGATCTCATTAGGTCCAAAGAAAATGACACAAAATACTTGGAGAGGAATCAGATGGAAGATTTGCAACATCAGAAGGAAATTCACAGAGAGGAGCACAGGAAGTTGGAAAATGCTAGGAGAGAGGCAGAAGATGTGAGAGAGAGACCGTGGGAGGCACTGCTTCATGAATGCACAGAGACTTCATCTTCAATGACAAGAATGACAGGTTCCCATAACAGAGGATATGTACCCCCATTCTGTCAACAACTGTGTACAGATTACAACCTGGTTTCCTTACTATCACCATTCAAGACACACATGTCAAGTTTCAGTGTCCCCAAGGAGCAGTGGCCTGCTTACCTGCTCCCAGTTCTGAGCTCAGAGGCAAAAGAAGCATACAGTTTGTTTGACAATAAGTGGAGGCTTCATTTTGACATATTGGAAAAAGGCCTCCTTAACCATTTCCACATTGGACCAGAAATTTATGAGTTGAAAGTAATGAAATTAGAGAAGAGAACTGATGAACCATGGATATCCTATTGGAGAAGACTCAGGGTATGGAGCAAATGATGGTCAAATATATGTATGTCTGTTATTGAATAGACAGCATTGTATGATTTGAACTTGTGTATGCTAAGATGACAACATGGTTAATGATGTGGGTGAGAGACAGGAATCCTACTAGCAGAGAAGAATTGATGAGGCTAGCAGACCAGCATCTCCTTAATCGTGAGCAGCCAAGGTACCCAGAGAAAGGACGAAATGACCAATTTAAGAAGAAAAATTTACGAGAATTCAGGAAAGATGATCAAGACAAACCTTTATAATAGCTCCAAAGTTGAATTAAAGCAAAAACAGTAACAAAAAGTGGAATAAACCAAAGTTTCCCAGTCTGGAGACAACCAAAGTTTCATAGTGAGAGATGGCCGCATTATTTCAACTGCAGCCAGTATGGGCATATGGCTATGAAGTTCCCAGAAAATTCCCATCATATGAACTTGGTGGTAGCGAATAGACTGGTAGCAATTTAACAAGGAAGGATAGCTCGAAAGGAGGTTAATAAACTCTTTTTTTTTATCCAGGAGCAACTATTATGGTGGAAAAGATAGACCACATCCCATCTGTTGTGTTCACTGGGAAACGAGTTCCAGTGTCACCCTTCAATGGAGCCCCAACTTCAACTCTTTGAACAGCTGTGGTTAGCATTGATGCACTAAAATAGCATACTGAACGGGAGGTAGCAGTAGCAAAAAAATTGTATTATGATACACTTCTGGGACAAGATCTGCCTTTTCTCTGGAACTGGGAAAACACCTGATGTGCCCAGAACCAGTAATCAACGAAGTCCAGACTAGAGCACAAACTTATAAAGTAGAAAAGGAACTAAAAGCTGATCAGGATATGGACTAGTGATTATCTGAAGACCATTACACAGAGGATATGTGCCATGGTTATGCAATATGTTTATGCCAGACAGAGGAGTGAAGAGATATCTCATTCGTAATGAGAAGAGACAGCAATGTCTATGCTTTGTGTCATTGAGTTCAACTCAGCACCCACTGGACGGAGGAGCAACACCTCTGAAACAGTGCCAGAAAGATGATGCTTTCAGAGAATCTGGGAAAGACAGAAATTCAGAGTTCCTGATGGAAAATGTGCTGTTATTCCGATGGAAACGCCACACAGTCAATGAAGATCCTACAAAGCAGCTTGTGTTGCCAAAAAGTTACCAGGATATGGCATTACAGACAGCTCACATGATTCCAATGGCAGGCCATCTTGGTAGGAAGAAGACGCAAGAGAGATTTTATATCAATTCTTCTGGGTAGGGTTATATTCTGACATGGCAGAGCTGTGCAGGTCGTGTCCGGAGTACCAGAGGGCAGCATGACACAAAAAGCATCAAACCCCGTTAAATCCTTTGCCTTTGATAGTCCAACCCTTTGCCAGAGTGGTGATTGACCTGGTAAGTCTCTTAACAAGAACTAAAGCTGTACAATGATTTATTCTAACTATGGTTGATTATGCCACAAGGTATCCAGAGGCAATATCCCTCAACCTAACAGACATTGAGACCTTTGCAGAGGAGTTCATGACAATTTTTTGCCATGTTGGAGTGTCAAAAGAATTTCTCTCAGACTGTGGTGCTTATCTGACTGGAGCATTAATGCAAGAACTCTACCACCAGTTAGGGAATAAGCCTATTAAGATATCACCCTATCATCCACCATTAGCTTGGTGGAATGCTTCCACTCCACCATGAAAGGATGCTACAAAAGATAATCAGTAAATTTGACAACCAGTGAGACAGGGCACTACATATGTACTTTTGCTTACAGAGAGGATTCAATTAAATGACTAATCTTTCCCTATTTGAATTCTGTATGGCTGGCTAGTAAGGGAAAACACTTGATATTCTTAAAGGTGAATGGCAATGTTGTTTAAAAAAATCAGACAAGTGTGCTTGCAATGTGCAAGTGAGAGAGAAGCTTGAGAGGGTATTCTGTATCAACATGCTTGCCAAGTGGGAGAACCCTACAGATGTATGCCTTTTGGCAGAAAAGGATCAAAAAGCCACAGTTTACTGATAGGATTATTACATTGACATTCCCTGAACAGACAACCATACCAAATGTAAACTGGAAGTGTGTGGACAATCCTAACTGAGTATAAGGATGTCTTTAGTGATAAACCAAGAGAACCAGTGCAGTTCAGATAAAAATTAATACAGGAGATGCTAAGCCTGTCTACTTACCATCATATCGCTTTCCAGCAGCAAGGGTTGGAGTGGTCCAGGAGGAAATCAGATAACTTCTCCAGGCAGGTACCATAGAGAAGTCAGGCAGTCCATGGGCAGCACCAGTCGTGTTGATGCCAAAGAAAGATGGCACTCTGCAGTTGTGTGTGGACTACAGACACCTGAACATGGAAACAAAACCAGGTCCCTATATCATGCTGTGGATTGATAAGTTGTTGGATGGTCTTTGAGCAGCAAAGTATATAAAGATGCTGGGCTATACGAAGGGATACTGGCAAGTACCTGTCAGACCATAAAGTATTCCGAAAACAGCTTTCGTGACAAAGCTGGAGATATATCAATTCAGAACCATGCCGTTTGGGCTAGTAGGTGCACCATCTACCTTCCAATGCATGATGAATTCCATACTTACCTCTGTTTCACCTTTTTCAGCTGCCTACTTAGATGATATGGAGATATTGAGTAGATCATGGACAGATTACTTCCAGTACGTCAGAGCAGTATTGATGAAAATAAGAAAAGAAGGATTGATGGCCAAACTGAGCAAGTGTCATTTTTAAAAAGTGAAATGGACAGACAAAATGCAGCAGGTTTTTGATGAGCTGAAGAAGAAGCTCACTAGCAGTATGACATTGATGAGCCCCAACACTGGGAAACAGTTTACATTACAGATGGATGCATCTGGTACTGGAATCGGAGCAGTTCTCCACCAGTATATTGATCAAAATGTAGAAAAACCTTTTGTTTTCTACTCACACAAACTACTGTTGAGGAAGAGAGCATACTCCACTATAGAACTTGAATGCCATGCGGTTGTTAATGGAATATGATGCTTTTGTATGTACCTCACTGGAATGCCATTGTGGTGGTAATGGACCACAAATGTCTGCAATACCTCCACAAATTACGAGATGAATCAAGCAGACTAACGGGATTGGCTTTAACATTGCAGCCCTATGATTACAAAGTCTAACACTGACCTGGCAAGGAAAATGCCAATGCTGATACTCTCAGCTGACAAGCTTGAATTGAAGAGAATGGACCAATGTTCAATCGAAGGATGGAGGGATATCAGGAAACCCTATCCCCCTACCCACAGACAGGCCTCCCTGATTATAAACAGATGTGCACTGTTCAAGAACAGAGAATGATATGAACTTATAACATCATCATCATTTATCTATATTTATATATTACCATAAGTGGGTTGTTGAGTCATGTGTAGAGAGTTGGTTTCTATTGTAACAGCAAAGTAACTGTTATTTGTGTTTTGTATTGACTAGTCTTTTTAGTTGTGATACAGTGTTCTATCTGATAAATTTATTATTATATCCTAAAGTTACTATTGCTGCTAGCGATGGGCAACAGGGTAACTGGGATAATCATCAGACATATCAGTGCAGTTAGGGAGCCATCCAGCAGTAGGAGACACTCTAATACTCTTTCTATTTAGCATAATGAGAGATGCATAACACACATTTTCTGTAAGTGGCAAATGAAAGATGATATAGGGTCACATTTTGTGCAGCAATAATGGGTACACCTTTGCTGTGTGTGTGATTATATATGTATATGTAATATACATGCAATATGAAAGAAAAGGATATACATCCAAACTTTCATAAAGTACCAGCAAAGCTACCCGGCGATGCCTGGGTTAAGTCATCAGGAGTACGTAGTTCAAGCTTATTGTGTACTTTATTATTATGTTCAAAGTATATACATAGTCCAAATTGGCTTCTTTCTCTCAACGCAATGGTCTCTGGTAGACAGTGTTCTTCGTCTTTCCTCCTGGTGCCAGGATGGAGAGGCCTCAGCTGGAGCCAACCCTGGAGCATCCGACGTAGAGTTGTCTTCCTGGCGTTGGTCAGAAATTCCCTGGACCTGGGATGCTGGCCAGACAGAAGTGACTTGAGGGGCTCAGGAGGAGTCCCAAGAGAAGGCAGCTTCACTTTTCTTCCAGCGCAGCACATGCCGGTGTCTCGCCTGTCCATTTCAATGCTTTGCAGTGAGGGCATTTGATGTCTCCCATCTTTCCAAACTTGACCATCAGATATTTGACAGTCAATTGTGGGGTCGTAGTTGAAAGCAGCCATGTGCTTATCCTGCCACACACTCAGTCTTGAAGCTCTGATATGTCCCTGATTGGAGGTCCTGCGAGAAGAAGTGGCTTCTGGCATCCCTCTGGCACAGTCATCAGTGCTTCTTGACCTCAAGCTTGCAAGACAGCTGTCTCTGGCCTCTTCAGACTCAGTGGCTCGTCCAGCAGCCACCTTTGACCTCGTGTTGGCAAGACGGGCCTCCCTTGCCTCTGGAGTCTCTGTAGCTCGTGCACTGGCCTCTCTCAACCTCAAGCTTGACAGCCTGGCCTCTCTGGCCTCTTGAGACTCGGTGGCTTGTCCAGTAGCCACCCTTGACCTCATGTTGCCAAGATGGGCCTCCCTTGCTTCTGGAGTCTCTGTAGCTCGTGCAGTGGCCTCTCTTGACCGTAGATCAGCCAAATATAAATCTCTTTGTTTGCTGGATTCTGCATCTCGAATTCCATGCATGTGCAGAGCAGCAGGAGTTCTCCTTCCCAATGCTGAAGCTGATCTCCTTGCAGGTTTTGCCCAGGGTGGTCCCACTGGCCTTGGTGGAATAGAAGTAGCTCATGGGGGTGGCGGGTAGGGAGACGGCGGTACTAGTTGTTGTTCTCTGAGCAGTGCTGACCATGGAAGAAGAGGAGCAGTGTGGGGTGGTGGTGCATGAGGAAAAATGCCTGGTGGAGCATGAAGTGAACTTCCTGGTGGACCAACCTCGAAGGAAAGATTCCTCCTCACAGATGGCGAAGCTGTAAAATGAGGTAACAGCAAAGAAAATAAAAATATAAACAAGTAGTTGTTTGTTTTACCTTGGCAGTCATCTGGCCTGTCTGGTTGTTTTGGAGTACTTGCCAATGGTGAGGAGGCTTCATGCTTGGTCCCTGTTCCATCCTTTGTGGGAGTCTGTATTCGCCCAAAAGCGTCAGAAAGGTTTTCAACTTCATCTGGCCTCAGAGGCAAAGGAACATCTCGTGTTGCCATTGGTGGCCCTGAAGCACTTGCAGTTGGTGGTGTACTGGTTGGCAAAGAAGGAACAGAAGAAGCTCGAGTAGAGCCGCCTCACTTTGTTCGGCATATCTGAAAAATCGCAACCTCTGTTTCGACTTCTAAATGACCTCCGATTTTGGATTTGACCTGATCCGATCCCCCATTTATGGTTAATTTAAATGGGGTCTCAGGAATGAAACTTTTTTATTGGAGGCCTCCTTCTGTCCAAAACTGGCGCTTTTTGATTTTTTGGACAAATTCGGCTTTTAAAAATTTTCTGATTTAAACCTGAGTAGCCACTGGGCCTAAAACCTTCCTTGCCACCCCTTTGACCTTCCCTGGAAGTTTGAGGGGGATTCATAATAGCTATTTCACACAGCAATCTAATATAGGTACATAGGTATATAAGTACATGCAGAGGAAGGGAAATATACTGTAAGATTATTTCAGGTAACGCCAAAGCAGAAAAATGTCCAGTTTCTCATCCATTGACCTAATACAATATATCAAAATTCCCACTCAAAATCACAACACAATTCTCAATTTAAATAATACATCGACTTTTTTAATATAAAATTAGGACATTTCAAAACATTAGCCTGGTGTACCAAGACCCTTTACCAAATTGCTATGCTGGGGGAAGGTCTGGGGACATGGTTATACCAAAGCTGTTCTACCACCCCATATGAGGCAAAGGTCAATTGCATGTAGAAATTGACCACAAATTACAATCTTTGCTACAATTATGCTGACCACTTCCACATTCCAGCATAACAACTTTGATATTGCCAAGTTCCCAGACACTTTCTCGGCTGTGTAAAGGGTCTGGCTATGCCTATCAAATAACAGCTCCAAAGTAGTATTCATACCAGAAGTTTGGAATTTCAAGTGAATCACACAAACTAAATAAATAAATGCATATTTGGTTATTTTGTAAATGGTCGATGCATGAGGTAACTTTGTGGTTATCTAATTTTATTGTTATCATAGTCGCTTCTTTTCTCTCTCTCTCTTCTTTTCCCCCAAACCCCCCCCCCCCCTATTTGTCAAATACCAGCATTGATTTTTAATAAGTACTGGGATGAGATGCTGGAAATATATCTGCTGTGGACCTTAGTTAATATAAACATAAAAATAAACTTAGAACTGATTTACAATGTGAAACAAGAACATGATGTGTAAATTTCCCTGATTAAAAATATTTTTATAAATAGGCAGGCCAGAGAAATATATTTAATTGTTTGAATAGAATATTTTTCTAATCACTCCACAAGGTATTCCTGAGCTTCAGTAATCCCATTCGAAAAATTGAATGGATTGATGTGCATTAATTTGAAATAAATCAATTCAAATAAGAATAAAATGAAATAAATAATGAATTCAATGTAGCATTAATATTATTTTTTAAATGATTGAAGGAATTTAATATAATTTTAGAATGAATTTTTTTTAAAAGTAATAGAGTGACCATTCAAGTAATATTTATCTAAGTAGTATTTATTGCACCCGTAGGATACTAGGGCCAGCTAGGGCTATATATGAAGTCTACTGCTTCAACAATAGCCCTAGTCACAGCTATTCTGTTTAGTATTTGATTGCACATGGTTAATTGATAATATTACTCAACTGAAACAGTACAAACATAATTATGCGCAGAACACTTGGTCCCTCTATGGGGACCTGCTCCTGGGAATGAGCCAAGGTACTCTACACATGCAACCTGTGTCATGTTTACCTTGTTAGCAATCCATGTGACACACTTCCTGTAGGCTGGTGACAGAGTATGTTAATAGAGCTGTATCACGAGCAGTGAGTCTGGCTCTGGCTGTGGATCAACAGAGATAAATATAGTTTTTTATTCTTCTGTCGGTCCAGGAAGCAATTTCCATCATGTTTCACAACTTTTATCAAACTCCATCCAGGATTGGCCACAAAATTTGTTTTCTGTCCTCTGGAGTTACTTTCCCATGCACCACAGTCATCCCAGTATTGCCCACATTGGCCTTTCTCTCACCTATTTATGTTATCAGAGTTATCCATAAGGAAGTACATATCCTCTTTCACACCACGTGGCACACTCTCCAGAGGTTAGTCACTACTGTCAACTCATGCAACACAGTTTCAATATCAAGAAATTTCTTCTTTAATCCAAGTAGATCATGGCCACCAACAGCATAAATAGTTCCATCATAGACCATTCTGCCACAAGGTAAGTGAGATTCCTGTCCTATGGACGTGGTGGCATCAGATGTGTTGAAAGGTGAGAGAGGAGCGGACACAGAAACTGCATCTGGTAAAGAGGAGAGAGTGTCATCAGAGACAAGAGTAGTGATAGATGTAGGTGGGGCTGGCACATAAGTGCTGACAGTGCTAGTGCTGTACAGGTTCATAAGGTCCACAGAAACATAACAGCAGGCACCATTAGTCTCTGGAGTAATAGAGAGTGTAGAGGGATGTGAGTGGTGTGTGTTTCTCTTGATCCAATTCTGAATCAGTCTTCTTTGAAGTTGAAGTGATCGGGTAGATACACACAGGATTAGAGCAATGTGGTGCATCAACCAGGGCCAAATCCTCCTGGGATGATATTGTAGGGGTCTTCTTGGAGGTCGAAGTGGTCAGGTCAGTTTGCACAGGCTTAGCGTGAGATGGTGCAAGTGCCAGGACTGTAGGGGTCTTCCTGGGGTTAAGTGGTCAAGTCAATGTGCACGGGCTCTATGTGAGATGATGCAAGTGCCAGGACTGTAGGTGTCTTCTTCGGGGTTGAAGTGGTCAGGTCAATGTGCACGAGCTCAGCGTGACATGGTGCAGGTGCCAGGATCACAAAGTGGTTGGGTCTGAACTCAGCTTCCCTCTTTGATACTACTCCCTGTAACCACATTACAATCAGTGCAGGTGTTTCTGAGTGAGCCACACCACAGTCACAGATCTTTCTCTTGAGTGAGTCTGAGACAGTGTGTGTGGATACCAGTTAGAGGACAGTAGGGTTGTATGGCAAATCTGAGCACAGCACTTGCAGCATATATGTGTAGGATCTCAGAATAGTGTCCAGTCATAGCTACATGCCAACAAAGTTGGGTATAGCTGTCATTGATGATAGTGTTGTCTTTGATCAGGTCCTTGTAGGTGGGGGCGGAAGCATCAAAGGACATTGGATTAGTCGCCATTTCTAGTGCTGCATCAGTCTGATGATGCTATGGTACTCCTCTTTGCCACAGAGTCCATGCACGATGGCTCTGTAGAGACAGTTACCATGTCCATAGACGTGCAGGGGTGAGTGTTCAGCCAGAACAATGAAATGCAAGAAGCTCAGGATGTCAATGGCAACCTTGTCAACTGGTCCCCTGGCAGGCTTCTCTGGGCGGGAAGGCAGTACAACCTTTTATGTCTACAGCAACATCAGCTCAGTCCTAGCACGGGCACATAGAATTTTATGAGGTCTATCCATTACAGCTGCCAACCTGTAAATATATAACCAAAAATGGTAAAAATAAGTCTTTGAAGCAAATTTTTCAACATCAATGATTCTGGTTCAGCATTTTGGAATCACATGTATTACTCTAATTATGTTACATTCCCTATCTATATCTATAAAACTTGATGTTGTATCCACCTCCCTCCTTTCCTCTCTCCCTTCTCCTCCCTCCCCTCCCTCCCTCCATCCCTCCCTACCTACCTACCTACCTAACTACCTACTGACAACAGCAAAGGTTGTTCACTGATCAGATGTGTAGGAAGCCAAAAAAAAAGTGGGGGGGGGGTGGGGTCAAATGTGAGAATATGATTTAGGTATCATATTTATTCCCGCATGCCTGCTTTCTTTCAAGGATGTTTAAGGGTTGTACATATTCCCTGAACTGAGATCATTAGCTCATTTTAACATACTGTTAATAATCAAATGCTAATCATCATTAGCAAACTTTTAAAAAAATTAATAATAATAATTTTAAAAAAAATTTTTTTTAATGCAATACCTGGTGTTGATAAATCTAAAATAATAGAAATACATATTATCTTCAGGATTTATGGAAATGAAGTGTATAGCATTCATTAGTATCAAACTGATCAGCAACCCTTCATACATGTGTAATAATGTACAATTGTTTAGCCTTTTCTCTGTCACTGTTGATCGCAGAATGCATGCTTCAAAACTGAATTTCCGAAAAT
Source organism: Lycopodina hypogea (assembly GCA_963969325.1). NCBI lineage: Eukaryota > Metazoa > Porifera > Demospongiae > Poecilosclerida > Cladorhizidae > Lycopodina > Lycopodina hypogea. Next base: position 12,048,646 of record OZ017788.1, read on the forward strand.
GATGATATCAGAGTATTGTTAAATATAACTGTAGCAGTTTGTGAATTTTGAAAGCATCATCTTACATTGTAGGGTTTGCATTCATTGAATCACAAATAGTGGAAATACTTGTTACCTTGCTGACTGTGGGATTAAACTGTTTAATGACATTACAAAGTAAAGGAAAATAGCTGTAATTTATTACAATTTATATCCTCTTTGAAGCATGAGTTCTCCAGAGCATTTAGTAAATCTTCACGTGTTCTCTCATTTGCTGCTTCCATTAAGATATAGTCAAGATTTAATACTGGAGGTAGAATTGGTTTCTTGTCAGATTGATCTTGCAGTTCCTGCAAGAGTAAATCGCATGCATGATAGTGTATTTGTCAATTGTACTATTGTGGTGAAGAGAATGGATGAGGATTACCTCCATTATCTTGTCCTAAAGGAGGTCTGTTATATACCTGGACAGCTTTGGAGGACCAATCTGCTGATCTTCAGCTATTTTTACAACTCCGCCATAAAAATACTCAAATGATTCACTACTTCTCTGCCAGTTATAAAAATCCAATAATAAGTTGAGGGAAGAAAATGCTTCTTGAATAGACACATATTTTGCTTGTAAATATTTTGATGCTTCTTTAGCAGGACCAAATAGAATATGTGCTAACTTGAGCCCAAAGAATGAATCAAACTTTTCAAGAGCAGAAAGTATGCCCTTTGCTTTCAGACCATGTTCATTATGGGTTGTTTAATGAATTTCATTCAATTTTTGATCATAATGGAGTAATCTTTAATAATAGTTTCTAGTGCAGCAGTCCTCACTGTCCACCTTGTAGAGAAGAATGTCTTTATGGTAATTCCGCCTTGCTCTGATTGCTTCAGCTTTTCCTCAAAGAGATGTGAACTCTTAGGTGAGAAGTTAACAAATTTAGATGTCTCTCTGACAGCATCAAGAGCATCTTGTAATATTGTAATTTGTCGTCCAGCACCATGCAAACATAAGTTGAAGCAGTGAGCAAAACAATGAACTGGCAAAGCTGCTGAACCCTCATTCATAATCAGATTTGCCAATTCTTTCTTTTCACTTGAATGTTTGCTGTTCCATTGTAAGCCTGTCCCCTGCACACAGAAAGTGGCAAACCACATCAAATAAGACCATCTTTGATTACTGTTGTAATGGTGTCTGCAATTGTGTTAGGCAGATAAAATAAGACAATGGGATCTTCACTAATCTCATATTTCTCATTCACCCACTATATGCAAAGACTTCATTATTCTTGATTGGCCACATCTATAACCTCATCAGATATTATTGTAGAACAGCTAGGTGTAGCTTGCTTCATGTTGTTATTCTCAGCCAAGTCTGACCCATGGTACTTATGATTTCGTTAATTATGGTAGGAGACATAAATCTCCCTTCCTTTAGCAAATTCATCAGATCAAGCTCAGAATCCTTAGCATATATTAGAAAAAGCTGAAATTACCTTCAGTACCTGTATGCCCACTTAAAGAGAATGTATGTGTGATTATAAATAAATTACAGATACCATGGAAGTACAGACACAGCTTTAGTTTAGATAAATGTATTCTTCAGTAATATATGTAGATAAAATCCACCTGATCTGGTCCTAAGTAGAGTAAAAGGGTCATAATTTTAACCACCAACTTTGATCAGCAGAAAAAAAAACCCGTTAAGCTATGTGAACCAGTCCCTTTATTTATACTCATTTTTTTCATTGCAAGCTACAATGCAATCTATTCATGCAACAACAAAAAACATAAAAAGACAAGTGAGTTCCAGAATTCTTTTTTTGATCATAATTTTAATACAATTGTGAATAAAAATGAGAATGAATACTTAGAATAATGACAGAAAGAGAAAGCCAATGAGTGAACATCTGTGCTGCAATTGCTTGATTCAAGAGGTTGCTATCTGCAAGCGCTTGGCCATGAAGCCTCGACACACATACAAACATACTTGGTTATGAACCGAAATATATTGGTGTGTTCGTGGATGTAACCCCTTAGGTACCATCATTATTCAGAAGTTGTTTTTTTTGGGTTTTTTTTTTGGGCACTTTTTGGCTTTACACACCAATGGAAATTGGTGTAGCCATGAGGGATCCCTCCTATATTAATCCCAAAGTCAAATTGTGTATGCATACTGCATTTTAAGTCTGCCGCTCCAAGGGTTTGTCGGAATAAGTTATCATTTTTTTCCTTTTTTGGCACCTGACATGAAAACAGAATGGATTTGTTCATATACATATACTTAAAATATTCCCCGGATTATATTGATTCCAAATATATGTGGATTCCTGGTCAATCTCCCATGGTTCAGGTGTTTTTGCTGAAATACCACTTTTGGTATTTGCCCACCTGGTTACTTGGACTCCATATGCCCAATTTCAGCCTGATTAGTCCATAAATTAGTTTTTGGCAAGAATAATGATGTCCTATGGGTGTGGCAATGACCAAACCACACCCATTGATAAATGCACATGTGATTTGTAAGGCTCACCCAGTTGCTTGGAAGTCTCATTCCAAATTTCAGTCTGGTTGGTCGTTTGATCAGCTTTTAATTACCAAAACTACTTCCAGTGGGTGTGGCCATGAACAAACCATACCCACATGTGGTTAATAATGCTTTCCTTGGTACTTATAGACCACATGCCTATTTTTGCCAGATTGGTCTCTGATAGACATTTTTCAGCGAAAATAATTTCATGTGGGCGTAGTTGTGGAAAAACCACTCCCATTGTTATATCCACAGGTGTTAAATATCACGCACCCGGGTTTTTGGAGAGCACATGCCAACTTTCGGCCTTTTTGGTCAAAGTATGTGGCCGTGATTCCTAGACACACATACATACAAACATGATTACGTACTTACGAACCGAAATATATATTAAAAAATGTTCGTGAATTTAACTCCTTAGGTCCTAGCGTGATTCAAAAGTTGTCTTTTCAGCATTTTTTCGCTTTACACACCAATGAGAAGAGGTGTAGCCAGGAGGGATCCCACCCATGCTACTCCATAAGTGAAGTTGTATATGTATACCATATTTTAAGCCTGTCGCTCCATGGGTTTGTCTGTACTAAGTTTGGCCTTTTTTTGGGCCTAATATGTAAATGGAAGTGGGTGTGGTCATATTCATGTACTTCAAGCATTACCCAGATTATATTGATTCCAAATATATAGGGGTTCATGGTCTAACTACCTAGGTTCAAGTGTTTTTGCTAAATACCATTTTTGGCATTTTTAGCCTTACACAGGAAAAGAAGAGGTGTGACACAACTCATGTTAGTCCCAGAATGAAGTTGTATGCGCATACCAAATTTTCGATCTGTAGTTCCAAGGGTTTTTCTGGCAAAAATACTACTCTCTTTTTCTTTTTCTTTTTTTTTTTGGCTTTTTGTTACCATGGTAACCATTGTCTGGAAAAAAATTTTAGCCCATGTTTTAAGTTTGGACAAACCCTATCATTATGCCAAGTTTCAGAGAAATCCACCAAGAGGTTTGGTCAGAATAATGGTACAGACAGACGGACGCATGGATGGATGGGCGGGCAGGTTGGCGGATGGGTGGGCGGGCAGGCGGGCAGGCGGGCAGGCGGGCAGACAGACAGACAGACAGACAGACAGACAGACAGACAGACAGACAGACAGACAGACAGACAGACAGACAGACAGACAGACAGACAGACAGACAGACAGACAGACAGACAGACAGACAGACAGACAGACAGACATTTCCTTATATATATATATATATATATATATATAGGAGATAGATTTATTTATTATTGTTATTAAAAAAAATTTCCCCAGACTATCTCAACCACAATAGTGCACTGTGATAACTTCCACCTAGAATTTTGCTATCCCAGACCATTTAAACAATACTACTCATTGAATACTATTCATTGAAGACTATTCATGTGAATACTATTCATGCCCATACCATACCATAAGTTAATGATGGAAGGGGTGGGGATATGAATACCGGTACACAAAAGCTTACAGTAAAGGGTTACAAGAAGAGTGATCTTTATGGCTCAGCATTCCTGTGAAGTCTAAGAACAAAGCTTCTATCCCTGCTGGAGGAAGCAGGAAATTATAAGAGCTACTGAATATAATATAGGAATATTCACAGAGACTGGTGCAAACTTACAGGTGAAATTAATAGTTGTATTTGAAAACTGAATTAAGCCATTCTGGCAACTTTGATTAGCATAACCTTCAGTAAGTACCTAGATTGCAATGAATGATGTCTTAATCAATCTGTGCTTGTGGCTAACACACTGTAATTATCTAGTGAAATACAGACTTATTAAATGAAATACATACACTGGCAGATGGGGGGAGGGGGAGGTGGGAGTTCGACAGGCCTCTCTTTTCTCCCACCTCGATTTACCAATTCAAACCCCGAAATACATTTACCAAATACAGATTTATCCTTGGCCATTTTAGCTTCAGCTAGTGAAGATGCAGCCTTACTTATTATTTCATGGGTGTTTTGAACTTTCTTTAGCCAAAATTGTCTTCCAGAATTTCAACTTTCAAGTGAACTTTTCAAGACAACTCATGGGGAAATCAAAATGTGAGGTTTTTCTCTAATCCACTTCAACCCCTTCTCCAGCTAAAGTAAGTGATAGTTCACCAGATGAGCTTGACAAAGTTAATTAGACAAAATTATCGAAATTGTGTGTAATATAGGAAATAACAAGTATTAGCTGGCATAAAAGTTGTTTGTTTGCCATCCCTAACTCTCCTCCCTTCCCTAAACCTCCAGTTGGTTCCCAATGTTTAAAGGTAACAAGATTCTCTGGTTGGGGTGAATAGAATTCAGAAAGATTGACAAGCACTGTAGAGGACATTTGCCAGCAAGGTTGGAATGTTCATCTAAATTTTGTTTTATTTTCCACAACTTATCATGAATCAATCAATTGGTAAGCATTTCTAGTTGCTCAAAATTTCCTATCTTTTAATCTGAGTATCTGATGGTGGTAATATATTGTACAAGACACCATTTTTACACCTTGTACTTCATCCAAATAAAAGCAGCTCATAAGTATGCATGCAACATTGTTGTATATTGTTCAGAAAAGTCAGATTTTTAGGAGGCATGGTGTAATGCTGAAAGGTAGTACAATCAGATCATCAGATTGGAACTTACTTGGGATTGAATTCATCAGATTGGAACTTACTTAGGATATTTTCATATGTATGTGTCTGTGTGTAATTAGTTTGCATGGTAACAAAGAACAACGTAGCCATAAATAAAGGAGGAAATAGGATGAAAAAATGTAAGAAAAAGGGTGAGGGTGAGGGTGAGATGAAAAGATTCAACCTAAAAAATAAATTAAGGAAGTCGAAACAAATAAATGGGGAAAAAAACCCAGTCCTGGATTTGAACAACTAGACTATAATTTTGTAGGCTTCTTTTTTCATTTTTTTGTGTGGCATTATTCCTTTGGAAAATTCTACCTAATAACAAAATTATGGCACTTTTTTGGTATGAAAATATTCAATTCTTTATTTCACCACAAGGGTTAGCACACACACCTGCACGCACACACGTGCACACACACACGTGCACACACACACAAACAAACAAACACACACACTCACACACACACACACACACACACACGCACGCACGCACACACACACACACACACACACACACACACACACACACACACACACACACACACACACACACACACACACACACACACACACACACACACACACACACACACACACACACACACACACACACACACACACACACACACACACACGCACACACACTTACAAACCATTATATAGATTAGATGCATTGTATTTGCAATTTTGCTAATATTTCTCTTCTAACCATAACTTGGCTCGTATCCCACTCTCCATGACCCTATCAATACTGCCCAAAAGAGTGTTAGCTACACAAATCTTCTATATAGATACATGATTTATGAACCCCTGATATTTTGTTCCCTTTTGGGAAATCCAACTACTAAAGGATCTAACGCCAGCCCCCTACATAAAATATCTTCTTACCCCACCGTCTAAATAAGATCCATCTGCAATGCATTATTATTTGCTTGTGTAATTTATTTTTCTTGCATAGTTTGTACGTGGAAGATTGATATGGAGAATATGCAGTATTTGAATGAAGAAATAGAGGAAAGTTGTCGGAAGACTAAAATTCTGCCCCTGGGATGAGCTATTGGACAAAAAAAAGGTTAAATAGTGATATATAGAACCAATTCATAGAAAATTGACTATTTCATATATGTGGGAGTGATTGAATTCTCTTCCTTGGGCATGGGTAATGTTAAGTAAGTGTGACTTCAATATATTATTGGTCATATTTGAGGATAATTTTTGTAGTAGGATGGTAAAACTTTCTCTACAATAGTCTTCTGGCTGAAATAAACCCCATTTAATGTCTCATAGTTTTATATCTAACAAAACATAACCAAGGAATGAATTTTTTCTAGTAATTGTAGTTAAATAGTGTATTGCAAACTAAATAATGAAAGTTTCCCTTGCAGTGGAAAAATATATACTGAATCACTGATGACTTCAATCATAGGAGTTAGCCAGTTGTGGTACATTTTCTGGCCAAAAGTTGTGGACTGATACATTCCTGTTGACTGCCTAACCCCTGATAATTTTTTTTTTTGGGGGGGGGGGGGGTGGAGGTTAGTTCCTATTATCTAAAGTAGCATAAATACACAATTGGCACAATATATTGTTGTATTGTAATCGCAACTACTAGCACGCAATTGAGGCCTTTGGCAGCATTGCTGGCTAGGCCCACCAGCCATAAAATTGTGGAAGGACATGTCTTTCTGAAGTACATGTCTTTTAGAAGGACATGTCTTATGGATGATGTGTATTACTGAAAGAGATGTCTTACTTGAGGGTATGTGTTATAAGAGGGCATGTCTTGCAGGTAGAGATGTCTTACAGGAGTACATGTTTTACATGAAGGCATATCTTACAGGATGATTTATTTTACAGGAGGACACGTCTTACATGAAGAGAGGTCTTACTGGAGCGTATGTCTTAGAGGAGGCCATGTATTACAGGTGGACATGTCTAGCAGGAGCACATGTACTATGATTGGACAAGTATTATTAAAACACATGATTTAGAAGTAGGATGTGTCTTAGTGGAGGGCATGTCCAACATGAGGATAGGTTTTATAGGATAGCATGTGTATCAGGAGGACACATATCACTGGGGGACATGTAGTAGTAGAGGTCATGTTTTTCCCGATAAGTTGTGCTATGGGAGGACATGTCCTGCAGGATGATATGTCTTATGGGAGGACATGTCTCGTGGAAAGTCATATAGTATAGGGGGACATGTCTTATGAGAGGTTCTGTCTTACAGGAAAACATCTCTTACAGTAAAACAGATCATCAAGTTCAAAATGTCAAACATGATGACATTTTTGTTTGGTTTTAAATGCAACCATACTTTTTTTAAATCACATGGGTTATCCTTAATGTCTTGTATCTGTGCAGAAGCTTCAACTGATTATGCTGCTGTGAGTTTAGGCAACTAATGTTGTTTTTCTCCAACAACATTTTGCTTGCTCTGAGACATGCTTTCCTAGGTTTTACTATTAGAGGTGTTTATCCCATGTATGTAGGTTTATTTTTAAAGTCTGCTTGGTTGATTTTTTTAATATGTCAATAGTCTTCAAGCATGCTTGACAAACATACCCCCTCAATTATGGTGGTCATGCACCAGCTTTAAAATTGTAGTTGGAATGAGCCAGGCATGATGATAGGAGGTCTAGCTGTTACTACACACCACTAAAATTGGTTTGGAACTTTCTTGGGATAATTTTCTGTGGCTCTTTTAACAATTGTTTGGCTTTCTTCTAATATTGCTCTCTGTGTGAAATCTATGATACCCTTTAATTCAGTAGTACAGAAACTTAATTTTCTAATAAAGGAACTTCATTTTGTTGTACTTGAATAGTGATGGGTGGAGATGAGGGGGGGGGGGTGGGAGCGAAGAATTCTGTATCTTCAGCTGCTCCCCAAGAGCAGCCTTCTTTTTTTTCTTTTTTTCTACTCTTTAATTATGTAGTACAGAAACTTAGATTTGTTATACAGGAATAGGGAGGAGTGGAAAAAGGCAGAAGGGGAGCACAGATTTCTATACCTCCTGCTGCTTTCCCAAATCAGCCCTCATTTGTCTTTGTTTGTTTTGTTTTTTGGTAGCTATTTTTTGCACAGTCTAAATTGTCAGCAGCGAATTTTTTATATCTGAAATTAGGTGCCTGTACCCCTTTCAGTAATAGGCTTACATACACTACATTATGAAGTACTGTATCAGTTGAAATTATTGAGTGAGTATATTAGTTTCCTTGTAGTATATTGGGTATGCTGTGTTCACATTGAGTATGTTATACATTTTTAAATGTAATAGGGTTCTCAAGTTTTCTTGGTTGTGCTTGTTGATGCTGCTGTCCTCTGATGTCCATAGTCATTACCAATTCATTTGTGTGTGTTAAAGGAGGCCAGTGTCCTCATTGATATTCCCCATACATTCCTACTGGGAAGAGTTCATTGTCTACATTGTTTACCTCCCTACATGCTCTCATAGGATTTTTTTATGATGGTTCAATCATTGGTGAAATCAGACAGAAATTTGTCTCTCTGGTCTCCAGTATTAATGATAACATGACCTACCTCTATACAACTATGAGTTGATATAGTGACAAATGTTGACATTCCCTCATCCCTCTATTTTCCCTACCTTTCTTATAATTTTTTTTTTATTTCTTTTTCATTTCTATATTTATTCATTTTTTATAATGTGTTTATTAATTTATTCATCTATTTATCTATCTATCTATCTACCCACCCATCCATCCATCCATCCACCCACCTGCCCACACATCCACCAACCCATCCACTCAATTACTCACCCACTCACCATTATTATATACAAAAATAAATTCATTGATTGAGTGAGATATGGCATTACAAAACGTCAATGAGGGGGTGACTTGAGGTATAGTGTCAAAGTGTCATACATAAATTACTGCACACTGGGCAAAGATACCTAATCAGGCCACTATCAAGGAAGTAAATGAATGAAAATGAAGAAAAATGAATGAGTAAGGACACAGTATTCATAATTATAGTAAATGTTTTTAGGGGAGAAGATGATAAGGTTAGAGTTGCTATACTGTCTATCAATTCCTGGCACACCATACTTCGAGTGATCCACTGATCTTTCTGAAAGTTCATCCCACCAAATAACATCTGATCTGAGATCTATGCAGGGGAGGTGGCTTGGTATTGAGTACTCCCTGATAACAGATCTACAATCATGCATTGTGATGCTTTCGGGTTGATTGTGATGAGGGAAGCAATTTTTTAGGAACTTCATCATGTCTTTCATTATATATTAGATGGTGTGAAGCCTCACCGCAGTTATTTGGTACATGGAGTAGATGTCCACACAATGGGTATGATGCATTTGGTTTCTTCTTCTAGAGATGGAAATTGGAGTTGTGGGGAAGAGTGTCATTAGCAGAATTAAGATCAAATCTATATCATTCATTCGGGAGAGACTTGATGGTATCACTCCATGTTGTAGTTGGATCTGTAGCAAGTAAGGCTATGGTGATAAAAAAATGGACCCTGGACTGGAAGAGCTAGAAGTTCTGACTTATGCCCACTGGTATCACCATAAGAGACTTTGTTTTTCACTGGCTTTAAAAGTGCCGCCCCATCTGGGATGGATCCTCAACCATTGTGTATTGTACATCTACTGATGGTTTAAACATCTTTCTGGTGGACATCATCTCAATTTCTACATTCATTTCAGCCAGGTGTCTTACTGTGGCATCTTTGGAGGTAAGAAGCAGCTGACAGTGCTTGTGTGCTTGCAGCTTTTTGTAAAGTGTGGAAATGAATGGGAGTTGGAGTTTTTCTACAGATCTTAGAATGTAAAAGATATTAGGGTTTACTTATTTAGATTGTTCAGTCCACCTCTTAAGGTATTTAGTGGCAGTGGTATCAAGTAGCCTTAAAGAAAACTCATTGATGGTGATAACCCAGTTCAACCTGGGACAAATTCCTAAGCTGTAGATCTTTAGCTTTTGTTTCTTAATTGGTGGAGTCTCATCAACAAACTTAAGAATAGCCTGCAGCAGAGACTTCATCGTAAATTATCTCTGTTACAGTCTTTGGTAAATTGGATTGGATGTCAAGGAAGTTCATGAACAGATTTGCAAAATACTCAATTGGCTTGTTTGAGCAGGTGAGAAGCAGAATCGTCAAACGTCCACTGGAGCTCTTTATGTGTAAGGTGTGGCACTTGGGGAACTTAGCCTTCATTTCTGCCCCTGCATCCATTTGTTGGTAGAATCTAGCAGTGATTCAGCTGAAGGTGGGCTATTGGCTATGATTCAGGTGAGATCAGCATATTGAAAGAGGTTTATTCAATGAGATCATAAGAGAGGGTCATCTAGGTCCTTCAAATTCAGGGTGTCAACTAGGGTATTAATGCTGGCGTTAAAGATGATTCCAGATAGAGGGTCACCTTGGTTGAGAGGGAATGATGGTGTAATCCAGGCACATGTGGATACCCTAGCTGACAGACATGAGTAAAGGGAGGACACAACATTACAGAAATGTGATGGAGCATAATCTATCATTGAGTCATAAACACTGCCATAAGAATTTGCACAAGAATTTGCCACATTAAACCAAGAAACTGTCAGGGATTTGTGCTGTTTTTGCATCAGTAAGAATAGAGGACAATTTGAGATGGCTATCTATGCTGCCAGGTGTTGCCTGCACAAAGGCTTTTTGGATGGATAGATGGAGGCACCTATTTTCAAACATATATAGTTTTGCCAATCTATGATGTTAATGCTATGGCCCTGGAGTTGGATAGTAGTGAGGGGTCACTCATTCACTCATCCTCTACACACTCACTCACTCACTCACTCACTCACTCACTCACTCACTCACTCACTCACTCACTCACTCACTCACTCACTCACTCACTCACTCACTCACTCACTCACTCACTCACTCACTCACTCACTCACTCACTCACTCACTCACTCACTCACTCACTCACTCACTCACTCACTCACTCACTCACTCACTCACTCACTCACTCACTCACTCACTCCCTCCCTCCCTCCCTCCCTCCCTCCCTCTTTCCCTCCCTCCCTCCCTCCCTCCCTCCCTCCCTCCCTCCCTCCCTCCCTCCCTCACTCCTCACTCCTCACTCCACACTCACTCACTCACTCACTCACTGACCAACTGACCTACTCACTCACCCACCCAACCACCTATCACTCTATAACTCATCCATTCATTCATTTGCTTATTTATTGATTTAATACTTATATACAAAAAAAAATTGGGGGATTTTCTTTTATTATTTTTTTTTCCTTGTAGACAATTATGTGATTTTGCAGACAACAACCTCAGCTGCTCCCAAAAATGCTGGTACATACAAAAGCATTGTGTAAACTGTTAGTGGTTGCTTCTTTCTTTAAAGGAGCAATGCTTGTTTTGATATAGAGATCACATATCCAGGAATTTTCTTAAGTTTTAAGATTAGATTGGGAAACCATATTTTTTTAGTTAGTCTCTTCTATCTGCACAGCCACTCACTCCTTTTATTTGCTTTTCCTTAGACCATTTGTTCTATGCTCATAGACAACACATTCATTTTTTTCTTGAGTTCTAATAACCATGGTAATGGAAATACATAACTTACATAAGTCACCTTTTTTTATTTTTTTTTATTTCAATTCATTGTTTTAAATTTTTGATTAATTGAATAATTAAGTATTCACTTTTTTTTTCTTTCTTTCTTTTTTTCTCTCTTTCCTTTTTAAATGGTTTTCTTTTAACTAATGTGCCATTTGTAGCTTCCCCTGCAAGACTAGAATGTTTGTCAAAAAAATATTTGGCAGGTTCATTTCCCACAACCCAATCATATATCAATCAGTGCATAAGAATTCTAAGAAGCATAACATTTCCTTTCTTTTGCAGAAATCAGTAGAGGTAGCAACTCTTGATAAGGTGATAAAGGATTGCCAATTGTAAACTTATTCCTGACAATTGTAAACTTATTCCTTCAATGACTCCCCACTTCCCCCTGGGTCAGACCTATTACTCTCACACACCCCCTTTTTTGTGCAGCATAATTCCTCATTGGGCAAGCGAAGTCTTAATTTGGTCTTTTCTTTTTTTCTAATTTTTTTTTTTTTTTTTTTTTTTTTTTTTTTTTTTTGGGGGGGGGGGGGGGGGGGGGGTGGGGTTCATTTGTAATCTCCTATTTGTTCTCAAAGATTAACTCCTGCGATTGTGCCACAACACATCACCATCTATTCACTCTTGAATTCCTGGAAACATGTATTTCAAAGCCCAAATATCACAGTATCTATTTTTTTTTTTTTTTTTTTTGTCTTTAAAATGAAATCCTCAAAAAATTTTAGGAGCTCAAAACCACTTAGTCCTACTCCAGATTTCCCATACAGCTATTCCTAAACCACAGCTCTAATACAGCTGATTCTATTGCTCAGTCAGAAATAGCTGTTTTGGTCAGTTGGCCTGCTAAACCCAGAACAAGTCTTTTTAAATAAACTAACCACACAACTTCCTTTTAAGCATGATTTCCATTCATATGATACTCTCCAGAACCAGGACTCTCTAACATCTAACTTCAAAATTGAAGGAATGTATAGCAAGACCACATAGATTGAGTTTAAGAAAGACATACATTTTAGCTAACTTTTTTCAATATTTAGCTAACAATTTCTTTTAGCTAGCCTTTTGTAATATTTTATCTAACCATTTTAAAAATTTAGCTATTGTAGCTATAGTTGCCGCTCTTCCTTAAGTAATAAAACACACCGAATAGAGCCAGTTGAGCATCTTACTACTGACAAAACAGAGCTGGAAAGTCACAGCTAGAATGGACCTCATATTTTGATGAAAAAATACTGACAGATACAAGGACTGAAGACAACCTCACCTATTAAATTTCTAGCCTAACCTAGCAAACCCTTTACCTACTGCACTGGTGAAGGGTTTATTTACACTATTAAAGTCCTGGCAACCAAACATCAAGTGGACTAAATTCTTGGTGCTTATGCCATGTTCACTTAACAGGCTAAGACAGAATGAAGAGACTCTACTAATAATATCAGGTTAGTTGGAAATCATTGTTACATGTAAATGCAGTTGATTCATGCTAAGTTTTTAGAAGGGCTAATCCTACCTTGAGTTATGTCATTGGTCTAAATAAAATGGCAACAAGATCAACTGGCTATTTTTGTACTGTTTCCTTTAGCTCATTTGCAACTTTCCCTAATGTTTTGACATTCAATGGATACCTGAGTAGATGTTCTGTAAGACTAAGTTCATAAAATTGGTCTATCCATTGGCCCACTTTAGTACTTTTAGGTAAATGACCTTTTAACAGAAATGATAAAGAATATCTGAAAATTCTTCCTCTAGCACTAGCCTGATCCAGACCTAAATTTTTTTCGTCACTCCTCTGTCCATAAGAAATATTCTTACAGAATTCCATCATCATTAGTCTTTGTGTCTAAGAGAAATTCACATGCACATACACAGACAGACAGACAGACAGACAGACAGACAGACAGACAGACAGACAGACAGACAGACAGACAGACAGACAGACAGACAGACAGACAGACAGACAGACAGACAGACAGACAAACAGGCAGGCAGGCAGGCAGGCAGGCAGGCAGGCAGGCAGGCAGACAGACAGACAGACAGACAGACAGACAGACAGACAGACAGACAGACAGACAGACAGACACTGGTAATTCATCAATAGGATATTGATCAAGTCTGTTACACAATGGATGACATTGAAGAATCATACCACATGGAGTCAGGGAATGGTTTTAGGCTCTTTATTTCTTATTACAGTGAATGTGTAACAGAATCTCAAAAGTAGCAATTGGTTAAGTGCTATGTATCATTGTTCATAGTTTTTATGATCTTACTTTAGACAATTTGACTGGAAGGCTACACTGAGTGAGCTAAACCTCTGCAATCAAAGTCTCTAAGCTTAAGGAAGGAAATATGGCAGGTAAGTGCTTCAAGTTCATTGTTTGTTGATTTTCTCCATCCCTTCACAGGGTGTAAGAAAGTTCATACCTTTAGTTGTTTAAGCTCGGATGACTTTCAACCTTTCGATGTATGCATAATTTTTTTTCAGCTTCTCGGCATCAAGTTTCCAGACATGTCAACAAGTGTTTTGACCCTGCCAAAGTCTTTTTCAAGAATGTGCAGATGATCAATGCTTTTCTTTTGCAAGATGTTGTGGACTCTTACAGGAGAGCAAGGAGAACTGTTTGCCACATGTGCTATTATAAGAGGCGCATTAAAGTGCCAGCTGATGCTGATCGTAAGTGCAAGGGGTGTAAAAAGTTGCCTCAACTGCTACTTCTAATTCCAGCAAGTACGATGTGCAATAACTTTGAAAGGATCAATGAAGTTCCTATTCATTCACCACCTAAAGTTCTACTGACACCATCTCATCGGTATGTGATGTGTGAGAGAATAAGTGACACAAGAGAGTGTGCAAGATTTTGTAATGTGGATGTATTTTGTGGTGAGTGTGAGGTGTTTTCATTGAGTATATGCACCAATATCTAAAAGTATGAAATTAGCATTTTGATCCAGAATTATGTTTGCTGATAATGGTCGACAAACATTCTGTATTATGATGTGTATTGATGGGGAATGTGATGGGAAAACTGTGATATAGATGTTAATTTTTGGAAACTCAAAGTGACCTAACAGACAATAGCAAAGAACAAGTCACTCTCTGAAGAGTAATTAAGATGAATGGGAGCATCTCTCAGAGTAACAGTAGTCTTTCATAAAAGCAATGACATTTTAGTTAAACAAGAAATAAATATCAAATAGTGCATCATTTACAATTGAAGCAGATATTTATTTTAATATGAGCACACCCTATCCATCTAGTGGTTATTGAAGGGTATCAGTTTCACCATGAGCTCTAATGGTTGTTGTTAGACACTGGTGTGCACATGTGTGTAAAAATGTTTATTTTTTTATTATGTATAGCTAGCTATATAGATTATAAAATGTGCTACATATTTTTTTACCTCAACCACTTCCACATTCTAATTTGACATTTGCCTTTGGTATACCATATTTATTGTACCAATTAAGCCCAGCTCGAAAAATTTTTACTTGTGAACTAGTTTTCACGGAGTCTAAATGTTACTTTCTTGTTTTTCTTCTTGATCTTAGGAAACTTCCTCAGAAACACCAGGGCTAAGGTCTCTGATTCAATTCCTGGTCATGGTTGGGTTTTCCTTGATTTTTGTTTTCTTTTTACCAATGGAAATTTAGTTGATTTGGAAGTCAACATCCTAAGTCATCATTAAGTGAAAACATTAAATCATAAGTGAGAGTTATTTTGGCTGTAAATTTACAGTCTGCTGTGTACATACAGTGAAGACATTGCCTTTAAATATATCACTAACTAATAATTGTGCTGTTAATCTGTAGGAATAAGCCATTCCAGATGTGCAAGAACATTGACCACAATATGTGTTCAGGGGAGAACCGATTTGCTCATAGCATTGAGGAGTTGGTGATATGGACCATAGAGAGACATTACGGTAAATAAACAGAACACAAGTTGCATGTATGTTTTCACTGTCGTACAAATACATTACGACCCTGTTAAAACAAAATTTTCTCTAAACCTGCAAGCCATTTTTACTTCATATTTATGGTCACCTTTCCTTCTTTCCCACACCCCTGTTCCAACCCCCTTACTCTTTAATCTTCTTCCTTCCTTACTTTGATATCTTCTAGAATGTAAGTTTTTGAAGTATATTGAGAGCTACCACAACAAGGGGACTACAACTGGGTCATCACCTCTTGTGGCTTCCCAGTCTGTCCAAGATGAACACACCAACTACAGTAGTGAGGATGGAGAAGATACAGATGACTCATATATTGACAGCAGCTCAGAGCATAGTAAGGAGACCACATATTAGTTGACAGTAAAATGATTTCTGTGGGATACAGCTAGCTATTACAGCACACATAAGTTGAAATGGAAGTAAGAATTGATATGGAAGACCTATTCATATGCAGGGAGATTGAAGATCAACTGGCTACTTGGGTGGAGGCTGAATGTTAGAGAAAATAGTTCTAGAATTTATGTTTAATCAGTTACAATTATTTCTGAACAAGTGAATGCTCTACTTTGAACATCAAAAATGAAATTTGTCAGCCCAAGAAGATTGATAATGTCTCTGTCATTTATCTAGTGGTGAATAGTTGATTATATCCTGTACTTTAGTGGGTCTGCAAATATGCATACATTCAAACAAACATAGACATGTATACACATTTTTAAAAATATTAATATATACATTCATACACTCACTCATTCATATATTCACATATACATAAACAGTGGGTATTGTCAGAGAGTCGGATAACTCCTCACCAGCCTTCTACAAATATATTTGACATATAAATACATCTCTGCAGGAGCCACTAGTAAAGTTTTCTCTTCAAATTACCTTGCTTTCATGTTTTAGCTTTAGTCCATCCTACCCAATTACAAATCTGAACACCCCTTCCCCATCTCCAAAATGTGGTGTATTCTAGGGGGATGTAGGGAAAATTCAGTATTGTTCCATCAGAGTGCAACCTGTACAATTTGACCCCTGTTATGGTCATCTTCATTCGTATTCAAGTTACAAGTCTATATCCAGCTTTAATGACCAGTTCTGGGTGTCGACGTCTGGGTCACGGAGAACTTTCAGGTCACCGGGTGCCAGGTGAACTGTTCATTCTGTCACAATGTGCTCCAGAGTTTGGGTCGAGTGCCCACAGGAACACACAGCCAAATTCCACATGCCCAATGATGGAGGATCTCAGCAATATACGCATTGTTTGACCGTAGGCGGTTCAGTCAGACCCATCGTTTGTGTGATAGGTCAGATCCAGGTGGTAATGTTGGACTGAATAAAGGGCTGGCACTGTTCATGAATTGGAAACACCAGATAACACAGTCATTCCAAGCTTTTATCAAATCAAAACCATCGGTGAGAAAGCGGGTTGCATGGTAAGAGAATGGACAGCATTACTTGAGTCGTGGTGGAGCAAGCGTAGCCATAGGAGAGACGAGATGGTGGAGGAGATGGTATTGGGTCTCTCTGGCAGCAGTGGAAAGGTTCATAAACCAGAACTTGTGCCAAATGTCAGGTGAAGTGATTCCAGCTAGCACTTGTATGAAGATCATCCAGGTCGGTCGCATGCATCCACTGATGAGGCGCATGGCGTTGTTTAGAGTAGCATCGAGTGCATTTGTGTGTGTGCTACAGCACAAAACAGGCGACACATGTTCAGCTGCACTGTAGAACAGAGCAACAGCACCTGTCCACAAATTAGATGTCCGTGCTCCCTTGCTGGAACCTGTCAGGTATTGAAAGAGGCCATTTCAAGATGTGACCTTCTTTTGGAGGGTCTCTAGTTGTTGCTTGTATGTGAGTGAGTGACTGAGTGTCATGCTGAGATGAACGGGATGGTCGTTGTTGGTTTGTGCTGGCTGTCTCTTTTATTAAGATGGAATGTGGTTACTGTGGTTTTGGCAGAGCTCGACTTCAGGCGCCAATGCTGGAGGTAATCATGGAACAGCACCGTGTCCTTTGTCAAGGGCACTTTCCACATCAGTTCAGCTCTCATTTGCTGTCAAAAAGGTAAGATCATTGGTGTAACCATACTACCAGGACTTGGTTTGCAGGATCTCATTGATGTATATGTTGAAGATCAGTGTTGACCCCTGTGGCACACTATTCTTCAGATGTCTCAGTTCCTCACTTGGCTGTTACCTGTTTGTAATTTAAAGCTGTGGTTGGTGAGTAGCTCGATGATAAATGCAACCATGTAGGTGTCAGGCAGCAAGTGTAGCAGTTTCAGGCGGACACCCGATAGCACACGATGTCATAGTCAACTC
This sequence comes from Lycopodina hypogea, assembly GCA_963969325.1. Classification (NCBI taxonomy): domain Eukaryota; kingdom Metazoa; phylum Porifera; class Demospongiae; order Poecilosclerida; family Cladorhizidae; genus Lycopodina; species Lycopodina hypogea. The sequence continues at coordinate 12,066,688 of OZ017788.1, forward strand.
TCAGCTCCACGAGCACCACACCAACTTCTTGTTGCCGTTCAAATCCTGTCTCAATGTTGTAAGTGAGTAGGGATGCCTGATCGGTGGTGAAGTGGCCATGGTGGAATCCGGCTTGCTTGTGCAAGAGTTGAGGTTCGATGGTGGGCTTCAGTCACATGAGCAGCAGCCATTGAACAAACTTCAGTGGCACACAGAGAAGGGAGATAGACCTGTAATGATTTGCATCATCAGCTGCCTTATTTTGTTTTAGGATGGTGGTGATGTCAGCCCGTCTCCAGACTTTTAGTAGGTGAAGTGTGGAAGGGCAGTGGGAAAAGAATTCATATGGCCAGTTCAGCATTGATGCCTCATAGTTGATAACAAATTCAGAAGCGATGCAGTCCAGGCCCTGTGCCTTCTGCTCTTGATCTTTATTAAAGCTGCCGTCATCTCCTCATTGGTTAATGGCTTGGACAGCGTGTTGTCCTCCCTGCCTTCATTCTTTCTCCAGTCATCTATCTCCGTGTTCCCCGCTCTGCTGACATCTTTGTTGGAGATAGGGGTGCCAGCCATTTTCTATCTGCTTGCTTGCAATGGTGTTAGTGTTTACTGAGCAGATATTGGTTTTCCACACTATTGTGAGATGGTTGAAGGTCCACCGGGCTTTCCTACTGGAGTGGTTGAAGTTTATGGAATTAGTCTCGGTTTCCCAAAGATCCTGTTATTTGTCATCTGGCACTTTCATCAGTTTGTCGGCTAAAGTGATACGCCCAGCATCAGGTCCTGCACTGATGAAATTGTCATACATATTTTGTCACCCGTCTTCCCTGGTTAGGATCAGGTTCATACGTTAGATGCGATGCGGAGTATGGATCTGTTCGCAGCTTCGATGATAGCCAAGCACCATGAGCAATAGGCGGTGTCCAGATCTGAGATAGGGATAGAGAGTGTGCTAGCCTTGACATTCAGTATGTTGGTGAACTTCACCCAGTAAGCTTTCTTTGAAATTCCATTGCTTCACCAACAGCGTTGGTATAGGGTCAATAGATGCTGATGTTTTGATCAGTATGAACAATGCTTGGACTTTGGGAACAGGCCAAGGAATCTCCTGATCGCTGGACAAAATTCGAGTTTAGAGAATGCAAGGTCAGGGTTTATGACATACCCCAGTGTACGGATCTGTAGCTAATCGGTTGTTTGGGGTCATGCAGGAAGTTGAGGTCGGTGGCCGAAGCCCAGTTCTCAAATGTGTTTCCGTCCCTGTTGTCATTGTTATCGCCCCATGTTCTGCTGCTGCTATTGAAGTCCCCAGCCTAGATACAAGGCAGAGGTTAACATGATAAGGAGTCCACACTGAGAGATGTTTCTAATTGTCACTCCAGCTGCATTGATTGTTTTATATTCGACCTACTTATCAGCTGGCAAGGATGCCACACTGTTCCAGTTGATAAAATCACGTACAAACATTGCTACGCTATACACTCAGCTGTTAATGTAAGCAGCGAGTGTGTAGCCATTGATATAGCGACATTTGTGGTTCGTGGAATGAGTTTGTTGGAGCAGAATGGCTGATGGTTTGTGGTCACTGGAGAAGCGGTTGATAACTTCAATCTTGGCTTTAGTGAAGTCTTCCACGTTTAGATGGAGAAGAGTTATCCCCAACCCTATGGCTACCGAGGCAGCTCACCCTGAAAATGGCGAATGTTGTGACTGGGGATGAGTGTGACTGAGTGGTGAAATTATATGCCTGCTACCTTCGCAAACAGTAACAGTTCCGGGGGTCACAGCCGAGACACTTATTTCATGACATGTTGCGGTAATCTTTTTTTTCTTGTGGGCAAATAATATAGTTCGTTTTGCATTGCAAATGTGAAAAGAAAGTGACACTCAATGTAGATATGTTACCTACATCCTAAACATCTACTAAAAAAATCTAGTCCCATTTTTGTCTTAGGAATTAACTTTTCGTAGTTATTTCACTGAGCTTGTGGGGTCATGGTGTGTCAAGTGCTGCAAGGGTGGCAAACTACCTGTGATCTACAAGTTGTTCATGATCTTCCCTTGTCAACCTTTTCAAATTATTTATTTAACAGCTAGCATACACGCAGCACATTTCCATCTAATGAAGCAGCAAAAATCAGCAGAATAATGTGATCCTCCCCTACATTAAACTTATTTGTAAAATGATGTGTCAATATTTCATTGTTGTTTTTTATCTATCTAGACAAAGACAAGACAAATACCCGAGGCTATGCATATTACCCAGAGGACATGATGTTTGATGGTATGGACCTCATCCCTCTCAACTTATTGCAGAATGTAATAGAGAAATATCGTAAAGTCAGAAAATGCTGCAAGAGCTGCTTCTACCAAAAGAATGTTCAGGTGCAGCAAGCATTTAATCCAGCTACCACCACATTCATGCACAGGCTACATACCTATACTTTCGAGTTCACATGACCATCATGTGACAAGTATGAAGAGATTGCCTCTATTAAAAAAAAATTCTCACAATAAAATACTATGTAGTCCAACAAATGGATTAGATATGCATGGATCATGAACTTTTCGAATACAATTGGAACAACATTTTAATGTCATGTGACACACTAGTCTCCTTTTCCTACTCATATATGCATGTGAGTCTGACTTGTCTATTGTCTACTTATAAATGATGTAAACTGTGCAGGGTACCATGAGTACTGATTGTGAGACAGGCCTAAAGAAGTGCATTATGTGTACACTTGATTGGGATCCAGTCAGAGTTATCCCATCCTCCGAACTCTGCTGGAACTTCGGGCAGTATAAATTCCTGCCCATCGCCCCTTGGCCAAGCAGCAAGCCCAAGAAAGAACCATTTGAATATTGCAAGAAGGAGGATCATGTCAGGTACCCAAGCTGTAACTGTCCCATCTATTAGACTGCTCTACACAGACCAGTTTACTGGGCCATTTCTTTTTTATTGATATCAATGTTCTTATGTAGTGTTTTCTGTTTCTGGTTTTGTAGTGATTGTTGCTATACTGATCATGGTGGTAGTTAAGGTTGTTATAGATATGTGGCTGTAGTGATGGTTGTTATGGTGATAGTGGTGTTATTGATGGCTGCTATAGTGATAGTTACTATACTGACAGTGGTAGTATTGATGATTGCTATAGTGATGATGGTGATATAACTAGGGAATATGGCATTAGTTGTGGTGATTGCAATGTAATATTAATGGCTGACTTTCTCCAACCACTAAATCACATGACATTTTGCCTTCTATCTGCTTGCAGATGTTTCCATGTATATTTACAGTCAGGATTCTGGCATCCTCACTCAGTGGAGGAGATGGTTATATGGACGGTGGAGAGAGAGAGGAGTAGGTGTTAATAATGTTACACTAGCCCACACATTGCATGCATTATACACTATTCATATGATGTAGCGTATATGTATATAATTCCTTGCACATACCAAATATATTTTGGTTTACATGTGCAAAATTTATTATTGTAGACAGTATAATTTGGAAAGAAAAGTTTTTTCCACCTTTACTAATATTTACAACACATGTTCTTCTGGCATACCTGGGCACATTTTAGTTGAGCATCCATGCATACATGCACGCACACACACAACACCAACACACACACACACACACACATACACATACACACACACATACACTACATTAACTGTTGGTTGCTGGTACATAGAAATGTCTGCCTATCTCTACTTCTGGTGTTCATGACAGATCCTCTTTTTTTCTTGTTTGTGTACCAGACTCCTCTTTCTAATTTGGGGACAAGAATTATTTCCATTTTTATTAATATTTACAACACATGTTCTTCTCACATACCTAGGCACATATTAGTTGAGCATCCATATATGCATGTACACACACAACACCAAACACACATACATACACACTACATTAACTGGTTGTTAGTACATAAAAATGTCTGCCTATCACTACTTCTGGTATTTATGACAGATCCTCTTTTATTCTTGTTTGTGTACCAGACTCCTCCTTCTCTTCCTACATCCATGCCTATAGTCGCTACTCGGATTTAGGGAGTGCCAACCACTCCCCAGCCAGACACATCTCTTCGCCTCCCACTTTTGTACCTAGTCCATCTTCAAACCACTCATTCTTAAAAAATGAAAGTGATTTCCTCGGACATGTACAAAAAAAGAATGTTGCTTTCAGCCCTGAGGTCACGGAGAGACATAGTTATAGCCTCATGCCAATCAATTCAGCTTCAATCTCATCCCCGAACCCTCCCTCCCTTCAAGAGCAGCTGTATGCAAGAATGCATAGAAAGATGGACGTTTCCCAGCCAAACCCAATCACAATTGCCAAGTCAGATGACGAGCCATACATACATGGAGGAATAGCAATTCCCCATCCAAATCCAGGCAAATGTACTCCCCCAGACAGTATAATCAGTAATGATAGCCTATCTTTAACGGATGCAAGACCTGAACAGAGTAGCTTGAGTAGTGCGGAAGGGGTTACCAAGTTCTGCCCTGTGACACACCTACCACAACAACAGGCACAGATGTTTCAGCCCACATGTAATGGAGCCAGATTTATGTATCTTTCGGATACACACGTCGGACAGCAACATGGACGGATGTTGCAGTCCCCCCAACAAGCCCACCATATGCAGTACAAGACAGGCATTACAACAACACAACAACAGCAAATTCACCCCCAACTGTACATGCCACACAATAATCCATATCTTCATCATAATATGCCAAAGTTTGACAACCAGACGTTTTCAGTGGCTGAAGGCAATTCGATTGCCATCTCAAAACAGATTCCCCTAACAGGTGGCTTAAAGGTCAGCGTTTATCCTTCTTTACATGAGTTTGGAGACGGAGGAAAAGGAGAGAGAAGTGAAGCTGTCAGAGGGTTCAGTTCTAAGCCTGAAATTATCATGGGTGGCACTAGCAGCCACTCTGTTCATGATTCTAATCACTGTGTGGCTACTACTGCTACTACTAATACTACTGGTAGTGGTGGAATAGTAAGCATCAATCATTTGATCAAGAATCCTGTTCCTCCTGAGAGTGCCTGGAACAGTAGCACTGTGGCTGGAAAAAAAAACTACACTGTGGTTTCCCACTATCAAGGTAAACATGGAGGAATTTCTGTTTCTGGTGCAGGAGCAGGTCAGCATGATGAGACCAGTGGAAAGAGTGATGGTAGTAGAGGTGGTGCTGTTCTTGGGAATAGTCAAGTGGTGGATATGAGAGCCTCATTTAGAAATTTGTTATCGGTTTCTCCCAGACAGGCTGAAGAGAACATGCAGACCCTTTCACAAGGTGTGTTTTAAAATTAGATTTTTTTTTAATGTCACATTTTCTATCACTATTAACTTTTCTCTCTCTATCTGTGTATTTTAATGTGTGTGTGTGTGTGTGTGTGTGTGTGTGTGTGTGTGTGTGTGTGTGTGTGTGTGTAATGTGCAGCATTCAAGTTCTCAGTTATTAAATTTATGGAGATGAAGGATGTCCCTGTGTCCTTGCTCCAGTCCATTGCCATGTGCTTAAGGAAAAAGAAGTTGGTGTGTCGACACTGCTTCTTTGGCAAGAGGGACTTGAGTGAAAAGGGGAGAAAACAGTCGTGTAGCTCAGGAGAGCATAAGTGGTTCAAACCCATCATGGTGATCCCAGGTGGGCATTAAATTTAAACCATATTCGTTTTTCTATGGGCAACAGTAATTGTCCAAGGCTAAAATTTGTTTGTGTGGATGTCTTTTCAAGATTCCCATCCCCTCCTTGGTCTCAGGTTGCAGCCAGTGTGACAATGAGCCTTCTTTCCAGGAAGGAGACCATGTGCCTATTTTTCCTCTGCCTCCTGTGGCGATATTGAACAAGTGCTCTAGTAGGAACCACCACAAATGCTTTACTAAAGCTCTAGAGAAGCAGCTGCTGCAGGCCCACTCTGTGGAGGAATTAGTGGTGTGGCTGGTAGAGAGTGAGAAGGATTGCACTCTGGATGCCTATGTGGAGCAGATGCAGTTTGTGTCCCATTTGAACAAGATGCAGCTGGAGGAGAAGGGGGACCAAAAGCAAAGCAGGGAAGGGAGGAGCCTAGTGGCTGAAGGTTAGCATTGCTTAAAGTATTACACATTTGTTCCGCATACTACCATAGGTGTGTCTATATGAAGGAGAGATAGGTTTGAACATATTTGAACACTTACTAGTTTAATGCATGTTGAGTCTGTGGGAAGACATGCATGCAGTGTGTGCGTGTCCTGTGTGTGTGCCCTTGGGCATTCTTGATAAACTCAAAAATAATAGGATGAGGCTTTTTTTCACACCTATAAGTCGTGTCATTCCCTTCATTTTCCTTTTTCAATTTTAGGTTCTTCTTCTTCACCTATGTTTTCCATTGGTCTAACTTCTTCTTCCAAGGTTGCCTCTACAAAGACAACTGCTCCAGTATCTGGCAGTGTCAAGAAAACTCCTGTACCCAAATCTACTGTAAACCCAGATGCTGAGCAGATAAGACGATGGATCCAGGTACCTCCTCATCCACCAGTGAATCCAGAGCTGGTAGTGCCTCTGACAAAGTACCACAAAAAGAATGTTATGTTTAAGAGCATTCAGGACATACCATTTTCAATTCTTTCCTCTGTAGCCGAGCTGTTTAAAAACTTAAAGCTGGTATGCATCGTTTGTTTCTTCCAGTCCAACTGGATCTTGCTCGTAGGAAAGAAGGGCAGTGGATGCATGAAAAATCACACCCCTTGGAAGCCAGTTAGGGTAATCCGTAGAAGTCCTCTGTGTGTCTCAGGGACAGAGTTTATCCCTATAATGCCTCTTCCAAAGCACATGATGAACTTAGATAGTCCATTTAAGCTGTGCAGGCAGAAAAACCACACGATCTGTTACGCCATGTCCACCGGTCCCAATCCTAACTTTCCCCACACCATAGAGGAGCTGGTGATATGGAGCATGGAGAGGGAATATGGTGAGTTATGATATGTGTATCTCTCGTTTGTCTGTTGTCTTCACAGCTATGTTTCTCTCTGTTATTACAACTCTAATATGTCTGTGGTGACTCGGTAACTGTAGAAATATTCCTCACCTAATTATTGGCATATCCTTTCCTTAGTATTAGACATACCATACCCTACACTTTCCACATAGTACCAGCTGCCCCTATTATGTGAATTGCTCTGCATCATGTACTTTACTTCTTTGCATTTTCTTGGCCCTACAGCCACTGTTTTTGAAAATATCTATGAGATATTTCTGGACATACCTAAACCCCAGGATGCCATAACGGCTGCTTCCAAACTCAGGGATAGTGAATATGATGCAAACACTACCAATGGCACAGATCACTTACACTACACTACAGAAGTCACTAAATCTTCAAAGAAGATGTCATCCTTTGCAGCAAACATAGGAATATCTGCTTCTTCCTCCATGATTGCCACACAAGCTGTTTCAGAATCTAAACTTACACAAGTCCCTGACCAAATAAGCAGGCCACATCCAAGACAAAGTATTAAACCGGAAGCAATTCAAACAGGGTTGGGCGAGCAGTCGAATTTGCAGAGTCTATATTCAATTCACTCCCGACGTCCTCCACTACTGGATCATCCTTACGAACCATTCCAAAATTTCCAGCCATATGGCATTATGTCCAATTTTCCAAATGAATCTGAAACACAAGAAGTCAATTTGGGTGGTGTAAATACAGATTTCTCTGTTCAGCAGCGTCAGAGAATGGGTCTGTTCTCAGGCGCCAGAAACGAAAAGGGAACTTGCTATGGTAATCAGCATAGCAACTCCATCTGGCGCAAAGAAGATCCTCTCCACAATGTTTTGCCAAGTAAAACTTACTTCAATGATAGTAATTCCCACTTGGCACTTTATCACAATCTTTCCCATAATTCTTATGGGTCAAAGATCCTTGATGAGTCCACCCATAGTGGTCAAGGTGGTGAGGGAAGACTGCAGGTGCACTTAGATCACTTGGACAAAAGAAGCAGAATAGATCTGAAAAAGGGAGAACTTGATTCAGCTTCATTACATGGAAAGCACAGAGCACATGTGGCCTCAAACATGGCTGGCAGAAGAGGCATCATCAACTCAAATTTTCTCAATAATGAAGGAATGCCTTTCCTAAATTATGACAGCGGAGATGATAACATCAGAAGAGGAAGGCGTGTTTTTCGACAGGATAGTGATATCTATCAGTCTGAGTCGGACAGTTCCCCCAAGGCCATTAGCATCCACGCTAGGCCTGTTGGTGGTGTGGCTGGATTTTTTTGCTGCATCCTCTGCTACACAGATTACAGCACGTCTGAGAAGCTGACCTCTCATTGCTCGAATGATCCAAATCACCTTGCTTTGGCTCAGCTGGACTGTGGGGCTGACAAAATCTGGTTGTATCCACCCCCACCTCCTCGCAAATCTCTTAAAATTAACATGTGCACAAAGTGGTGAGAAAAGATATGTGGATCGTTAATATTTAAGGCTTATCAGTCATATTACAATTTGCTAGTTATACTATATTAACTATTAACTCATAGAATCAGGTTATTTAAGTTAATCATATACAATCATACCTACAATCAATCATATACTACTATGCTTACAACCGTGTCACTTACTGTTAACTCCATACAGTGATGTCATGTACTGTTAACCACATACATCATTCATACAATCTATCACATAAAATCATGTCACTTACTGTTAATTCAACCCAATCACATTATCTACTGTTAACCGCATAAAATTATGCATACCATCATGTTGCCTACTATAAATCTCTGTGCCACTCAGGCCAGCATGTGGGGGTCCCCCACACTGCACTGAACCTCATTCCAGAGAAGAATTGAGAGAATGGCTGGACAGATGGAAGCATAGAGAGCAGCGAAAGAAAGACAGTTCACATTGGAGAAGCGGAGTTTCACCTGACATGGATAATATTGGAAATTGCTTGCCCATTTCGGAATCTCATGTGAGTCTGTTAGTATCTTTGACTATGTGGATAAACAGTGCTTGTATGTTGATCACCGAGTAGTTCTATTGTTATTCATTTGTTTACGGTGATCCATTTATTCATGGTGCAGGTATTACAGGCTAACGTGTCCAAATCCAGGAACACTGCTAACAATTGCTACTGCTGGGAAATTCTCGTTCAAGGACAGGTTGGTATCGTTATGATCAGTGTTTCTTGGTGAAATTTTATTTATCAAGTATTCTGTTGATAAGATGGTGCTTTATATTATATGTGTGACCTGTATTTAAGATACCACTCAACATCATATGTCTGTGTATTCAGGGATGTTACTAACCACTCTGTGCAAGATTCTTCCACTTATTTACCATCAAAAATGTCACAAACCCATCTAAGATGGGTTTCACCAGACAACCGGAGCCCACAACTAAAACCAACCAGACTTGGGTAACCCCAAATAACTACAACAACTATACTAATAATATAGCAATAGCTGGAGAGAAAGTCTTTTCTCTCACACACACTCAATGCACAGCACCCTCAAAGTAGCAAGAACAAATCTTAGCTATCCAAGAAGACACACCAAAATCACAGTTCACAATTACTCAAATCTGGTACTCTGTGTGTGCATTTGTTCTGTTCAGCCAATCAGCTTCTTGCCACCTTTTGGCACACACAACATACATAATTGAACAACACAAAAACACAATCCATTTATTACCACAAACCACATATCTGTTTAAAAGTAAACAATCACAGTACAGGTAATAATGCTAATAATATGTTCTTCTTTCTCTTGTCTTGTCCTTGAGACTTCTCAGCTCGTTCCCTGACCAAAAAAAAATGTTGAAAAAAATAATATCCTACTTACATTGATCTACTGATTTTGTATGGGGGTGATGATCCGAAGAACATTTTTGGGCAATCTACCTGTTTATGGCTTTTCTGGCCACATCCATAGTGTTTCATCCAGGAAGGAAGGACACTACCAGCTTTGCTTAGAGTCTCATATCATCCTATATTCTATTTAACTAAACAAAGAAATAGATTGGGTGTGAATGTTCAATTTAAACCAAGAGATTTGTGGACAAATTATTATAAGCGGACCTATTTGTGGGACAAAATAGAAGACGTGACATCATGCCAAAAAAAAATTGATCCTTGGAATTCAATCATGGGGAGGGTTTCACAGTTAATAGTTATAAAAGATTCAAGCCATGTTTGAAGCATTTTTACCTGTTCGCGGAGTCTTAATGTTACTTTCTTGTTGATCTTGTTATTGCTATGATTAGATGGGGGGGGGGGGGGGGTTTCTTTTTTTATTCTTTTTTTCCTTCTTTTTTTTTACCCGTGATTATGTCAAATTTTTCAATCATAAGGGAGCAGGATTTAGGCTGGAAATTTCCGGTGTTGTTTGTATCTAAATCAGCTGAAGGTACCATGTTGGCGGCAAAAGAGTGATCAATATTAGTCATGGCTGATATATTGCTTTTTTAAAAGCCAACAGCTGATTCCAATGTAGGGGAGATAACAGCATGGGCCATTATACATATACAACATGACATCTGGAGGAATCCCCTGGCTTGATTATGCACTTTGTTTTTCATTATTACATTTAGAATTGGCTAAGCCTGTTTGGAGTTAAGGCCCTTTCCCACTGCTCTTGGTCATTCAATATCACACACATCGATAGCTCTGTCAGCTCTGCTCTTTACCACCCTCACTCCAAGTCCTGGCGAGCTCCTGTGCTGTACAAACATGGAGTTCAATCGTGCCTTCTTCTTGGCTCAGTCCAGATCACAGTGAAGGCCATGCCTCCTTTCTCCTCCAACTTGAAGCAAGATAGCGGTGAAGACAAGCATGTAGAGCTATCTGGTAAGGTGTTGCTTGACTTGGGCTTCAAGCAATCACTGTTCATTAACCTGGCCAGCACAGGCGAAGCTTGTGTTGCTTCCGCTGAAGGTGAGTAATCTCATGATGAAGCTGCACAATAATGCTCATTCAGTTTTTTTTAGATTATTTCATATGAAAGTACCAACCATCCTATTCCCCTTTTTTTCTCTGTTGTTTACACTGCTTTTTCTCTGTGTGGGTGGGTGTGTCTGTCTGTCTATGTGTGGTGTCTGTCTGTCTGTCTGTCTGTCTGTCTGTCTGTCTGTCTGTCTGTCTGTCTGTCTGTCTGTCTGTCTGTCTGTCTGTCTGTATGTGTGTGTGTTAGCCCCAGAATCTGGCACAGTATTGGCCACCTTCGACACCAATACAGAAGGGAGGAATGTCACCCAGCAACCACCACAGCAGCATCGTGTTCAGGCAAAGAATGAACCCATCATGTCTAACATTGAGAAATGGGGTTGCTTCTGATTGGACTAAAGATGGATAACTTTATTGAGACCTTTTAAGGCACTATTTAGTTAGTTATTCTGCTTTTCATAAACAGTAGCATGTTATGAATTAGCAAAAAAAAAAAAAGTTTAAATTGATGTCAAGCTTTATCTATAGAATTACCCTATCAGGATAAATTTGTGCATACATCATAATCACGCAATTCATTCCAGTCCTAAATAAACAGTGAATTACACTAGAACGAATTTTTTTCCACACTTATTCACAAGCATACCCAACATGCATGCCAAATGGAGGGATTTATACATAAATAACTTTAGGTCAGTGGTCAGTTAGCTCAGCCGCAGTGGTGGGGGTGGGGGTTATTGCAGTCAGAGATAAGTTTACTAACTAGAACTTCTCTATTGTTCTCTCTCCTGGGGATTCATAGCCTCTATTTTCAATCTTAAGTGCTTGTATCAGCAGTTAACAGAGCCCACACCATGGTGGTTTTGGTTCTAAATAACTGATTGACAGAGAGGGAAGACATTTTGAATGTCATTTGTAGAAAATAAATTGAGAAAATGAATAGAGTCAAAAGTCCTGATTACGTATGTAAGATATTTAGGCAAATTGGGGGTTAACCATGTTAACCACCCTCATAGTAAACCAGAGATAACATACATAAATGACTCAAGAAGCCAGGAATCAGGACTCTAAACAGCAAGACCAGAGAACATTGCTCCTCTTCCACTGGATGAGTTTTAAAAATCCCTTTCGTAGAAGTAATGCTTCATCGTGTGCACACCAGTACCAATATTTTTTTTAATAAAATGCATGATTTTGATGACATAATTTTTCCCTGGAGGTCAAATTTGTTAGATCCGAATGATTTTAACGCAAAACTAATTTGTTGTTATAGGTATCCAGTACTTGCTTTGCTCAACACACTGGAGCTTGTAATTTCACCTTGCATGTTACACCCAGGCTTCAAAATTTGTTCTAAACTACACCAAATGCTCTAATTATCTCCATTGAAATTAATTTAACAGAATCCTACTAAAATGGGCATTAACTTCCAATTATAGAATGGGGATGGATGCAGCTGTTCACTCCCTTTCCCTTTTTCTTTTGGTAGGACTGTCTATTCCTGGAGAGAGAACCTCTGCAGCTGCAGAAATTCTCAAGCCACACACCCCAGTGTGGAAAATGATATAATAGTCAGATAACTCTATCCATTATTGGTCGGTCACTCGCAATTGATTAACTTGTGAACCAGTCAGTTCCTAACAATGGGGGGTTCCTAACTCAAGAGTTTGTCCTCTACTTCTCACAAATATCCAAGAAAAATTACTCTTTCATGCATTTCACCCAAAGTAGGTGTGGTATAATGATAGTGGGAGTAGTTAACATCTGAAAATGTGTTCACCAAATCCTGGATCAGCCTAAACTCAAGGTTACAAGTAAATACCTCTATCTGTCTGTCTGTATTCTGTCTGTACTCTGTCTGTCTGTCTGTCTGTCTGTCTGTCTGTCTGTCTGTCTGTCTGTCTGTCTGTCTGTCTGTCTGTCTGTCTGTCTGTCTGTCTGTCTGTCTGTCTGTCTGTGTATCCATGATTTTTGTAGGGTTTTTTTTTTTTTAATGAAGAATTTATATTCCATTTTTCCCTCATCAGGGGCACAACTTTTGGAAAATTCCTTTGAAAGAGTGTCCCTATAAAAGTCTTAGTTGTTTGATACATTACACATCAAAATCCATTTAACATTTCTACCTGTAAAGCTGCCCGGGAAAAAAAGGGGGGGGGGGCAAACATGAACACATGCACACCACATGTGGTAGCATTTTCTTCTCACCTCATACGAGAACACACCATAATGATACTCCATATCATACACAATGATACTCCATATCATACACAATGATACTCCATAATATACCTTATTGTACTCCAGGCAGACAAGAAACCCAAACTAACCTGAAAAAGACCAGAAATCATCTACAAGACATGTCCTCCAACAATCGTGACACTACAACAACAAAAACCTACACACTTGATATTAGGAATGTGATAATACATTAATAAGTGCAGACTTAACCAACCAAACCCCCCCCCCCCCCCCCCCCACACACACACACTGACTTGACCATAAAGAATATTTTACATGTATATATTATACTTAAATGGTTAAAAATTATGTAGTTGATCTTCACAATACAGAGAAAATAATAATAGTTTTAAGAAAGCCACTAGTGTCCTCCTGGAATCTTATTTCAATGTCTCCATCTTGGATCCAAGGTCAGAGAACTCAGACAAAAGTGTAGACGTGTTCTTCACAAGTGACCCTTGCACCTGCAAATATGTTTTGTAATGAATAAAGTTTATAATGCATAACATGGTTAAAGTGCCTCCACCCAGTGTGATGTTGACCCAGTGTGTGTCCCCATAGAGCTATTGCCAACCTACTTCAACCTGCCTCAATCCAGTGTGGTGTTGGTCCAGTGTGTGTCCCCATAGAGCTATTGTCAACCTACTTCAACCTGCCTCAACCCAGTGCGATGTTGATCCAGTGTGTGACCTCATAGAGCTATTGTCAACCTACTTCAACCTGCCTCAACCCAGTGTGGTGTTGGTCCAGTGTGTGACCTCATAGAGCTATTGTCAACCTACTTCAACCTGCCTCAACCCAGTGTGATGTTGGTTCAGTGTGTGTCCCCATAGAGCTATTGTCAACCTACTTCAACCTGCCTCAACCCAGTGTAATGTTGGTCCAGTGTGTGACCTCATAGAGCTATTGTCAACCTACTTCAACCTGCCTCAACCCAGTGTGATGTTGGTTCAGTGTGTGTCCCCATAGAGCTATTGTCAACCTACTTCAACCTGCCTCAACCCAGTGTAATGTTGGTCCAGTGTGTGTCCCCATAGAGCTATTGTCAACCTACTTCAACCTGCCTCAACCCAGTGTAATGTTGGTTCAGTGTGTGTCCCCATGGAGCTATTGTCAACATGTCCCAAACCACCATAACTTACCTGTTGGAGCAAGGACTCCAGCTCCTTCATCTGTTTAGCCATCTGGTCCTGTTGATCCGAGATGTAAGTCACAGAGCCAGCAAACTGCGCAGCTCTCTCATGCAACGCCTTCAGCGTGTGAAGACGCTCCACCACATCTGGTACCATAGGAACCACCGTAGAGAAACGAGCTATGCTCTCGAGAGCTTCTTGCACCTTTGCATGTGTGTGTGTGTATGTTCATATGTGCGTGTATGTGTGTGTGTGTGCATGAGTGTGTGCATGAGTGTGTGTGAGTATGTGAGAGTGTGAGTATGTGAGTGTGTGCATGTGTATGTTTTAGAATGGCATGAAACCAAAGAGAGAGAGAGAGAAAGAGACCAAAAAGAAGCTGGAGAGACTGTGTACATATAAGAATCAGCAGGGAAGGTCCCCACAATGTATTCTCTTGGTAAGTACCCATTCCGTACCTGGGCTGACTTGTGTGGGTCTTCTGTCTGGGCACTGGCCTTTGCTTCAGCCTGGCCCAAGAGGCTCAAGAGACCCTGTAGATATGGTGTAGTCAGATAGGTAAGGTGTAGTCAGATAGGTAAGGTGTAGTCAGATAGGTAAGGTGTAGTCAGATAGGTAAGGTGTAGTCAGATAGGTAAGGTGTAGTCAGATAGGTAAGGTGTAGTCAGATAGGTAAGGTGTAGTCAGATAGGTAAGGTGTAGTCAGATAGGTAAGGTGTAGTCAGATAGGTAGGGTGTAGTCAGATAGGTAAGGTGGGTAGGATAGGAGAAATAAAGACAGGTAAGGTGGGTAGGATAGGAGAATTAAAGACAGATAAGGTGTGAAACTAAGACCAGTAATGGATGGTACTGGGCAGACGAAAGGAAGAACGGAAAGGAACAAATAAAGATGGAGACACAGGAAGGATAAATTTGGAGAACAAATCATGTAAGGACCACATGTGCATATACATTGCAAGCTCACACAGAACCAGAACACTTGTCATCGTAAATGACAACTGAAGCAATCCATTAAATAACAAGCTTGAAATGAATCAGCATAACCTGCTTTAATATTTGCAAAGTTCCCATTTTTGCGTATCTGAGGAAGTGTCACAAGAAGAAGAGGATTGAACCGGGGACCTTAGCATTGGGAAATCTTGAGGAAGTGTCGCACAAGAACAACACAAACAAAGTAACTTTAAAACCCTGTAAGCTCCTGGAGCTCACGGGGAAAAATTGGTAGAAAAATGAAGTGGTGTGATGGTGAGAACAATACTGCATGATGGTGAGAACAATACTGCATGATGCTAAGGAAATCAGTGCTCAGCATTTGTTTTGTGTTTGTGTGAGTGTATTAATCAGAGTTCAGTAATTGGTTTGTGTTTGTGTGATTGTATTAATCAGTGTTCAGTAATTGGTTTATGTTTGTGTGATTGTATTAATCAGAGTTCAGTAATTGGTTTGTGTTTGTGTGATTGTATTAATCAATGTTCAGTAATTGTATTCCCATGTTTCTGCACCTTGAGTCTGCTCCAGCAAAAACCGTATGTCCTAGCATCTGATGTGCAAACCACTAACATGGTTTACAATACTGCGTTGTTTTAAACACTTATTTAAATAAACTCAACTATACTGTATCAAAACTTGAAAAAGTGTGATGTCTCCAAATATAAAATTTGACGCTGAATATCTTTACAAATATTAACAACAGAAAAACCTGGTACTTCTGCTAGCACACAATGGGGGAGAAGAGTGAGAAGTTGAATGAGGAGAGAAAAATATGAGACGTATATATGGAAGGAGAGATAAGATAGAGTGGAGAGACAGGAATGCTACATCTGATTTATCTGCCGCCAGACACCCCAACTGACACCCCAGCTGACACCTTACCTCAATTTGAGCACTGATGGTAGCTATGTGGTCATAATCCAACAATGCTACGCGAGCCTGCAAGTTCAACACTGCTGCCTTTAAATGGAAATATACAATAATAAATTCATTATACAGCTAATCACATGACAGTCACATGAACACTTACCGAAAGGTCTTTTTCCTTGCTATCCAGACCTCCGGCCACCGAAGACTAAAACCATGAGGGAAACATGTACAATGAATTTATAATATTGTGCACGCCAGCTTTAAACATTCTCATTATAATCCTCTCACTGGTAATCTGTTTCATACACTTGCATGAGCTATTGGCACATGCTCTCTTATAAGCCCACACTGGTAAACTCTGATCTATAAGCTCACCTGGGCTATAGGCGCATGCTCTCTCTTAGATCCACTAACAACTTACCACTGCTAATTCTTCGTTGCCGACCACTCCCTCCAGTTGTGTCAAACGCCTTTCCACCTCGCTCAGCTACAACAAAAAAAAAACCCTCATTGCTAGACCACACCCACGAATTACACCTACTAACTTTTGACAAGTGTGCAAATTTCGCAGCCTCGGTTCTGGTGAAGACCTCGTACACGGCCTGGCCCCCTGCAGCCGAAGGCTCACCCTCAGGCCCCTCGATCTTGAGTGCTTCCACTTGCGCCTTGAGGTCGCGCATGAGGACGGCCTGGTACGGGTGCTCCGCCCCTGTGGTGGTCTCCGAGCACAGCACCCGGTCCAGCTGCATCCCATGCAGCTGCTTCTGCAGAAGCTCAACCTGAAGTGATGAGACGTAAGCAGAGATATGGATGAAACTGAATGATTATCTACTTGGTATATTTCCTGCCAAATATTCCTACTAGCCCAGGCCACACCCACTCACATCTTGCAGAAGATCCGATGGAGCTACATCCAAAATTTTCTCAGAATTCTTTCTTGTGGCTTCCAGGTGCTGGAGGTCAGAAGTCAACTGCCCCACCTCCTCCTTTAAGCGAAGGTAACGCTCCATCACAGTCTCTGCTTCACGCTTGGATGACACACCCCCAAACTCAACTGGATGCACTTTAAACCCGCACTGCTCCTTTCTGTCAATAGAATCCGAGAAATCTAGAAGAGAATAAAATGGAGGATGAAATAAACTCTGGTGGTATTAGGTAAAGGTTGTCACTGTCACTTTCTTTTCTTTTTTTTTTCTTCTTTTTTTTTTTTTTTTTTTTACAGTGCAAGGTCCAGAAAGTGCAGAGTCCGTAACCTCACCTTAGTAAGACCAGATAAGTTTTAAAATTATTACAAATTATGACTCCCATTTCAGTATTTTCCAGCCAAGGTTTGTATTGTATATCATTGTCGTCATTATTTATCGTTTATTTCATTCACTACTTGTACATCAACAGTACACATATAAAATAATAAAATGAGAAAGGCAATATTATGAACATACCCAATTAATTGAAACCGGAATTCCACCACATATACTTGTCTGGTGATACATCTTTTGATACATAACATCACACAATCTTCTATCTCTGTTATTTCTCTGTATTTCTTTCTTTACTGAAACATTAATGGCAAAAAAAGGTCACCTCTAGGCTCTAGCGATTGCATACTCACAATATTCAAACTTTATAAGACCTTCAACAAAATTAAGTCAAACCTTCACTTCTATTGAGTCAAATATGATTATCAAATATGATTATTATATGATTAATCAAATATGATTATCAAATGGAACCTGTTGACAACTGACAAGGATCACTATTCGATACAAATTTAACCCCAAAAAAATGCTCATTACTGGATTTTTCTTCTATATTATTATTTAAACTACATCCCTGCCTGCCTGCCTGCCTGCCTGCCCACTCGCCTGCAACAACAAAAAAAAATCTGAGAACCTGGTCCCATGATAATTGAAATTACGTTGAACTATCAGCACTCAAGTTTCTTTGACTCAAGGAAACCGCCATGTTTATGCTGTGATTTGTCATATCATGGAGGAGCAGCAGAAACAGTACTGGGTGAAGAAACCACCAGAGAGACCATGATCACTGAACATACACATACTGAATGGGATCTAACTCACAGGCCAAACAGCCTCAAGTCAGTATAGAGTTGCCATTGGAGGAGTTAGCTTCAAATGAAATACAGAAAAAAAACAAGTTTGAATGAGTAGAGCTGCCACCATCAACTGTCCACTCCTGTTGCAACTGCCTCTGTTGAGAGAAGCTTCTCACAGATGAAGTTGTTTTCTTTTGTTTGTTATTTTACCTGTGGCACACAGGTCTAGGAACACTTGGAATGGTGGTTGGTTGGAGGGGGGGGAGGTTTGCTCAAGAATAGATTTTTAATTAATTGTCTACTGTATAGAAACACCAGTTTGCCATTGAAATAAGGAAATATCTGAACCTAATTTCCAGGGGAGAGGGGAAGGGATTACAGTTTGGACACGTGATCATGTCAAATTACATGTACAACATCTGTTTACATGTCAAATGTGATACAGATCAGCCATTAATGAGGTCAAAACCATCAATGCTATTTTTTTTAAAAAGGAGCGGTAAGCAACTCTATGGGATCACCAACACATCCACAATGCAAGGATTGCTCCTCAATCCCCCCCCCCCCCCATCTCTCCCAAATTTAACCTTGACACATAAACATATATAATTGGACTGGATTGAAGACCACACCTCCTACCATCTCTAAAGTTCCACTCTACTTATCATGATTCAACGCAGTGTCTAGAGGTGGAGGCATGTGACAGGTCAGGTGCCTAGAGGTGGAGGCATGTGACAGGTCAGGTGTCTAGATAAGTCAGCACATATTAGAAGCCAAGCCTATTCCCACAAGAGGAGAGAGAAAGATGATCAAACAAGAAGTCTTCTTGAAAACCATTGCACATGTCAGCAACAGCCACGCCTGTAGGCTACCAGTGTCCCTCCCCTCCATGACAGCTTCACCTCCACTGCTCTGAGCTGGCATCATCTCGCAGGAGAGACCACATTCTCATCTGGGGGACATACACACTCAGCAGGTAACAATTGAATTATATTTACCATTCCTTGGAGCAGATGTTAATGGGTCTATACAGAAGCATTAATTATATTAATTGAATTACACAGAAACCTTTCATCACAATAAGTAGGAATCAATAGAGAATTATCTAACAAGCAGCACTATTCCATAATGATGACACAGCATTCCTATGATAAACATTGTGGTCAGATCTTACAAACACAATAATTAAGCTATAATTAATTCCACTTGTGAGTATCAATATTATATCTCATTTCTGTTACACTACATCAACAACATAACACCTGTCTGTTATTCACGTCCCCTGTGGCAGGTCACAATAGCTCCAGTGTGGACCCACTACAACGTACACCTATACAAACCTC
This sequence comes from Lycopodina hypogea, assembly GCA_963969325.1. Lineage (NCBI taxonomy): Eukaryota > Metazoa > Porifera > Demospongiae > Poecilosclerida > Cladorhizidae > Lycopodina > Lycopodina hypogea. Next base: position 12,086,248 of record OZ017788.1, read on the forward strand.
TATTAATGGAGTGGAATATAATACTCTGAATAAGCACTTAGTTACAACATTCAGACTAATAAGGAAGGAATAGACAAGAATAGACAATTCCATAACAATAGTCTTGACTTGAGTGGGTTTAAGATTGGATATATGGCTCTGAAAATTTGTGGGATGACAGAGATCACCAATAAAAAGCTGTTCCTTACGAATGGAAGGTTTTTTGTTTGTCTCCATAATTATTTGGAAATTAGAATAAATATCTCAGAGTTACCATGCTACTGAAGGGGGCATGGAATGACCTGATATGTCCAATGCAATTCCCCATAAAGAAATTGAAGGAAAAAAAGGGTGGGATCAGAATGTTGCTGAAAGGCAGGACAGACTGGAGAAAGCTGAAATGGAGTAAGAAATGTCCATTCCATTATCACAATCAATTACCATCACAGGGATTAAAGAAGCTGACATCTTTTAGGGAAAATCCATTGATCCAACCGATTGGAAAATAGATAAACAGTTCTCTTGACCCCTAACCTTGCAACTTTATTAGGTCCTGCTCAGCCGGAGAAGTTCTAAAAGGAAAATGTTTCAGTTCCAGTAGTCACGGATTCCACATCTCCATGACTAATATGCAAGAGTTCTCTAAATGTTTTCACCAACACATGAGTGACCAATCTAAAGATTATCCAATCAGAGGGTTCAGATTTATCTACCATGCTCAACTAAAACCACTACTAAACAAATTTCTTTTTTCTTGCATAAATTTACATATAGCTGTTAAATAAGAATCTTTGCTTAATGACATCATGTTGCTTGTAAATAAATCATTAACTGTCTTATCTTTATACGAGAAGCAGGTGCTGTGAAGTACGTTCAATGCAGAAAACTAAAACCTGCCCATAAAATAGCTCATCCTCTTTGGCTCTTCAAAACCTTCTGACACGTTAGGCACATTCATATTTATTAAATATTTATTCACCTTTTTTTTAATGTGTTATTCATACACAACCAACCATTTGTTCCTATATTAAAGGAGTCGTATAAACCACACTCCTGAAGTTACGTAGCATTTCATTAGTGATAAATATTTGTTACCATTGGTCACTAACTCTGTTTGAATGTTTCTCAGACACCTCACAACCAGTTGGGGTATGGCCATATACGAGCCCCTGGCACGCTTGATACCAACTAACACTTTGTGATGACTATTACAAATCAGTTTAATGCATGGCATTGCAGGTGATGGTGAGAGCATTTGGGGGAACATAACATACTCATTGCTTCTTTCTACAGTTCCTGATTAACTTTTAAAACCACAAAATCCTGTATGGACCAAGATAACATACATGTTAATCTACAAGGTGTCTCTAACAGTTTGATATCCATCTATACTATAAAGTGTGAATAGCCTGCCTGCCTGCCTGCCTGCCTGCCTGCCTGCCTGCCTGCCTGCCTGCCTGCCTGCCTGCCTGCCTGCCTGCCTGCCTGCCTGCCTGCCTGCCTGCCTGCCTGCCTGCCTGCCTGCCTGCCTGCCTGCCTGCCTGCCTGCCTGCCTGCCTGCCTGCCTGCCTGCCTGCCTGCCTGCCTGCCTGCCTGCCTGCCTGCCTGCCTGCCTGCCTGCCTGCCTGCCTGCCTGCCTGCCTGCCTGCCTGCCTGCCTGCCTGCCTGCCTGCCTGCCTGCCTGCCTGCCTGCCTGCCTGCCTGCCTGCCTGCCTGCCTGCCTGCCTGCCTGCCTGCCTGCCTGCCTGCCTGCCTGCCTGCCTGCCTGCCTGCCTGCCTGCCTGCCTGCCTGCCTGCCTGCCTGCCTGCCTGCCTGCCTGCCTGCCTGCCTGCCTGCCTGCCTGCCTGCCTGCCTGCCTGCCTGCCTGCCTGCCTGCCTGCCTGCCTGCCTGCCTGCCTGCCTGCCTGCCTGCCTGCCTGCCTGCCTGCCTGCCTGCCTGCCTGCCTGCCTGCCTGCCTGCCTGCCTGCCTGCCTGCCTGCCTGCCTGCCTGCCTGCCTGCCTGCCTGCCTGCCTGCCTGCCTGCCTGCCTGCCTGCCTGCCTGCCTGCCTGCCTGCCTGCCTGCCTGCCTGCCTGCCTGCCTGCCTGCCTGCCTGCCTGCCTGCCTACAATTCACACTTTGAACAGTTGAAGTTAGGATCATAAACCCATATATATTTAGAACTGTGTCACCAGGGGAACATCATAAGCATATATATATATATATAGCCATACCCCTCTCCGTATTAAAAAATTTTTTAAAAAGTACTTTTACCACAAAAAAGAATGGAGCTCGACCCAAAACCCCATATATATATTCATAATCAATGTAACCAGGGGAACATTATAAGAATGTCTATATGGTCACACCTCTTTGTGTATTAAAAAAGGCCAAAAAAAGGCCAAAAAAGGCCAAAAATTGTACTTTACCAGAAAAAAAGAATGGAACTACAGGCCTAAAACTTTATCATGCAGACACAACTTGACTCTGTAAATAACATGGGGTGGGTCCTATCTGGCTACACCTCTTCCCCTTTGTGTGTAAGGCTAAACATGTCAAAATTGGTACTTCTAAAAACACTTTAACCTAATAACATGGTCTATAACACATGTTTTCAAAGCAGATAATTTTGTGATTATAGCCCACCAAAACAGCCCGTATGGAGGGTTTTTCGCTAGTATATATAAAGTTGTAGTCTCTGTAGTCCGTAGTATTCCCGTAGTACCTTCAGTTTGCAAGTTAGACCCATGAACCCACATATATTTTTGGAATCAGCGTCTTCAGGAGAACATCAAGCAGGGTTTCATACAGGATTTTTTTTTTGGGGGGGGGGGGGGGGAAATTGTGCATGCATCCAGATGACAAGCAGCTCTGCAATGTGAAACCCAAATAAATATTGTGTATCCCTCGGTTACAGTATCTGACCTCCTTTATGTCCTATAGGATATGTGCAGAATTCAGCATCTCACTGGCACTTTTATTTGAACAGAAAACTTCCTGAGGTCCATGTCTTCCTAACACTGACAGCACTGCCACATGTTCTAGAAATATATGCCTTGTACTCTGACACCTAGAAACACCTCCCAATCAAGTACCTATATATGGCCAATACCACTTACTGTGTTCTCGTTAGGCCAAAAAAATTCCAAAAATGGTACTTTGGCCAGACAAACCCTTGGACCCACAGAGCTAAAACTTTGTAGAGACTATCCTTGGATGTCTACTAAATGTTTTCATCAAAAAAAAAAAAAATTCTGAAAGTGCTATCCCTGTTGGGGGGGGGGGGGGGGGGGGAAAGGAATTTAGATTTTCCATTAAAAAAAAAAAAAAAGGCTCAGTGTCATAGCACAGGTATCCCAAGCTGAAAAACTCAATGGTTTAAACCTAGATTAGATTGATTTCCCCCCCCCCCCCCACCCACCTCTTTTCCTCCCATAATTAGCTTCCCTCTATAATATTTGTTTTCTTCTTTTTGCCACTTTTTTTTTTCAATTTCCCCCACAGTTCAAATATTTTAATGTTGATTTGTTATTTGTTGAGTTGATTTGTTATTTATTGAGTTAATGTTACATGTAGAGTACTGGACTGAGTAGGAGGAATCATACCTGCACACACACACACACACACACATCCATGTAATTCTAATTAGGTGACTGGTCATTAAATCATCTATTATTGTGTGATATTGTCATCTCAATTGGTAGGATGCCAACCTATTTAAAGGAAGCTGATCTCTGGAGAATGTAGAATTGTCATGAGCAGTGTTGCCACAACTAGTGAATTTTGGAAACAATTTGATTGGGAAAGCGTCAAAATTCTCAAAACGTAGTGAATGTTCAGCCGGAGTCAGGGATTCCAGAAAATGTCGGACCATAGCCAGTTGCTCATGCAGAAGAAGATGAGACTTGAAGAGAATGTATTCAAATTTCTGAGGAAGGTATTCATACAATTGCAGAAAGAATCAAGGTTTTTATCAAGACTGCTCCATTATGATTGACACTGTACTTGCAAGCTACACCTGGAGAGAGAATATCTGTGTCCCCAATCTTTCCATAAGATGTTTCATTCCAGGGAGAACTGGAGTCTAACTGCCTCATGATCAAGCAGCTGGCCTGGGACATCAGCACACAGAATTTCTGGCTGGATGAGCATTCATACAAGGATCCAATGGAAAACTTTCCATTCCAACTGTTTGACCTGGGTGCGCTGAAAATGTTGTATCTTCCAATTTTGAATGCGGATAAGTGGCACATAAGGCATATATTAAAGCAGTGATCTGGAAGAAAAGCTGTAATATGCTCCAATATCTATTTTTAACGTGTGGCTGATATGTTAAATATAATCCATGTTAGTGTTTTTGTAGTGATTTTTCGATAGCTGAAAATAAGTAATGTTAAAATGTAGTGATTTTGAGCAGAAACTGTCTATTAATACTGGTCTTAAGTCATGACCTTTCTATAATATTTCTGTGAATGAAGAGGCTTAAATTGCATTTGATTGGACACTCTCCACTCAGTGTAGTTATTCCTATTCGAACTTCTTCTAGTAGGTTTGTGAGGCTGAAATGCCAAAAGTGGTGCCTGGACAACTCTTGGACATTTTCTGGGTCACACTCTGCCACATCACTCTCCTACCAATCCACCATGAAATTGTAACGCACACTTCAGTCTAGGCACATTCTACACAATGGATGGTTTTAGCCATAAAAAAAATTGGGTCACCTGATCATATCTCCTTCTATGGGCAAGCCAGGCCAAAAATGATGCAGCCTATTTATGGTATTTATGGACTGTGAAATTTATGGACCTAGATACACTAGAAAGCATTCAGACAACCTGAATCTGGTAGGGAAATGGGTTAGGTAACACTAGGCCACAGATTTTCCTGTGGGCATGCCATTAATATCCCGGGCAAAGCCCGGGTATATGCTGCTAGTCAATTCATAACCTAATAACTTCGCCAACTTTTATTTAAATGATGTCAAACTTTAATTTTTAGAAACCGGTTGAATTTTATGTTTAAGGGGAGAGAGAAATGGCTACATAGTCAGTGGAGGAGAGAGAACTGATTCCTCCATTGTCTATGATACAAACCCTCGTCCTTCAAATTGAAATAACACCTTGTATGTATGTGTGTGTGTGTATGTGTGTGTGTGTGTATGTGCATGCATGCATGTGTGTGTGTGTATGCATGCATGCATGTGTGTGTGTGTATGCATGCATGCATGTGTGTGAGTGGGTGTGGGTGTGTGTGGTGAGGCACTCCGGAGCGTCCCTCATTCACTCACTACTCACCTATGTCCTTGTTGTCCAGAGACTTGTCATAAAATTTGTTGAAGGAGGACGCCATTGTGCTGCTTATTTGCTGAATGGCAGCACTCTTCTGGTCATCCTGCGAAATAAAACAACACTCAAATATAGTCTGCACATATTTTTTTGTTGAAAATGGGTAAAAAATGTTGGAGAAAAATGACAGCAAATTTATCTCTTCTCCTGTGCCATGCAAAAATTATGGTGATTCTTTGACATTGCTATGATGAGGACGCATGGAAGGAAATCCAGATAAATTGAGCAAGCACTATATCTACTTATTAACCTATCAACTGGGTTTTCCAAAGATGGTAAAGGGTCTACATGTTATTCCCTCTATTACCCTTTACTCATCCCGACAGAGAGAACTATCATTGCACACGTACTCTGCCTGCGTGCAACGTAACACCCTTGCCAGGAGCCACTGGCTAGGAGAAGTAATCACACTCCCTCAAGTGGACTGAACAGACAATTCAACTCACAGACAATTCAACTCACATCATAATTGTATGACTCTGGTTCATAATCTGGTGTTTCAAAGATCTCCGTCTAGAGGAAGGTGAGAATGAGGTCATTCAATTGGCCATGGAAACATCAAAACATCAGATGCAATCAATAATTTATTGTTGAGTGGTCGTTTAAGACACTGTATTGTATGTAAGAATGTATAGCACATTATTTAGTTATGACTGGTGCTTGGTATTTGGTATTATAAGAACAATTCTTGTGTAATTATGATAAGTGATTTGTACATATTTGGTATTATAAGAACAATTCTTGTGTAATTATAAGTGATTTATACAACATATTGAACTGTACACAAAGATGCCAAGTTTTATTTTGGTGAAATAGTTCAGTAAATGTCTCATTGAAAATATTTCATTTCATTTTCTCTTATCTAATGGTACCTTCTAATCCCCTAAATACCACCACAGGTGTTAATACAAGAGTAGAGGATGAAGAGAAGGAAGGAGGGAGGTAATTTGATTTCCCCTTTACCATTTACACAGCCTATTTATTCCAAAAACAAACAATATTTATCCAGAATCAATTTTTCATTGCTGGAGAGAACTAAATTCCATTTTAGAAATTCATATTTTAACACCAATTCTGTGTTCAAGGACAAAAAAAAAAAAAAAAAAGCTGGAGATAAACTGGAACCATATTGACCTAAGGACAGAAAAATGAGATGAAGTATCACCACCTATCACCACTGCAAATACCCACACATTTAGAAAAATGAAGTTAAATGAATACACTAGAATACTTACAGACAATGCCATCTTTAAAAGATAGAGAGAGAAGATAGGTCTGGAATGGTTGGTAAGACCCTGTTCTTTTACAGTTCAAAGTTGGTCAAGTTATTCCTGCTGCGCACGTGATGCTATCACCCGTTCCTATTCACAATATATATAATTTATACGCGCAAACTAATAATTAATTTTTATAATTTTAAACCTGCGAGACGCCAGACAAATTTTTTGAACTTCCTAGCAGCAAAATAATGTCTATCTTGGCACAGCTTTCTGTTGTATTTTTTTGGAGTGCTGCCATAAAACGGAGAACTGGGGGCTAAAGTGTAGGGTAAATCTCCGGTGCCTATGTGAATGTCTCCCCACCTTTAATGCTAATTATCGCCTTTTCATTCCGAATCCAAACTATTCGTTAAAGTTGTTTGTCAGTTGTGTAAAGCGGGCATTTAGTGGAGGCTCTTCTCTCAGTGGTTGACTTCTTCTTTTTTTCCTGATAAATATGAGTTCTAATGGCACTCCTGCTGGGAGCGACTGCAGAGTGAAAGTGATGTGTAGGGTCAGGCCTCTCGACCAGAGAGAGAAGGAAACCTCCTCCTTTGTGGTAAACTTCCCTTCTGACTCTTCTGTTTGCTTGGGGGTGAGTTTTAGTAGTAGAATAATTATGATAATATACACCAGTCCCTTTCTCTGTTAGTATAATTGTTTGAGTATGATTAAATCCTTGAATGGCTGCACACATGCTGCTGCAGGCTTCCCTGCTAGGCTGGTGTAGCATTTGTTAGTAGTGACTTTGCAATCTGAAATGAGCAGACTATCTAGTATTAGATAATAGAATATCATAGATTGAGTACAACTAATTTTGAAATCCTCTTCAGGCTGAAAATTAAAATTCATATCTAAAAAAAAAAAATAAAAAAATAAAAAACAGGGTCAGCGACATTAATATTTAGAATAAAAGGATATGTAATTTGAGAACTCATGAAGCCTTCTACTTTGACAGAACCATCAGAAGCAACTCATGGGATACACCACAAGAAGTTGTACCATTTTCCCTCCACTTTCAAAGGAGCTTAGAAGTTTGATTGATGTGTTAACAGAATCTTACAACCTTCCTTTCTTCTGCTTTATGAACTTGAGCAAAGCATCCCTGGATTAGTTTACCCTCCCTCTTTGTGTTGTGTTGTGTTGTTTTTTCTATTGTAAAATTATTTTGTGTCCATGTTAAATATTTCTGTAATCATTTTTAAATTTTATTTCTAACAGCAATTTACCAACTTTGTCTGTGTGGTGTGGGCATATGCATATATGCAGCTTGTCAGTCAATTTATTAAATTTCCAAGCAGGTTCTCCTTGCAGGGAAATATCATCTCAAATGAGGCCAAATAAAAAGGGTGTTTGTTCACATTAGAATTATGAAGTAATTTTTACTGGTTCATGAATAAGATTTTTGTACACCTGCTACTTCCTGAAGAGGTGTCACATATGGGAATGAAGAATCCACACATTACCACAAGAAAGATGATACCATATACTATTTGCCAGATATGTTAATGCACAGGACAAGTTATCAGCCAGCCATGGTAGCAGTTTGTGGTGAAGTAATGTTAATAAGATGAACAGACCAATGCCTGAAGCAGCTTATAAGTTTAAACCAGATGTTGGCTGGAGTTCTTTAATTGACAAACACATTGTTACATGTTTCAGTCATTGTTTTCTTAATGGACATATACATGCTTAGTCTACACCTTAATTAGCAGCATCAGTTAGCACATTGGAAGTGGATACCCAGTGCCAATCTCAATATTGCTAAGAGTCTCAAGTTGATTCAGTTGATTAAGCAGTGGATGGGCAATCTGTGCTGCACTATCAAGATGAATTACCTCTTTGCTTTGAAAGACAGCTGCCCCGAGTTAACTTTCCTTTGAAGTGATAGAAGGAATGCCTTATTGTGGCCAACAGCTTGACTAAAGAATATGTTCCATCCATGATTAATAATTGGGTACCTGGTATAACTCTTCCCCCCCCCCCCCCCCCCCAAAAAAAAAAAGGTAAAATGAAACTAAGAAGAATTTTTTATTGACTCTTACACATAATTGGCACTTTCCTAACATTATTTAACGCATCTTTTACACCATGTTACATGCTTATATACACATTGATATGTGAATGAGCATTTGTGTTATAGCTACAAAGAAATGCAGTGCGGTGCTAGCATTTTTCAATTCTCTTCTGACCTGCAATATAGTGAACAGGGCTGTAGATGCCTATATGTTAATTAGAAATTAGTGGTTGCAACAACCATGGTTACTATAACAATACAGTGTATGTACTCCATAAGATTGACATTTTAATTGAATTTTTTATAATTATTGCAAACAGATAACTTGGGTTGTGGTGTATATTACTAAGCTCTGTGTATTTCTATCATTATTTTGACCTAGGGTCGTCCCTATAGTTACGACCAGGTGTTTCAGCCGGACTCCACCCAAGAGGATGTGTACCTCACGTCTGCACGACCTCTAGTTGAAGGTCAGACTAGCCAACTTCAATAGCAGGCATTGAGATGTTATTTCTGTTTTAATACTCAATTACTGTCAAGACTAATTCAATTACTTCTGTTTGAGCTGCTATTTTAATCTCTTAATATTAAGTCATAGGTAAATGGTGGATATGTTTTATGTTGGGTGGATATGCTAATAAAGAAGGTAGTGATGGTCGGTGTAGGAGAACGTGAGGAAGCGAAATTAACCATGTAATCTTGAATTCTTTTTCAGATGTTCTCGGAGGTTACAATGCCACCATTTTTGCCTATGGACAGACAGCCAGTGGCAAGACCCATACTATGGAGGTAAGTGTTGAGGGTGATAGAATATGGTAAAGTGTAGAACAAATCATCAGAGATGTTCATATTAAAATATAAAATCAAAATGTCACAAGAAATAAACTCATCTTTGCATATATATATATATGCCAAGATAGCAAGTAACAAGTCAAGCTCCGTGTTGCTATACAGATATAAAGATGCAGTACTTTTTAATGACATGATTGTTTAGAATTGTTTTGCACATGCTTGTATGCCCATCAAATTGATGCACTATTTACCATTTATAGTGGTAGAAGTAGTGGTGGTAGTAGCACGTTGTGACTTATTTTGTTGTTGTTTTTCTTTTTTTTTCTTTTTTTTCTTTGTTGTCTTGGGTGTTTGTTTTTTTTTTGCCCCCCAACTGCTATTCTTAGTTTAAACACACTAGCTATGCATGGAATTGTGGTTGTGATTTCTATGACAAGTGCCAAAGAAGATCGACCACATTCTCTTTCACAAATGTCATCCCATAGCAACCAATCATGACCTTAGTCTGTACAACACGTGTGAATGTGATTACTCTCTGTCAACCCTCTCCACCCTGTCCGTCTGTGCTGTGCAGGGACAGCTGGAGGACTCTCAGCTGCACGGCATCATCCCCCGCATCGTGGGGGACATGTTTGACCACCTCTACAGTATGGACGCCAGTGTGGAGGTGCACATCAAGGTCTCCTACTTTGAGATCTACATGGAGAAGATCCGGGACCTGCTGGACAGTGAGCATACCATATGATTACTAATGAATATACTTAATCCCCTTTTTGGGGGGGGGGGGGGGGCTGCTTTTTTTTTAATTTTAATTCTTGCTCGGTTAATACATAGAAGCAAGGAATTGAAATGTTTTATTACTGTTCTTTTGGATGTGTGTCTCCCTTTCTCCTTCCCCTTCTTTCTTCCTCTCTTCTCCCTTTCCCCTTCCCTTCCCTTCCTTTCCCTTCCCTTCCCTTCCTTTCTCTTTCCTTCTTTCCCATTCCTCTTCCTTCCTCTTCCTTTCCTTTCTATTTCCTCTTCCTTTCTCGTTATTTTCATATTTTATTCCCTCCTGCAGTAACCAAAGTCAACCTACCAATTGGAGAGACCAAGAGAAGAGTACCTTATGTTAAGGTGTGTCTAAACAAGCAATCTTGCCATCCTTGCATGTGTGTGTGTGCGCACACACTCACACACACACACACACACACACACACACACACACACACACACACACACACACACACACACACACACACACACACACATCCATACACATCCATACACATCCATACACATCCATAGCCCCACTAGGCCACCATTTATGTCACCTTGAGGTGCAAGCTTAAAAAAAGATTTTTTTTTAAATGGGGAAAAGGAAAACCACCACAATCAAATCATATTTTTCCTTAATTGACCTTAATTGAAAAAGGTTAGTGCAATTCTTTGGCTACTACATTTCTGGCAGCTGGTATAACGCTGTTTGTTTATTATCTAATTATGACCACAGGGTGTGACTGAGCGTTTTGTGACGATGCCAGAGGAGGTTCTTGAGATCATTGCCGAAGGAAAGGCAAACCGAAGCGTTGCAGTAACCAGTTAAGTCTGTTCAAACACCACATGCATTGTGTATCACGCAACTAACGACCCATCACATTCCTATGCTCTATTATGCCATTCTCATTTTACAAAATAATTTCCCATTTTTCCCTTCTCCTCTTCCTCCTGCCATCTTGTCTTTCCTTCTCTCCTCCTTGTCCTGTCTCCCTCAGACATGAACGCCCACAGCTCTCGCAGTCATGCCGTCTTCCTCATCAGCGTGAAGCAGGAGCACAGAGAGAATCACAAGACCATATTCGGCAAGCTCTACCTCGTTGATTTGGCTGGGTCAGAGAAGATTGACAAGACAAACGCTCAGGGACTTACCCTGGAGGAGGCAAAGACCATCAATAAGTCACTCCTGGCGCTTAGCAACGTCATCTCTGCTCTCTCTGAAAGCAACACCGTAAGTGACAACTCTTTTCATTTCTTATCTGATTTGATTAATTGAATATTTTTCATTCTAACACATTAAAAAAATAGGACCAATAATTTTAAAAAATGAACAAAAGGCATATGTAAAAGGGAAAAACAAATAAATTGTGGTATTTCAAAATGGCCAACTCAGCATAGCCGTACAATATGAAACATGTGTTTTTTCCTATAGATATTCTTCCATGTGCTTGGCATCCTAATAGTAGATCACCGGTGTCTGTGTTCGGCCGAGAAATTTATGGACCGATTTGTATGAAACTTGGCAGAAATGATGACCCCAGGTGTGACAGAAAATTTTTTGCCTTGAAATAATATTCCATTGAAGAATTAAATAGAATTGATAGTTTCTTATAGAGTCAAATGGACCTGTTAATTGTCAACCTTGCAGACTCCATTTACCATCAATCTCTCTGGTCATCAACTGTTTGAACACCAAGGATCATCAATCTTGCAAACTTCCATCCCTTACAGAAACGAGCATGGTCACGCACTAGGACCTATGGCAAAAAAAAATTACTATAGTATTCATTATAACATTAGTGTTTTAGACCAGGTAAAATAATTGTTTAGAACACTCAAGATGAGGTTGAAGTTGTGGTAAGATTATAACTTCTGGGTTTCTATACAGTAAACAGCACTTATTGTAACAACAAATTTAGTTGTAACAACAAACTTTGTTGTTTCCATAATTGAGAGACTTAACGAGCCACCAACAGCTTTTCCATGAAAATTATTAAACACAGATCATACCTACTTGTGATTGTGTCCACAGTATGTTCACACCTGTTCCCTCTTCCAAAGTCTATCAACCTGGTTCCTCCTAAGTAGCACACACACAAGGCATTGAATGGCACTGCATCCAACTCACTGTTCCATGCTGCTTGCTAGATCAGGATTGCAGCACTTAAGTTTCCATGGTAACAAGTAACTGAAACTTTTAATAGTCCTTACTCCAGAAATTTGAAAGAGATTTGTAGACTTTAGAGTGTGTTTGATAGGGTTCTAGTAGTCTCCATTGAAGTTTCTCTGACTGGCTCTCATGAGTGTGGTGGCTCAGCAGATGTTTCTGAAGATGGCCTCATCCGAGGCCTGGCAAGCAAACAGGCATGCTCAGATGTCAGCCTGAGCTTAAGTGGAATGTGGCATTGAAACATGTGCCATTTATGTTCTACCTCGACACTTAGCCGGGCCAAGTGCTTCTTGGAAAGGTCACATCATCTCTGTGTTTACATTCCGGAGCACTTACTGAACATGACCCCATATCGTGCTGTGCTGGCATATTGCCAGGCAGTGTAGGACAAGCAGGAGCCAGGGTGAAGTCAATGTTGAATGTTGAAGTATCTAATAGGCCAGGATACATTTTGGTGGCACCATAAAGGCATGACCTTTTAATTCTTTGAGTAAATATTTTGAAATGTGATCTCAACCATTTCTAATACTTTAGGACTTCTGGAATGATAATCTGTGTGCAAATATTGACAAGCACAGCATCAACAGCTGTTTATGCATAACATCATGACATTCAGTATGTGAATAATGGTATATCCAGCTGTTTATTTCCTTCCCATATATTTGTATATGTGACATAACTTCATACTTAGATGAAAACAGAAATTAAAGTGATTAAGCAAAAGGGGGAGGGGTAGGTTGCTTGTTCAGGTCATGTGACAATGATTGACCTGGAGTGTCCAGGTACACAAGTCAAAACACCCTCAGGATTGATGTACATGTTATTTTGTCTGTAAACTGTGTTTGTGTATTAGTGTGGGCTTGACTGATCACTGTGTGAGGAATTTAATCTTGTTTAACATATTTCGTGTTTCCCTGGTTCAATGTTGAACATGGTATGTGTAACCGGCATTCCATGAGCCCCAGATGTACAAACACACAATTATACTACATTAAATACTACACTAGTACAAAGATGCAGCTGCTCCTAACAGGAAGCCTGGGTTTTGTCTGCACCCTGAGCTGTTAATTCTGTTAGCGGAGTACTATGAGGTCAACGCTTCTTCTCTTGGAGTATTGGACAGTAATATTGTGATGACTCACTTACAATTTGGGCAAGAAGAACCCATAATCTGTATCTTATAATGTTAGCAGCAACTGACACCAGTAACTTTTGGGAGGACTCGTTTGATAGTCCTCACAAAAACCACTCCAGCCTGGAGTCGTTTGAACATGTGTATAAATAGATACAGTATGAAATATTGTATATGCGTGAACACCCATAAAAAAAAATTGCTTTGAGGATCTCTCTTTCTATAATCCTACATATCTTCCTGTCTATCTATCTAAATCTATGTGTTTGCCTATCTATCTATCTAATTTGCATCCTTTCCAACACACCTATCTCACCTATCTCACGTCACTTGCATATCTCAGGATACCAAATTTTCCTATCAGCTTCTATGACTAATTAATTTACCTATAGTGCCTATTGGCTATAGCTAAAGATTTTGACAATGAGCTTGAGTGAGAATCACCTTTAGGAAGGACTGAATAGATAATGGCTCTGACGTTGTGCAGGTGTGTTATTGGCTAGATCAGTGGCAAGGGTTTATATATATATATATATATATTAGTGTATTTTTTTATTATTTTTTAATTGTATCCTTTTTCCTGATCCTATTTTTTGATTATCAGATTATAAAACCATTTATTATTAATTATATATGGCCTTTATTTTACATTTATAAGGAGTGTTATGTCACAGGACATATATTTTATATTATAAAATCATTCGTTCGAAAATGGGAAATAAAAAAAGTAGTTTGATTTGCACCTAAAGTAACTGTAAGGTGGCAACACTGATATACAATGTGGAACCAAAAAAAAAAAAAAAAAGGAAATTATAAAAAGTTGTACATAATACAATATTGATTTGTTTGAAGTTTGTGAGTACAACTGAAGTAGAAACAATAGTTTGATGGCCGACAATGAGACCCTTATAAGGTAGATTATGAAAGAAACCACTTTAATGATCTCAGTGCAAAGTTCACAGTCTTTGGTTTCTCAGTACAGAGTGCATCCCTAGTCATTCTGCAGTGATATAATAATACACTATTTATTTGACATATATAAGTATGTATATGTATAAAAGAAGCAAGAATGAACTCATCCATGTACACCACAAGTTGATGACCCTTTACCAATTATAATCAGATGCTCCAAGCATTTTCTAATTTCAAAGGGTCGTCAAATTTGTGGTCTTGTGGAGAATCTTATTTATATTTTTTATGACAGGTCCATTGAAACTATCATCTGAAGGAGATCAAAAGAAGAATTTTTTTATTACTTTAACGCTGCAATACCATCTTGTGTCTGTGTGCTATCAGCTGCATACATACATACATACATATGTTGTTGATAGCCAGTCAGTTGATAGTTTCGTGCTCAATCATGTGATTCTGTCCTCCTAATGTGTGTGTAGTCTGTCACGTTTCTATAGCTAGTGCTTGACCCTTCAACTCTTGCATTTGTTCTATGCATTCCTCGATTGGATGAACCATACTTGGTGTGTGAGTGAGTGTGTATGAGGTGTTCATGCGTGTGTGAGTGAGTGTGTGTAGGTGTATGAGTGAGAGTTTGTGTGTCTGTGAGTGTGTGAGAGGTGTGTGTGTGTGTGCATGTGTGTGTGAATGAGTGTGTGTGAGAGTGTGTGAGTGAGTTTGTAGGTGTGAGAGTGAGTGAGTGTCAGTGAATAAGTGTGTGTGTGTGTCAATGTGTGCCTATAAGTGTGTGAGTGAGTGAGTGTACATGTGAATGTGTGTGTGAGTGAGTGTCTGTGAGTGAATGTGTTGGAGTTTGACGGTATCTGTGTGTGTACTTGACATAAACTATGGTTGTGTGTGTCTCTGAGTAACCTGTAGTAGTAGTAGTAGTAGCAGCAGATGAGTGTCCTAATGCTGCTTGCCTGCCACAGAAGCCGTTCATTCCCTATCGGGACAGCAAGCTCACTCGAGTCCTGCAGGAAAGTCTCGGAGGGAATGCCAGGACAACCTTGATCATCTGCTGCTCCCCAAGCTCCTACAATGAGCAGGAAACAAAAACCACACTGATGTTTGGCGACAGGGCAAAGTCCATCAAGAATAAGGTCAGGTGGAGTTCATGTGACCATAGTGCAGAGTACATCAGTATAGAGAGATGAGGGGAGGCGAGGTGGTATCATTTTCTATTGTTTGTGTCTGTGGTATGTGTCTGTGGTATGTGTATTTTCTAATCTGTGTAAGTATGTCAATTCACTGTGTGCTGTTTCATTCTTGTGTGAAATATCTCTATTTGTGTGTTTTAGTGTTAAAATGTGATCCTATAAACTTTATTTGGTATGGTACCTGAGCCGTTGTGTTGTGTATGTATGGTGGGTGTGGCCTGGTATCCTAGCAATTGCATTGTGTACAGGTATGTGTGGTCTAGTATCCTAGCAACTGCATTGTGTCCATGTATGTGTAGTGGGTGTGCTCTGATCCTAGCAACTGTTGTGTATAGGTATGTGTGATGGATGTGGTCTGGTATCCTAGCAACTGATATATATATATCCGGGTCATGTGATATACGTGCTCGTGTGTGTGTGTAGGTGGTCATCAATGTGGAGCTCACAGCAGAGGAATGGCGAAGAAGGTATGACCGGTTGAAGGAAGCTCACCAGAAACTCAAGAAGACAGCGAGTGGGTATGTAAAAAAGTTTACGTCATGATCCCTTGGGGGATCACGTGATCACTTGGGGTGATCACATGCTTCATTGTTGTTCCATACTCCATCTGTTCTTATAATTGTCACATGACTTAAGAACAGGTGATACTATTTCACATGCACACTCACACTCGCTCCTCTATATCAGAATTATGCCAGTTTCAAAATGGCAATCAATAAAGCGTAGAGCCCTGTCCACAGTACAAACAGGTTTGTACCTCTCTCCAGCAACATTCGGTTCCAAACGTTTTCTTGTGTCCACACTAGCATAGTGCTGAATTCGTTCAACATTACCTGCGTTAGCTAAATAATTAGCTGGGCTAATTAATTTGGTTTTCTCTACCTGGTATAGAACAGGGTATTTTATTTTCTTGTGTGCTACCTTGTTTTGTCTTTTTCCCTCCGCAATGTCATCCCACAAATGGAGGATAAAGAGGAGGGAGAGAGTTGTTGTAGGTAAACTCCTAATAGCTAACATCAACAATAAAGCCACAGGAATGTTCAATAAATCTGAACCGCTTGAAGCCTACCCTTTTGAAGGTTTCAGGTGAAACCAGGGGATCCTGTTGGGATGAAACCGGGTGTAGTGTGGACGCATGGAACCCAATCCAGATACGGATGAAACCAGTTACTTAGATTCAAAACTGTTATCTTATAGATGACTCGCACTCATGCTGTGCTTTAGAGCACCATGTGTGGATGTCCTGCTGGTAGCACTTCCAAAAAGAACTTTCAGTACCTTAAATACAATACTTTACAAGATACCCGACTATGTGTGCGATATTGTGTGTGGTGGGAAGGGGCTGATGGGGGAGGAGGGGGGGGGGGGGTCATGTGAAATTAATTTGCAAATATCTTATCTATCTAATTGTTTCTATCTTTATATCAGACTCATCTTTCTATCAGCCTGTATCTCTGTCATCTATCTATCAGCCTGTCTCTCTATCTATCAGCCTGTCTCTCTATCATCTATATATCAGCCTGTCTCTCTGTCATCTATCTATCAGCCTGTCTCTCTGTCATCTATCAGCCTGTCTCTATCAGCTTGTCTCTCTGTCATCTATCTATTAGCCTGTCTCTCTATCATCATCTATCAGCCTGTCTCTCTGTCATCTATCTATCAGCCTATCTCTCTGTCATTTATCTATCAGCCTGTCTCTCTATCATCTATCTATCAGCCTGTCTCTCTATCATCTATCTATTAGCCTGTCTCTCTATCATCTATCTATCAGCCTGTCTGTCTGTCATCTATCTATTAGCCTGTTTCTCTATCATCTATCTATCAGCCTGTTTCTCTATCATCTATCTATCATCCTGTCTCTCTATCATCTATCAGCCTGTCTCTCTGTCATCTATCTATCAGCCTGTCTCTCTATCATCTATCTATCAGCCTGCCTCTCTGTCATCTATCTATCAGCCTGTCTCTCTGTCATCTATCAGCCTGTCTCTCTATAATCTATTAGCCTGTCTCTATCAGCTTGTCTCTCTGTCATCTATCTATTAGCCTGTCTCTCTATCATCATCTATCAGCCTGTCTCTCTGTCATCTATCTCTCAGCCTATCTCTCTGTCATCTATCTATCAGCCTGTCTCTCTGTCATCTAGCTATCAGCCTATCTCTCTATCACCCTCTACCAGACACACTAACTCTCTCATTTCCTTCTCTCTCCAACTCCTCCCCCCCCCCCCCAACTATCTCTCTCAGACAGTGCTGACTCTCTTTCTCTCTCATGTAGAACATCTGTATATAAATATCATCACATGCAATCCTCTCAGATTGTCACACACGCTATCTTCTCTCTCTTGTGTGAGTGTGTGTGTCTCTCTCTAGCACTCTCTCCTAGATCACATACCCCAGATGTTTTGTATGGGAGGAAGCTATGGATAATAGGTCACTAATTGGTGTAAACTTTGATCTAAAGCAGTTCCTCTAATGTGAACCTACAGCCCTATTCACCATCCCTCGGATAGTTATTACAAGTAATACAATTAACTCTGTATGATCAGAAATGATTTCATGCATCAATATCAAAGAACAGTGGACTCAGTAAATATAAAGTCATCTCACACCTATTTACATGGATTTTTCTAACATGAACTTTTTAAGAACACAACTTCATATTTTATTTTGCATTTTTTGTTCAACAAGATAAATATATCTCCATCCTTTACCAGATATGAATCGGAGCTGGCTTTGTGGCGGGATGGAGGTGTGGTAAGTGTGGACCAGCAGAAGTGTCTGCCTGCTCCCAGCAGTGACGTGTCTCTGGATTCGGACATTTATCATGCAAGAAGCCACACCACACCTAACCAGGGCTACAGCCCGCCCCCGCAGATGGACCCAGAGGAGCGAAACAAGTTCTGTGAGATGATCGATGAGAAGGTGGGTGTGGTTATACACTAGTTGGGGGGGAATAAATTACATCCTTGTTGGTCATTAAAATCCTATAAATTACTCAAAGACACTATATAATCCACACACAGTGTTACTGTTTTTGTCATTTTGTTACTTGTTGATTGTTCTGTAATGAGTATAGCACTAAATGGTATCATTTTTTATTGTTTCGTTGATTGTTCTGTAATGAGTATAAGCACTAAATGGTATTATTTTTTTTTTGTGTTGATTTTTTTTTTTGTTCATTTATTCGTTGTTCACCTCCCTGCGCTGCAGGAGGAGGTGCTCCAAAGCCAGTCAGAGCTGCTAGCTCGACTCACCCAGCAGTTGCTCTCCCTGAATGCGGTCAACCAGGACTTGGAGGAGGAGAATAATACCCTCAGGCAGGAAATGGGTCAGGTCTCCTTCGCCCTGAACAGCTCACAGGTACAGACGACTGTCTCACACCCTAAATATACCTCCCCTGCTCTCTCTTCTCCCCCATCCCCTAATTATTGTCTAAGCATTCTACAACAGAGAACCCCAAAAACACAATTTTTTCCTCCCACTTTTTCTGTTCATGTGTAACTCACAGGCTTGGCTTCTAACAAACAATCCTTGGTTGCTATGGCAATGACTTAACATATGCCATTAACCCCAGTTGAATAGTATAAATATATATGCATATGCACATCCAAGTGTTATAACTGTAATTGTGTGTGACTCCTCCCACATGCCATACCCCCTCCCAGGCTGAGGTGCAGGAGGTCATGCACGCTCTGGAGGAACTTGCTGTGTCCTACGATGTGAAGGACAAGGAGATTGAACGCAGCATGAACATCAAACAAAGGCTGGAAGAGAAGGTCAACAAACTACAGGTGGGTGTGGTCAGCCAATTATAGGTGGGTGTGGTTTCTTGTTGTTTGATTGTGTGGTTTCTTGTTGTTTGATTGTGTGGTAAATAACTTGTTGGTGTTGACTGATGGACGTCCAAAGGATGTTGTCAATATTCTGCCAATGAGTGCGGTTGATGAATCATAATCTACAACAGTTGTGGTGGTCCATATATATATGTATATATATATCCACACTTCTCAATCAATGCCTTGTGCATATTATTATTGCAGCAATCAGTGGAGCACAAGTCCAATGAGCTGAATGTCTTGCAAGACTCCAGCATCTGTGAGAAGCGCAAGCACCAGGAGCGGCTCTCCATCCTCCTCATTGAGCTCAATGCCATGGGCCTAGTCCTGGGAGCTAAGCCAGAGGAGGGGGTCAAACGGATAGACTCCTCTATAGAGCTGAGTGATGCTGAGTTCACCAAGGCTAGGATCCATCTCTCAAACCTCAGGTTCGTGTGTGTGGGTGGATGTGTGTGTGATCTGCTCTAACTTTGCCCTGTTGGCATGCATGATATTATTTGCCACAAACTTGGTGGGAACATTCTAATTATGCCACTCCCCCTTCTAGCCATGCCTCCATGGTTGTTCACTAGACCATCTCTGGATGACTGACACCTTCTTCCCTCTCTTCAGCTTACTATGAGACAAGCCAAACTCTGTGTGTCTGTTTTTGATCAAACTAAGGAACTGTAGCCTGTGCCCTAACTCTTGATCATGCTAACCCTACTTTTTTTCATGGTGTTAACCCTAACTCTTGGCCATGCTAACTCTGACTCTTAGTCATGCTAACTCTAACTCTTGTTGATCCTTACTTTTGATTTGTGGATTGTTCAGTTGTTTTAGCCTTAGCTGTGTGATCTTGCTATACAGCCCTGACTATTGATTCCGCTACAATTTATTTAGATCTTGTTTACTCCAATTATTTAGTATGATACCCTAGAGGCGTGTGTGTGTGCATACCTCATAACAGTGACACACTTTTACCTATGCTGCTGCTCTGTTACTAGCTTTCCTGGTGGGTGGGTGTGCCTGTGTGTGTGTGTGTGCAGGTATGAGGTGCGTTCCCTGGCCAAGCAGCGAGAGGTGCTGGAGCAGGCGGAGAAGGAGGCCAGAGAGAAGGTACAGGCGGCCATGGGGGAACTCAGCTCCTGCAAGAGCACGATATCACAGGTACATGCGCGCACACATGCACACACACACACACACATACACACATGCACACACACACACACACACACACACACACACACACACACACACACACACACACACACACACACACACTGAGCATGACTCTATATGTGTGTGTGTGCTCTATATGGGAATATTCTATATGCGTAGAGGAGTTGTTACTTGTACCATTTTGGTTTACATTTTCATTACGTGGCATAGTAAATCAACAATCATTACTATGAGCATATGTCATTATGCTTGTTGGTTTGATGATACCTTACCCTACTGAAGATATTTTATGCTGGGGTTTCTGATTTTATCTACACCTTACCATCTAACTGCTTTATTTAGATATACAATACACTGAATCCGAAGCATTTTTATATAAAGATATTTTACCCATTAATTTTGCCTATATTTGGGTTTTAAAAAAAGCAGTGGCAGCTTTATAGTTGTAGTGTATCTGTTTGTTGTTTGTTGATTGCTTATTTGTTGTTGATTGCTTGTTTGTTGTTGATTGCTTATCAACAAGGTTTCTATAAACTTTCTCTCTCTCTCTCTTTCTTTATTTTCCCGGAGTGGTATCATCCCTAGCCAGGCTTGATATTTTATAATTTTTAGTTGGGACTACAATATTGCAGATACTTACCTGCCCACATAAAAAGAAACTCTTCTTGTTGCCGTAAACTCTGCACCAATTTTGCACAGATCTTTGTTCTAACAGATTATGGTTATGGCTCTGTGGTGACCAGTGTTGGACAAACATTGGCTTGGACAAATTAACTGATAGTAATTTGGCTGTCATTTGATCCTTTTGCTGACGTATCTACTACTTTTGTGTCAAGGCAAAGGATTCAAAGCACGTTGTATTTCTGCAGCAGTGAGTAGCCACAGAGACTGTCTGGATGACTAAAATACAATACCTTTGTATATTTCCAGGAGTTGCACTGTTGGTGGGTGTCAATTAGAACAACCAATCACAATGATTGTAGCTACTCTGAAGATGGTGGGTGTTGCCAGCTGCATATCAATAGGAGTGATTTAGATGACACCTTACCAATTAACAGTGTTTTTTTTTGGTTTTTTTTTGTTTATTTCTCTGTGTGTGTTTTCCCCCTATTTTTTTTTTTTTTTTTTTTTTTTTTTTTTTTTTTTTTCTCTCCCCCTCTCCGACCCCCCCCCCCCCCCCCCCCACTTTTTTTCCCTTTTTTTTTCCCCTCTCTCTTTTTTTCCATCTTCAACATTTTAATTTTTTTTATATTTTATATATATTTGTTGTTGTTGTTTGTTTGTTGACGTGCGCAGTATGAGTCCCAGAACCAGCTGCTGAACAGCACCCTGCAAGATATGGAACAGAAGAAGGAGGAGCTGGAGGGCACCTTGGCTGACCTCAAACAACAGCTCAACATGTTGCAGACACAAGAGAAACAACTCTTGCAGGAAGAGAAGGAGGAAGAAGAAGACATAGGCCATGAGCATGTAGCCCTTGCAAAAAATGTTCAGCCATTTGGAGAAGAGAGTGAAGAGTCTGATAACGAATTGAAAGTGATTCGTCTTCGAGAAGAAATATCGGAAAAGGAATTTGAGATCGAAAATATCACAAGGTAGTTAATTTACAAACTATAGATTTTTTTTTTTAATGTATCGTAACAGGAACGAGTCTTTACCAAGAAAGTTGCTGCTATTGTGTTGGTCCACAGGCAACAGGAGAGTCAAGAGGTCGCCACGGCAGCGGTGAAGAGGGAACTGGAGGAGATGCAGGAACTGTATGGTGGGGGGAAGGAGCTGCTGACCATAGCACGGAGGGAGAGTCGAGTGAAGCAAAGGCTGCAGCATGACTTAGGCGGCCTTACAGACACAGTGGTGAGCGGTGTGGTTTGTGAGGAGGTGTGGTTTGAGGGATGGGGAGTGTTCTGTTTCACAGCTGATGCATAATTTATCAGTTGAAACAACCAAAGTATCTGTAAAAAAAAAATTTTTTTTCTTTAAATACTTTTTTTTTTTTAATTTTAATGATGAATGCAGATAATTCATGGAAAAGCTGTAGTGTACAATAGTGAACGCTATTATCCAATACTATTCCTTATCTCTTGGCCGATGGATACGTAGGTGGGAAAACTTGTACACAATACTGACATCTTAACTCCATCCCCCTACTTTCTCTCCCCCTCCCCTCAGTCACATGAGATGGACCATCTCTATGAAATACGAGAACTCTACTATGATCATGTGACCTCACGGCTGAAGAAAAAGTCAGTAGATGGTGACACTCTGTTGTACTCGCACTCAAAGAAGGAATACCAATTCTTGGAGAGGAATTTGGAGGAATTGGATCGTGCGTATCAGAAGGCAAGTAAAGTGGTTAAAACTGACGCCTTTAGCTACAGTAAACCCAATTTCTATGGTTGATATCAAAGCCATTATCACCCACCCAAGTCAGTCAGTGATGCTTCTCTTTACAATCTTCCTCCTTCTTTTCTGATCCTCTTCTCTCTGTTCTGCAGGCTGTGGCAGAGAATGCTGAAATGGCCAGAGAGATCCCTAAGCTGCGCAGCATTCTGGCCAGCAAGAGCAAGCGGATTGGTCAGCTGGAGCACATGGTCGGAGAGACAAGGGACGTGGCTAACTCAGAATACGAGATGCTTCGATCAGAGTTGGATCAGACTAGAAACAACTTCACTGCTAGACTGAAAGATAAAGAGAGAGAAAGTAAGACAACGAAATTCTGCACTGAATATTTTAAACTCCTTTAGTAAAATAATATTATAGTGTATTTTACATTTATATTGATCCCTCCCACTTACCACACCCACTAATACAACTATCACAGATCAGCATGGAACAACTCATGGACAAAGGTCTTCTGCTTCCTGTAAGGAATCACTTTGTTTTGTGGACGCCAATTGCAATTACTATTTCTGTTGTGATTACTTTAGTTTCCAATGACAACTCCTCTTCCCCTCATTATGTCGTCTGTTTGATAATATAATTACTGCCTCCACTTCCCCAGACCACCATGTGTGGTACAAACCTCTTTTTATAATATAGCTCTTACTTTTTCTCCCAATTTTGTTCTCCATGCTTCTTCCCTGCCTCCCCCCCCCCCTCAAATTTCAACCTGCTGTCCCCATATTTCTTCCCTTACCAGTTGCCCTTATAGCTCATAGCTACTACTAGTTATTGCCTCAGCTCTAGATATATCTGTGTGTATGTGTGTGTTGTGTACTTTTTAACAATTTATTTATTCTTGTTCTCTTCAATTTTTTTAAATCCTTTTGTTTCATTTTTTACCAGCTTCTTCTGACCAGCCAACTGAGCACAGCCGCACCCACCTAACAGGTAAGGGTTAGGAGCATGTAATGTCCTTGGTGGATTGATGACCTTTTACCAACTATTCCATTGCAGCCACTGATCCTCTGACTGGCCTGGTGCAGTATGGTCCGAGGGAACCTTGCTTAGTTGGTAAGGTGTGGCATACAGACTATATACACATCTACCAAATACTTGGTCACACACACACACACACACACACACACACGCACGCACACACACACACACACACACACACACACACACACACACACACACACACACACACACACACACACACACATGAAAGAGAGAGAGAGCAGGAAGGGGGAACACTGCCAAATTTGTCCCCATACTGATGTGGTGTGTGCATTCTTCGTATAAGACCAAATTACACGACCACAAAACCCCCCCCCCCCCTTTTTCCATTCCCACAAACTGCCAGCTACTTCATTGGCCCCCCAGAGAAGAGAAACAAGATTCTAATCCACTTTGACATGTTTGCCTCATTCCCACTAATTTCATTGTGGGTTCAAATTCCACAGTGACAAGAAAATAAGATTTAAAATATCTAAAAGATTTCCCAGGATGATTAGCAACCCTGTTTACACTCCACTTTCTATCCTTCTCTCTGTGTATGTGTGTGATATAATAAATCATATTTAATTATATTCGTGCCTACACATTATAGTATAGTTTGATGTAGGCATTGCATCATGTTAAAGGTTTATCTCTCTCCAACTTTCTCGTGTGTCTCTATGTGTGCAGATCAGGTGACAGGGTTGATGCTGCATGAAGGCAGAGCTGGGCGGAGACAAGGACCTACTTTTGGTGAGTTCTGCCATTCTGGGCAGCTGTGTTGGTAATTAGATAAATAGTTTGTAGGTGTGCTAGCTGGGGGTGTAGTACTAGTGTAGATCAACTTGTTTAGCATTAAAGCTAAGAATTATGACAGAGGAATTAGATATTGGAATTAAGGACTACAAATCATGAGCTGGAAATTAAAAGCTTACAATTATGAGCTAAGATTTTGGAACTTGGAATATGCACTTATGAGTTATGTGTTTTGAGCTAAGAGTATGAGTTGAGAATTATGATCTTGGAGTTGTATGCTAAGAATAGTGAGCTTATGATTGTGAGCTAATGCTAGGGTTGGGTTGAACTACAGGGATGGCTGTCGGGATAGAATGGGCATGAGGCTAGAATGTGGATGGAACTGGAACTACGTTGGTTCTGGAATGGAACTGGTGCTTAATCTAGTAGAATGGGGCTTGAACAAGGGCTAAATTGGAATGGAACAAAATGTGTGCCAGAATGGAGAGCTCAGCTCTGGACTGTGGTTGAGCTAGGATGATGCTGAAGTAGTGTGGGTGGAATTATGCAATGCTGGTATTTGCAGGAGAGTGAGAGTGAAGGTGGTCGGTGGATAAAAGGAGGCCATATTGTCAGTCGTGGAGTAGCCCACCATCTCTCAGACTTCCACGGATTTTTTATCATGTGCAGCAAAAACAAGCCGCCCACCTGAACAGCCTTGTTGCCGCAACAACATCTCGGAATACAAAACAGTGGTGACAGGCATTAGAAGGTGTGGAAACCTCAGCCTGTACCTCGAGCAGAGAATTGCCTCTGTGTGAGTGGGTGAGCAGTTGTACTTGCTACAGCTTCATATCCATCAGGAAGCCAGACTACTTGCTTAACTTATCTCAGCATCATAATTGGAGCAGATATGGATTCTGTTTTCAAGATACCACTATCTGGGATGTCATCCTCTCCCTCCCCACCTTCATGGCTTCCCATGTTGCACAAGAGCTCTTGCTTCAGATGTGTCCTTGCTTGTTCCTCTCCATTGCTCCAGTCGGTGATAGTGTTGGAGAGAAGGGCTAAGGCTTGGGGTTGTGTTTGCTGGTCACTGTTGCCAGGACCCTCCACATCTTTTTGGCACATGCTCCCTTCAACCACTTTGTGTGTGGCCAATTAACGTGATGTCAGTGTGTGAAACACAACCAGCAACAGCCCTAAATGCATGTCGTCAAACATCTCTCTGATAGTCTCCACTTGGCAAGTGGTGGACACAGCAGGTGTCCAGCCAGCCACCTGTGGTGTTGTGTTGAAGGACCCTGGTGGCCACAGCTATTTGTAGCGAACTAATTGATGGGACTGTGTGTCTTGTGTGGTTTTAGCTGTTGTGATGTCCTTCCTTCCTCTATCTTCTCTCCAGTTCGTCCAGTGTCCCGCAGATACAGTGATAGTGCTGACTGTACCTCACGAGAGAGATTGGTAGCTGGGGCTGGGGTAGCTCTCATTGGGCAACGGCCTAAACCTTCGCAGCTGAGCAACATGTAAGGTTGTTGATGTTGATGCTGTTGTTATTGTGTTGATGTTGATGCTATTGTCGTGTTGGTGTTGACGCAGTTATCGTTTTACTGCTTGTGCTCACTGATAACTTAGTTGGAGCATTTTGAGCACTGGACTTATTTGTTTACTGTTTTGTAGCACTAAACTTTCTTAATTGTTTATTACAACCAATTACACGTTAATTACATACCTTATTTTAATTAATTTGCTGTTTTCAGCATCATTAATGGATTGCGTTTCCATGCTCTACTGGTCTGTCTTCTGTATAGTTTATATGTAATAGCTCTCCCTCTCACTTACTCCTTACTCAAGGGAGACGATATGTGATTATCAGGGAGGAAGGGAAGGTGGTGAGGTTTGGGAGAGGTATAAATTTATTAATTAGTTAATGGGATATGGCTTTGTTTTAATAATTTCTTCTTCGACCTGATCTATTACCTACTCGTTGATATTCAACTTCCTGGTGTATCTGGTGAAGAGCTTCTGGTGTGGTAAGTTTCAGTCTTAAAGTCTTTCTTTACTCCCAGAGTCAAGTTGTGTATGCATACCAACTTTTAGATCTGTAGCTTCAACGATTTGTCTGACCAAATACCATTTTTGGCTTTTTTTTTCATCACCATGATTACCATTTTTAGCTCAATTTTTTCAGCTTCCAAGAATGCTAGTGAATGTTTGACATATCCTTACCGTAGGAATCTATAGCAGACCTTTATTGCACCAAATCTGCTTGAACATATTTAGAAGATGTCCAATTTCCTCCACAGTCTTGGGCAGACCTTTCTCTGGTCTCCCCAAGGCTGCGTAGCCTCTCTCACTGTGTTCACTTCACTTAACAATAGCATGCTAAACTTATTCTTGGGCCAGCTCAGTTGCTAGAGCAGGGCCTGCTATATCTGCATGGGTGAACCAGAGTCAGCTTGTCAAGATAGCTAGACAACTAGAGCTGAATAGCTAGATATGTATGTGGTTCTATACTGTAGCCGTAGGATTAGATATGGCTTGCTCCAAGTAGCAGGGATTGTTAATATTTTACGAAACATACATGACAACTATTTAATGGGAAGGATACTTTTTAAGCAAACTCCAGCTAACTTTATAGCTCTTAGGTATAGCCTTCCAGTAACCAACTCAGCTACCAGGTTAGGCGATGGACTCTCGTCGCTATCACTATTCAGACCAGGGTTGCAGTGTCTGTGAGGTAACACACACACACACACACAACACACACACACACACACACACACGCGCGCACGCACACACACACACACACACACACACACACACACACACACACACACACACACACACACACACACACACACTGCGCAGAACATTTATGTGCAGATCTAAAACATTCAAAATTATGGCCACTTGTTGGAACATGTCCCAAATCCTAGATCTAGATCACCCAAATTACCAGGTAGTCAACAATATTGTTGTTCTTCAATTTGTTTAACTCTAAGATGTAAGTGTTATACATTAGTCCCCCTCTTGAGAGACTCCTCTATTGGAAAAGACTACCTCTCTTGTAAGACCACATTTTTCATGGAAGATGTTGTATTTGCTGTATAAACTTACCTCTATCGTAAGACCACCTCTCTTGTAAGACCAATTTTGTTGTCTTTAAGGGTGGTCTTTCAAGGGGGGGACTACTGTAATAGGCTATTATTATTGCTTTTACCATCTAAGGAAGAGATCCTATTCTAATGTAGCCCTGGCCTGTATTAAGGAAATGCTTGTTTGAAAATTGCTTCCTTTTTGTTGTTCTGTAACACTTATTGTTCGTCAGAATGTGCTTCCCTGTGTGGTTGTTTTTGTACTTTTTGTCAGAAAGGATTCATCAGAAAATATTTCGTAGAAAAGTGGTTTGTTGCACTGCAAATTGTTCTGACAAAAAAATGTTGTTTGCTAAAATGTTTTTCATAGTACAAATTTTGAAAACCAATCCCCTAGTGACCTCTGCTTGACCTCTGCTAGCATAAACACAAAAAAAAGTAGAGGGAAAGAGAAAATTATCTCATTTCCATTGCTAATGTCCCTGTAACAATGTGGTCAGTTGAGGATTATAGCAGGGGTTTGTAATGGAGATGGACAGATGTTCATAGTCTGCACTGGTATTATGATGACGCACACACTGTGATACAGATAACTATTTTTCAACAGGCCCCAAATTCCTAACTTTATGTCCCTGTAGCTCTGAATTAGTCCACATTAATGTTTGTGTCTCTCTGTTGTCATATTAATGTCCTTGTAACTGTGTGTTACACCACATTATAGCTGGTATCAGAGTGTATTCACATATATCTGCTTATCATGAAGCCATGATCTTAATTTATTCAGTAATAACTTTATTCTAGGCTTGAATCACACAATATAGTTTCTTTGTTTGTTTTTTCTTCGTTGTTGGCACAAATAAACCAAAAATAAAACATTCCTTCCCAGGAAGTTGGATGGAAACTCAATATCATGTGTATGCCACCTAACCTACCTGTATGTACCTCTGTGTGTATGTGTGTATTCAGTGTTTGGCCATCCACATTAGGAATGATCTCCCCACCTTTTATTTTAACAGCCAAACATTAGCTGGTAATGGTTGTTAGGTTAGATGTGTTTTAATGGCTCGCTCTATGCTTCAGTACAATTAAATGGAATAGAATAGAATGGACTGAAGGAAGCCCCCCCCCCCCCCCAACACACACACACACACACACACACACACACACACACACACACACACACACACACACACACACACCCGTGTCTTTCGTCTGTTTCTATATTTTCTTAAAAGATAAAAGACTTTTTTGAATCTCCTTAGAACTAAAAAAAATCCAAATAAACGTATGATCTTTGCTTGTTTCCTTATAAGGGACAAGCTCGGATACCCGGCTTCATCGAAGTGGAAAAAATGTATATACACAGCACGTTCTAGTTTGAAGTTATTTTAAATGTTATGAGTGATATTCGGATTCATCAGAAAATCTTTCATCGTAAAGTGCTTCATTGCACTGTAAATTGTTCTGAATAAAATGTTGTTTGCTAAAATGCAATTTATAGTATGAATTTTGAAAAACTAATCCCATAATGACCTCTGCTATCATAACCAAAATGAGAAGGAAAATGCGAGAGAGCTCAAATAATAGGTGACTCCAATGCATCCTGATTGAATACAGCAGTGGGTTTTTCCAATGCAACAGAACAGGCATGACTGCAATCCTTTATATTTCCATCCCTCATCATTAATATTACCATGGGAGGGTGGGCACTTTACCAACTTCACTTTACCAACATCACTGGTTCAGAAGAGTGACTGCTTTATTTAAGAACAAACCTGCATCATGTTTGATCCATACAGAGTTATCAGAGTAGGAATGAGGAATTAAGGAAATTAAGGAATGCTGTGTTGTCAGAATGGGAATGTGGAATGCTATTCTGTCTGTGTGGTGATTTGAAACCCTGCATATTCAATTATCCAATTAGCCACAGAGGGAGTATGTGTTGGTTAGATCAAAAATAAGTTTGCGGTCATATTCCAAGGGTACCTCTCTCCTCTCCCCTTGCTGACCACTGCAAATCATCCCACAGAAGAGGAACACCCACACCTGAGGAATCCCACAAGGCAGAAGCCCTTTGTGGTGGGCCTGCTGATAAGAATGCCCTCAAGACTGCATGAGAGCCTTGAGCCAGTTATATTCAAATATTAATGCAATCGTCATGGTGAACAGATATCTTTCCTTCTCTGAGAATTCTGAAGTTCCTGGATCGTTTGCTGGCCTACCTAATGAGGTTAGTTGCATCTCTGTCCTCATTGCTGTGTGCTACCACAGAGCACAGAGGAAGGATGGACGGACGGAGAAAAGTAGTCAAAGTAAATGTGAAAACATGAATGGAGCAATGAAAAATAGCCGGTGCATGCTCAGACCTCGGACCATGAGATAATGCCCGTTTTTTATCCGCTTTTATTACAAGTATGTGGTTTAACAATGTACGACAATGAAGAGCCTAACAACAGAACCTAGTGAAGGGCCTAACAACAGAACCTAGTGAAGGGCCTAACAACAGAACCTAGTGAAGGGCCTAACAACAGAACCTAGTGAAGGGCCTAACAGCAGAACCTAGTGAAGGGCCTAACAACAGAACCTAGTGAAGGGCCTAACAGCAGAACCTAGTGAAGGGCCTAACAACAGAACCTAGTGAAGGGCCTAACAACAGAACCTAGTGAAGGGCCTAACAACAGAACCTAGTGAAGGGCCTAACAACAGAACCTAGTGAAGGGCCTAACAGCAGAACCTAGTGAAGGGCCTAACAGCAGAACCTAGTGAAGGGCCTAACAACAGAACCTAGTGAAGGGCCTAACAACAGAACCTAGTGAAGGGCCTAACAACAGAACCTAGTGAAGGGCCTAACAACAGAACCTAGTGAAGGGCCTAACAACAGAACCTAGTGAAGGGCCTAACAGCAGAACCTAGTGAAGGGCCTAACAACAGAACCTAGTGAAGGGCCTAACAACAGAACCTAGTGAAGGGCCTAACAACAGAACCTAGTGAAGGGCCTAACAGCAGAACCTAGTGAAGGGCCTAACAACAGAACCTAGTGAAGGGCCTAACAACAGACCCTAGTGAAGGGCCTAACAACAGAACCTAGTGAAGGGCCTAACAACAGAACATAGTGAAGGGCCTAACAACAGAACCTAGTGAAGGGCCTAACAACAGAACCTAGTGAAGGGCCTAACAGTGTTGTCATTGCCAGAGGCAGTAGATCATTCTGAATACATTTCATACTCACTACATGTACCTATTGTGCTATTGTGAGCACTTTTTTTCCACACCTTACCCTATTGTGTGCACATACCTAGCTGTGATTATTCTGCTGTGTCTCATGGTGTGGTGGCTGTGCAGTTGCCTTGCAGTGGGCCAGACCTATCTCATTAGACGTCTCTCTTTCTGTAGTTCTTTAAGGCTCAGGCTTTAGGCTCTTCACGATACGATGTTAGCTCACTATTGCTAACCATTCACTTCCATCTCCGTTCCATCATCAATGTCTCCTACCGTCTGCTCTTTTCACAATTCAAAGTTTTTAGCTTTAAAAAAATAACACTCTAACTTCACCAGCAATGAGGCATGGCCTATTTGAAACATCTAATTGGTCAGACGCACTGGTACTGACACTTGATTAGAACCAGATTCTATTCCAACGTCATAACCGCTTGGTTACATTTGACAAAATGGAGGATGACAGATGATGTTCACAAGTTAACAAGACAGTAGGTGACGGGAGGGAGGAAATGATGAGCTATCATCATATTGTGAACCGCCTACAGGTTGGCTGCTGTGGACGGTGCTAGTTCTCCAGCTGTAGCAGAGAGAGCATTATCTCTCATTGTGTGTGTGTGTGTGGGTGCAGCGTAGGACACGATCTGATTGGTGGCATTATATAATCAAGAATTGAAAACTGAATACCCGAGGTATTTTCACACCATCATATAGACGGTCATTTTCCTTTTCCATTCATAAAATAGATCACATATACAAATTTAAATGCACTATTACTAATATCTGTCAAGAACCATTCAGATAGAATAGATGTTTACCTGCTATTACACCATATGTTGATTTAATCCACTAGTAAACTTGTGGTGTGTGTGTGGTATTGGTATTGGTTTAGGTGTGTCTATCTCCAGACATCTGTGTGTACTGTTGGAAGGTCGTTGGTGGACTGTAAACTTGTTGTAGACATGACATTGCTTTCATGCACTTGATCCAAGCATATAAAAACTTTTTGCTGCTTTTCCACCTCCATCCCAGAATATACACACGCACACACACACACACACACACACACACACACACACACACACACACACACACACACACACACACACACACACACACACAGTTTATATTTGACTGAAAGTTAAATGAAGAAGAAGAATATGTAGTTTTATCATTGTTTGTGGGTTTTTTATTTATTTATTTATTTTTATTTTTTTTTTTTTTTTTTATGCTTCCAATCTTGGTTTCTAGGGAAATTGTGTTTAAGAAGTATCCAGTAAAGCAGTGTTGCTAAGAGAATATGCACAGAAGACCAATGGAACACTGTTGCTAGGAATCCCTAATAGAAAATATTGCATGATGAAACTAAAAGGGATGGGGAAAGTAAACACAACAGAAAATAATAACTTTAAAAAGTAGAAATTAAAACAGTCATTATCAGTTTTTCGTGACCTATCTGGAAATTGGTGATGGGTTAATGAATTGGATTTCTCTAGATATATATATATATATATATGTTTTTTTGTTTTTTTTATTCAATTCTGTGAACCTTTTAGATGAGCTATTAGCAGCAGACACTTATCTGTACTGATCTGGAGTTAGTTCAGACAGATATGGTGGCTCCCTGCTCTAGACCATGACATCAGAGCCTGTGACTAGCCGAATGGTGCAATGCCATCATGTGCTGGGAAGGTCTTGTACCTATAGCTTAGTGTGGTGGAGTGCATGTCGTCGTAGCAATGTGCTTATGTGTATATGAAGCTCCTTTTAGTACAGGCATATGCTGAGAATATCACTAAATGTTATACAAATTGGCTTGTTAAATTAAACAAATTTTTTTTAAGCATCAGCTATTATTCTTTGCAGTGTGTGAGTGCCCTGATGAAGTTCTTTTTGTACAAGTTTGATCATTCTTTTGTGCCTTTTAAATGGATTTTTATTAGTGTGTTATGCAGTATTTCAACTTGTGAGGTGAATTGATAAGCCAAGACAATATGTCATCACTGAAGCAGCTTGTCAAGGCTGCCATCTGTGGCTACTATAAGTTAACAGGATTCAAATCCCTCATTCAGCCGATGGAGTCATCCAGAACACAAATAAATACACTAATTAGACTGTCTGACAATATCACCCCCAGACATTCATAGCTTCTGGTCACAGCTGAATCTTTTGTGCTGAGAAATTCCACATGTGCTGTTATAGCAGTGTTACCTCACTCTAACTTCTACAACAGCTAGTGGTTATTTGTATGGTTATATGCTCTGCATGGTTTTGCTCTGCAATCTATCTGTATAAGATCTCCTGCACCTTTCTCTCCCTCTCCCTCTCTCCTTAGTGACTTCTCCCTCTCCTCTGCTTCACTATCAGCAGTAACGTTTTCCATTTCCATTTTTTAAAGAATAATTGCCTTGAATGTACGACCATAAGAGCATGTACAAGTATTCGTCTCTCTGATGCAAAGTTCATTCATAAGCCCATGATGCTCTCCCCCACCAAGAGAAGGAAAAAATTTTTCTAAATTATGAATATTCAGGAAAAATCTTATTAATGAGTTGTTGTTTTTTTTTTGGGGGGGGGGGGGTGGGGGGTAATGTTTGTAACACAATACGAAGTGCATGGAATTAACAGATATTTTTTACTGTTCATTAGTGACAAGGATATCTTAGACATTAGTAGCTTCAGTTGTGGGCCCTCGAGAATGTCACCAGTATAATTGGCAGTGGTGAGGTCGTACCTGCATGACCCTCGGCCTGGTACAGCTAATGTGTTGTGTCACAGCTGTGAAGCTTCCACTGGTGTGTCTACTGTATTTCCTTTGATAGCTGCTAATGCATGATTAAACTGAACTCCAAACCCACTCCCAGATTAAAGGGAGTAAGGATGTTACATTAAAATCCCTGCTTGTCTCTGAATTGTATGACATGGATTGCTTCCCCCTCCAATAGTACCTAAAATC
This sequence comes from Lycopodina hypogea, assembly GCA_963969325.1. NCBI lineage: Eukaryota > Metazoa > Porifera > Demospongiae > Poecilosclerida > Cladorhizidae > Lycopodina > Lycopodina hypogea. Next base: position 12,120,168 of record OZ017788.1, read on the forward strand.
CAATATACCGTCCAATATTATTCCTAAAGAAAACAGATGAAATTGTCACTCACAAAATTATTTGTATCTGTTCATATTTGGATGGGAGAAATGTTGATATTCATGTTATGTTAATGTACGATGGATGTACACGTGAATAATAGCCTGTGCACTGCCATTAAGGGCAGCACCAACTGTACCGTTGACCCCCCCCCCCCCCCCCCCACCAGAGTGATGCCAATAAATTATCTAATTAGCAGTACAAAAAAAAAAGCCAGAATATCTTGAAAGGAACCGCTCTATGTGGTAATATCAACCAACGAGGTGTACAATGCAACCTCTCACCATAACACTTGAGCCACTAAAGTGACACGTTTTGGACTAGCTTAAGTGACCTATCCACTAACATGAAGTTATTGAGTTACACCCTGTTGTCCTGCGTCTCATTCCAGTTCCAGAGTACAATTAGGGATTATTAGAATTGGTGGATCCTGGATGATAATTTGAAGTGCACCTGTGACTAATCAACTAACAGTCCATGAGGTCAGAGGTTGGAGGATGTTGTTGGGCTATAATTTTGAGAGGCTGTTAGAACCACTTTATGTCTTAAAGTGGACGACAGCTGCATGTAGAGGATGTAGGTACACAACCCAACTTACCTGGTACAAACTGCTCTCTCTAACTTCCTAGGCCAATTAGTCTCTGCTTTGATCTCCCCTCTCCCACCCATTGTGGCAAATGCAGCTCTTGCATACACACACACAGAGTGCATGCTCACTCTCTCTCCCCACTCATATCTCTCCCTCTCTCTCTCACCCTCACTCACTCACTCTCTCCCTCTCTCACCCTCACTCTCTCTCTCTCCCACTTTCATTCTATTCTCTCTTACTTTCTCTCTCTCTCTCTCCCTCCCTCCCTCTCTCCATCCCTCTCTCTTTATGATGCCTTGCTATAGTTCTAGTCCAGCCAGTTCTACACCAGCACTATAGTCAAAACCTCATGAGTTGTTGTTATGTTTGGACCAGAAATTATCCGTCAGGAATAGCCACTATATCATATGATTCATTGACTGACTTTAGAGCATGTTTTCTGTGCATGGACAAGGAGTATATCGACAAGCAAAGTGTTATGTTTGAGTATATTATGCACTTATTACACACTTATTAAGTCATTATACACTTATTTGATGGAAATTGATAAACATTGCTCATATATTGCCAAGCTAAACTTATTTTTATGCTAAGTGATGGTACTTGGTGATTATTTAGGTGTTGGTAGTTCAACTGTGACAAAACATAGCTGTATTAGTGTGATTTTTTAGACCTCAATATTTTGATATGTGCATTATATGCTAAACCTTGCCACCGTAGGACCGTCAGTGATTCTTCTTCATCTGGTGAGAATGTCGACTCCCAGCAACCTTCTCGTGTTCATGGGGGCCGAGGTCTGTCTGGCAAGTCTGCGTGTGAGTTGCTAGCTCTGCTTGTCCTGTTCTGTGCTACCGTGTACGCTGTGGCACTCTAAATCTGCCGACTCAGCAAAAATTGGATGGGAAAAGGTGTAATACCCAACCAAACCAAAAAAAAAATTCCGACCATTTCATGATAATTCAACATACAAAATCACCTCAGCAACGTTACATGAATATCAAACTCTCTTTTTTTCAATGATGAAACCACACTTTGTCCTTTTGTTTAATTTTTTTTTGATATTATCTTTGTTGTTTCATGAAATCACTATTTATTTCTCTCCCTCTCCTTGTAACAATGATTGAACTCTGAACTCTCTGACCTCGTTTGAGAGATCATGTCTAATATTCTATTTTGTATTGTCTGTCTCTATGTGCCAATGAAGTATTTTTAAGAACTTTTGGCAGCTGTATTATATCATTGAATAGGGGGGGGGGGGTTGGGGGTGTTTTTAATTCACAGCTACATAACTGCTGCATAGATTGTCTCATTAAATGAGGCATTTTCTAATTAATCATCACCTTGTTCTCTGATAACCATGCATATCACTAATTAACACATGTTCCCAAATAATAACACATCAGTGCTAACAGCATCCTACAGCTTGAACTATCTCTCTGTAATTACTGTATGTGGGAGGGGCTACAACATATCTATGATGTCGTCTGGCATGGCTGGGGTTAGAAATATATTTTGCATGTAGCCAAATGTATGGATTTTATTTTGCCAATAAATTGCTATATCAGAACAACGGTGCCAAAGTTGGAGGTACTTCCAGGCTGGGTTTAGCCATGGCTAATGCTCCCTGCTGACCAGTAGGATGTTAGATTTCTCCTTCTTCCTCTTGAGGGTGATTCTGCTTTCTCTCTGGGGAAGGTTTTGTTGAGCAGGCTACATGAATATTAATGACTCCAAAGGGATAACTTGAATTCCTTAGCCTTGGGGGAAAGGGGTGTATCAACATGGGCGGGCTTCTTCAATACCAGATGTTTGCTTCTCTATTTCGTTGAAGACAGTAAAACTTATTTGCAATGTAAAGGGGATGGTAGGGTATCTTAAAATGGTATGCATGTGATGTGTATGTGTACAACAATACATAAATATATGTATTATTCATGATATTTTATGGATTTAGTAAACATGTAACCAATTACCTCACTAATTGAAATGCCTTGCTAATTAGCCATCACATTGTCCACTCATTACATCACTAATTGCATTAATTGCACCTTGCACTACTAAGTGCACCCCACAATGTGGTGGTGTCTCCTTAGCTGCTATTTCCATGAAACTACGTTAGTTACCAGGCAACACAGATTAATGACTGAAGCTTGTTATTTGCTGATGCTAAAGTGAAAGAGTTCACCTTTTTTTTAAATGAAAGGTTAACTGGCAAACATGCCAAGTTGTACTCAGTGATAGAACTTTGCTAAAAGGGTTCATGTCTAATTAAGTATAGAGGAAATCTCATTAAAGTTGCTTGATGTCACTGAGGTAAGCTCAAAGAAGCACATCAAACACAAGTTGAACTCATGTGGTGCTGATTCCCCTGGTCACAACTACACAAGAACTCTTGTCCTTTTAATTGATGTGGACCACCAGATCAGACAATTCTCATACAATATTCTAATGGGAAAACCTTTGCTGTGTTTCAGTGACTGAAAGCCTGCGTTGTTCAGCAAATTCTATTCCACTCTGTAAAGCTTCTGTCAACACAGTAGTTCCCCTCTTGAGAGATCCCTCTATTGGAAGACCACCTCTCTAGGGAGACCACATTTTTCATGCAAGATGTTGTATTTGCTGTATAAACTTACCTCTATTGTAAGACCACCTCCCTTGCAAGACCGACTTTATTTCTTCTTTTTTTTTGGATTTAAGGGTGGTCTCTCAAGGGGAGGGCTACTTTAGTTTCTTAATGCTTTGCTCTCTTCACAGGACCTCAGCTAGCATCCACCTTATCCTGAATCAAGACCAAGTGATGTGTTCCACACACTTAATAATTGTGGTGCTGATTCAGTAATCTGCAATAATTTATTCATATTGGGTCAGCTCCAGTTTAATTAGTGATAACTTTGTTTCCTTGGTGAATGGCTGAGAGTACAGCTATGATAATGATAACGTCTGGATGAGGTTGTTTTCTCTCTAGTTTAATACCTTGATCAACAACACACAGGAGGACTTGTGTTTTGTTTTATTGTTGTTTTGTTTTGTTTTTGTTACCATTGGGAAGGTTGAGGTGTGTGAAATGACCCAGTGTGGTGAGGACCTGGAATGTGTATTATGTGGTTAGATTATTGGATGTGATTGTACATTGTTCTATGAACATTGTGTTGATGGAGCAGTGATGGAAACACAATTCAAGGATATTCCAGCCTGTTTACAAAGTTGAGTTTTAATAAGTTGAGTAAAACTCACACACTGAGTCAACATCACACTGGGTTGAGGCAGGTTGAAGTAGGTTGACAAAAGCTCTATGGGGACACACACTGGACCAACATTACACTGGATTGAGATAGGTTGAAGTAGGTTGACAATAGCTCTATGGGGACACACACTGGACCAACATCACACTGGGTTGAGGCAGGTTGAAGTAGGTTGACAATAGCTCTATGGGGACACACACTGGACCAACATTACACTGGGTTGAGGCAGGTTGAAGTAGGTTGACAATAGCTCTATGGGGGCACACACTGAACCAACATCACACTGGGTTGAGGCAGGTTGAAGGAGGTTGCCAATAGCTCTATGGGGACACACACTGGACCAACACCACACTTGGTTGAAGTAGGTTGACAATAGCTCTATGAGGGCACACACTGAACCAACACCACACTGGGTGGAGGCAGGTGGGCATTATCTGTGTCATGAGTCTCACAGGAAATACTAGTGGCTCTAAGCTATGCACGTACCCTCCAAGAACTGGCAAGGCAAATCAGAGTTGATTCCTGAGAGGAATGCAGACAGATAGATAAACAGACAGATAGACAGACAGACAGACAACTCAGAACACACATCATTTACATTGATAATCATGTACACTTCACCTTAAAAAATGTTGATTACAATCAACAGAGATTGTTATTAAATATTGTTAATATAGTTGTGCATATTGGCCCTGGCCCAAACCAGTCACTGTTTGGGTAGATATTCATTTTACTTTTAGTATTGTTCCCACTCACTGAAGAAATCAGTCTCCCCCAATCCCCTTTATTAAGAAATGTGTTGCTACAGATCCTCTTATTCACATGTGCATTATCCTCCCTCCTGTGCAGATAACAGCTGACTCTTCAACCCCAGAGTTTGGCGGCAGGCTGATGTGCCATCACTTAGTTTTATTCAATTATCTAACAGCTGTATTCATTGCAACCATTTTTTCTTACTGTACCAAGTCTCTTACATCAATTACTAGTTCTGCATTCTAATAATAACTTGGTCTCCATGACTACGTACCTGCTCATACACTATTATTAATACCCGAAACTGAGATGATCTGTTGTCTACATCCCAACATTTCGTTTGTATCATGTGCATTCATTTGTTAATGACTATTTACTGTACTAGTCTCATGTACAAGCACTATTCATGATTAAAATCATCATAATCCCACCCCATTAACCCCTTGAAGTTAAGATCCACTCTCCCTATTACTGTTATAATTATATTTGATCTATATTCATTATTCACTCAATAAGGTGTGTCATTGAGGGTTTACAGCCTCAGGTAAGGGCAAAGGTGACCAGCCAGTGGTTCAGAACTGTCTCTTTCCTGCCTTTGAGTATTTCCCCTCCAAAATTTTAATTTCATGCTTACAATGATTCATCGACTGTCTCCCTATGCCTTCAAGTATTTCCTAATCCAGTCTCTGAATTTCCTGCTTCTACATATTTTGTATTTAATTTATTTGTCTGGACTTTGTCCTCAATCTTACCTGTTGTAATTGTAAGTGTCCATTAGAGCTTGCTTTAGATATCACTTTAAGTGCCCCAAGTGTACTTCTGACTCCACCAGGAAAACAACAGGACAAATTTTATGACTTCAGACTTCTGGGCACTCTCTCCATTAAATTTTTTTTTTTTGGGGGGGGGGGGGGGGTGGGGGTGGGTTTTGGTCAAATACAAAAACATAGCATGTTTCAAACCTATACTTTTATAATTAGGCCAGCATGCCATTATTTTACCATAATGGTGATTTGGGAGTATGGAATCAAAACCATTAAGTATTTCTGTCAAACATAATGCATACAAAGTTTATGCTTTATAATTGAAAAATTTCTCTATTTATTCTGTTAAAACCTATTAACCTCCAAATGATTCTCTCCTATGCATCAGGTTAATTAAGGATCTGAATAGGAAAGCATGCTTGGTCAGAGACTAAATGGATAGAATATTATGAACAGTTGTATTTACACATTACAGTATGAGTTTCTCAACCTTGGCCCCCTTAGCTGGCTCCTTAGTTACCAGCCAGAATTCCAGCTGACTTTGTATGGTAAAATCATTTTCCAAGTAATGTGGTATGTTCAAATCAATTAGTGTAATGTGTTAGCATAGTCAAGGCAACTCATTAGTCTAATAGTGTTATTTTAATAATTACGTTCAACTCCATTAATCTAAATTTATTCTAATAACAATATGAACCTGGAACTCACCAGTAATGGCATATCTCAGTATTATTCATATGACTCCAAAGAGGTAAGAGGGTTGTTAGTTCGTTTTTGTTATATTTTTTGTGTTTGTTGTTTATTACTCCATTGTTTGAAGAAAGAAGAAAGAAAAATTTAGTGTATGCAACTCTAAGGGACATCCTTGAATCTATGAACTAGCCTGGGGCTATTTTGCCAAGTTAACTGAACAATCTGCAAGTGTAACTCAGTGCCAGTGGAGTGTTCAGTTCTCTTTATCTCTCCAGCTGAATCCTTTAGTTGAAACACCTAATGCAACCATACTTACATGCGCAAGCTTCCACCACTCCTTTAGTTGGGGCCATTTCAAGATTTATCGAACTCTTTAACCTCATGAAATATTCCTCTAGGGATATTAGTTGGTGGTTTGACCTCTTTAATTCTTGTCTTCCAAACTTTCATGGAAAGGGTTAATTTGGTGAATAAAAAGAATAATAATATTTTTAAAAATAAAAACAACAATAAATGAAGCACGGGTTGATCTTTGAAATAGGAATGAGTCGATTTTTTTGTTATGGTGTTTACCTAGACAGTGGTTGTGCTTTCTCATTCACAAGAAATATTTTAAAATTTTGTTTGCCTTTTTTTATTTTACCTACTGCAGAAATTTTTTATATGGCAAGTTCTGCCTCTTAGGCAGGGAAAGAGAAATTCATCATTTTAGGGACTATAGAGCTCTCCATGGAATCTGTTCCATCCACCTTAAAGTTGTGCATCAAAAATGCAAATGGGATCCCATCCAAGACTGGTTCAAAACTCCAATCTCAGCCAAAAGGCAATAAATATAAACACCATCGATTAATTCTTTCTCTAACCCTTTCTCTTTCCTCCAAACCCCATTCTGAATATCATATGACCTTTAATTAGGAGATTTGAACCCAATGCCACTGGGGGAGTCATAATTCTCTAAATACATTTGTGTGCAAAACAAGGATGTGGGTATCCCACTGTCTGGCCTTAGGTATTACTAGAGAGAGAAAGTCTATGGATCTGTATGCACTAGGATGTGCATAGGCATAGCAGATCTTGGCATTACTGATGTTCCAAAGTCACATAATTGCCCCTTCTGTATCAGAACAAATATTTGAGAGATATGAATCTATTTCTTCTCTAGAGATGATAAGTTGCAAACATAGAAACTGTAGACTCTACTTGGAAAAGTTTTGACATAAGTGGGGGGGGGGGGGGTTTGTTTTGTTTTGTTTTTGTTACTGTAGTTGTGGCTCTCCAGTGATTCCCAAGCATTTTGCAATCTATCAAATTAACACATTTGAAGAAGGTTCTCATAAGCTTTGGCTATTTGGTTTCTAAATGTTCTAATTCAAAAAGGCAAAGGAATTTTCTGGCTATAGTTTACAACCATTAATAAAGTGTGAAATTTTATTTTACCTGTATATAGCAATTTGATAACATTATAGTGAGAGTAATACTTTGTAATTTGTAATTAGTTTATTCTCAATAATCCAAAATTGTATGTACTTGTGATGGATTAGGATATTGTACTGACCTTTAATTACACAGTAAACTCAACTAACGTATAGACACAAACAAGTTCACAATTTGTCATTAATGCACTTATAAAAACATTTTTCCTGTAAAGGCTAGAATATGTTCACAATTTGTCATTAATGTATGTATTTAATACAAAAAAAAATTCCTTTGAAGACCAAAATACATTTCAAAGTTCGATTACATCAGGTTCAAAATGGGAAATCCTTGACGTTGAAGTATTATATTTAGGCAAGAGCCCCCACATTAATCATCACAACATGTCATCATAAGAATATGGATATTTATAACCCACCATAGAGATTGGGTCAAGCTCATTAACCTATCCTGGGACTCCCCAGAGGTCCAAATCTCAACAAGAACTGCCTGAAGGTATCTTTATCCCAGTAATAAAACATTGTTGGCTGATAGCAATCAATATTGACGTGTACCAGCAGGTGTCAGAATTTTATCCCTAGTGAGTTCCATCATAATATTAGAGCAGAGTCAGTTTGGCTCACTTCTCAAGATCTCTTTGTTCCAGTCACACTGGCTGGTGGTCTAGCAGAGAGACTGGCTGAGATAGCTAATACATTTACAGATGTGATGGGGGCACTTTCTAGTTTTGCATATGGTTTTTCTTTCTTGGTTTGCAATTTTATTTTATCTGTTGAGAAATATTAAATTTTGTTATTCAAGTGTTTTTTGTGTGGTATTAACTAAGGATTATACATGAAAACTAATTTTTTAAAACTTTATTACTGACCAGAGCTCATTGATGTTAAGTAATGGTGAAAACAGTATATACCTCATAGAAAGATCACAAGTATTGTGGTTGAAAAGTGATCAATTTATATTGTAGATTATATTTCATTTGGTTGAACAGCATAAAAATAAAAAATAAAATTTTAAAAGCTTTTATCTTGGTTCTATATCCGACACTGTACACTGACCCTAATTTACTTGTGGTTGGTAAAAATTTATTCTAATGTATAAATTCAGGAAGCATATAGTCTGTTGGTACTGTAAGGAAAATTTAGTGAATAGATATGTTCTTTTGTGATAAAAATTTAGTGAAAAAGCTTACCAAAATGTCAGTGTGATGTTGTGTCATCAATTTGAATAAACCTTGAAATCACACACTATCTAACTAATGTAATAACCAATAAAGGTTTGTGTTGAGATTAATAGGATACCTTAATTTCTCGAAATTTTCACTCATGACAACCAGCTTGTAATGTCGAGGAGTTCATCATCTGGGGATTATTTCATTCCACTGCGGTCAATGAAATGCAATTAGTGGTCATGGAGATGGTTAAGGATTATTAATTGAATTGAGTGGAAGATTGGCAGACTGAAGATTTTTAGGAAACAGTGAATGGCCAGTAACCAAGCAATCTAGACTTTTGAAACTTCTTTGGTTCATGGCATATTTAAAAATGACACACTCCCTCACACACTTTGTGTACTCCATTTAATAACTTGTCAGTGCATTAAGAAAAATACATTCAAGTCACAAACTCATCAGTTGGAGCAAATAAAACACAACAAAAACAAACAAACAAATAAACAAAGGAAAACCTGCTAATCGTATGACTATAGCTAACAATATTGGATACTAATTTAATTTAAAAACAACAAAGTATGAAATGTCAAACCCCTCCCCAAATTAACACTTTATAGTCCATAAATGGATGACACAAAAAATAAGAACCAACTATTATATCATTTTTTTAAAAAAAGTGTGAAGGACCGCCTGTTGCAAAAATTATTTTAACAAAATGTAGGAAGAGATCAGAGTTCAAACGTATAGGGCAGATGTTCGGTAACATGGGAGTTTAGTTTCTTAATGGGCGATAGTCATTTCAGCAAAGTACGCCCCATCCTTTAATGAGATCATAGATCTTGGGGGGACCACAGGTCTGCTGAAGACTTCACGAGATGCATGGGTGAAGTTCAATGATGTAGTCAAACTTTCGGCAGCAAGGGAGTTGTGGGAGTTGTGTGAGTTGGAGGAGGAAGTCAGGTTGTGACTGGAGCTGGAGGCCTGCAGTGGAAGTTTTTTCCTTGAAGAGGACGTGGAGTTGTAAGAGGAATCAAAGCTGTCGCTACCGGAGCTTGAAGAGAAATGTCCCTCTCCTCTATCTTCGTCCTTCTCTTCCTCATGTCTGCACCGAACAAGGAAGGACAGCGGAAGCATGTCCATATCTTGGGTGGGTGTCCTTACTTGGGAGTGGTCTCCACTAGCTTGACTGTCAAAGGAGGACGTACTGCTTTGCCGAACAAACTTATCAAGAGTGGGTCTTCGAACGAGTGAACTGGGAGGTGGACGTCGGGAAGAGAGGTTCTTACGACGCCCAAACTCCTCCAGTGAGACCCCACTTATCGATGTGGATCCTAAACTGTCCCCCAGGCTATTGGACGCATGCAGTGGCTCCTTTCGAACTCGATCGGTTGGAGAGGTGGGCAGGAGTGGGGTTGAGAAGAACCGTCCAGACGAGAGGGATGGGGAAGGAGAGTGGAGAGGAGAGGGGGAGAGGGGAGGGATCTGACAGAGTGCAGTCTGCATAATCTGGTTCCGAGTATCTATGGGATACTCCCGACAGCCATAATGTTTCCTTGCGATATAAGAAACCTCCATGCTCCCGGAATCCTCCAAGATTAGCTGACGACCACCATTCTGAATGGCCACTTTGACCTCCTGCACTATCTGTTTAGCTGTTTCAAAACCTGATGGAACAGCAACAAAAAAGAACTGATCTGATCGAGAGTTCTGGCAGATTTCGAACCAGATGATGCTGTAGCCACAAGCATAGTGGCAGCCCAAGCGCCTCACTTCGCTGTGCGGGATAGAGAAGAGGGTTGTGTTGCTGGAGGGCGTGGCAAAGATCACATGACAAGGAGTGGTGAGCTTGATAATGGCCTCATGATAGAGTGAGGTAGAGGGTTGACGTGGAATAGTCACATGATACACCACTTCTGCAGAGAGAGAGAGAGAGATTCAAAAAAAGACATGAAAACACCACTAAATGAATGCTAAAATTAATAGTAAACATATTACAAACATCAAATTACTCCCTCAGTTCATAATAACATTATAAACACTCACTGCTGTTCGTACAATCACTCATTTTTGTTATTTATATAATAATTGTTACTGTAGTTGTGTAATGTCATTATTATGTATTCTAATCCTTAAATATAATACGTGTAATTGCTATTAAGCCACAGCTATTCTGTGGCTGTGAACAGGGCCAGTAGCAAGCCTACTACATGGCATGGAACACAAGTGAATACAAGATGGTTCCCACAGATTAGCTCTCTGCTTGTGCAGCTCAGGCAACCACACAAGTGCTCACAACCAATTTTATCTGGCGGAGATTATCATAAAAAATTAGCACCTAATTGTGTAATGGTCACTATATTGGGCCTAGGTGAAGTGGGTACGCAACAAGAGTTATGATATAATTCTACTAGGTCAGTTTGATTCAATTAATTATCTCTCCAAATATCTATACGCTATAAACATCATCATGCTTTCAGTCTCTTCTGACCCATGCAAAACTGGAGTTTGCAGTTTGTGATATACCAAATCAAAATTGAAAAAGAAAAGAATTGTAGTTTTTAGTCAAACTTCATTCCTTTTAGATATGTAGCATGAATGAGTGTGGACCATTACCTTGCCCGCAGAGTTCACAAAGTTTAGCCAGCCATATGTTCTTTATGTTGTGATCCAGTGCTCTTAAGATATGCTTTTTCTCTTCAGTCTCAATGGCAAAGATGTGATCTGACGAGCCAATCTTCGGGGAGGGCCTGATCCCCGTGATCTTGGAAAGGTTGATCTGACTTGGCTTTCCTTTTTTGAAGATATCCTTGTAGTAGACGAGACTGGCAGTCACAATATCCGCCTGTAGAGGCAACAAGAGTGATATTAGAAATGGGAAACAAATAACCACATTATGAGTTAGTTTGAGATCAACTTTAATCACATTGAGTCAATTTATTATCATTAGAAATTGCAGCTGGTAAATATGTTCTCAATGTGGGGTTAATAGCACTGTGACTGTTTCAGAGCATTTATAACAATGTGAATGAATCTGTTATCACAATGTTAAATCAGAGTCAACTAAAGAGATATCTCTTGAAATGGATCCAATGGACCCAAACCATCTTTAGAGCAGTAAGTGCAGCCATTAGATCTAGCAATTAATCTAGCACATTACTGTCCCTCAGTTAAGGAACACACTATCACCCCATCTAACAGGAGCTTCTGCTAAATGTCATAAGAAATTAGCAAATTCTTTTTCATGTTGATAGACAAAATAAAGAGAGTCTGTTCCTTATTTCAAATACCACTTTTGCACTTTAGAGACCAAAGATCTAAAGGGAACAAATATGCTTGTTCTCATGGGAACACACACAGAAATCAATTAAGAGTTATTGCATTAGACATTTGGTTTCTCAGGAATTTTGAAATGTCAAGTACTTCTGATTTGTTATTAATCAAATGGAGTGCCTTGTCATAGTTGTTGCCCTTATCTCAAGCCCAGTACATGTATAAAGTAATAACTACACATATTTTTATGGTTTGGGAGAGTGGGGCTTATTAGAGTGGGATATTTGAGTGTGCATGTGTGCGTGTGTTGGGGGAGGGGGTGGGGTAGGAGGAAGGTAGGGGAGTTAAAAGATGGAGTTTAGATTTTAGGATGAGTGCAATGAGTGCACAACTAACCAGTCTTGTATGCATTGAAATCCTGAGGGTGTCTATGACTCATGGACCACACAGTGCTAATTTACCCACACCCACACTGGGCGAGAGCCAGAGGTTGCAAGGAGTTATGAATAGAGTGCTAATTGCCTAACTATCTTCACATTAATTAAGGGAACACTTACCACATGTACAACACTAACTATCCCTCAGCTGCTCTAAGTGGAAAATACACTTGGGGAAGCAGACATGGAAAGGAGGGAAGAGGTAGAGGTTTGGATATGCAGCGCCAGTTGGAATTACATATGGAGAGGGAGCTGGAGGCATTCAAGCAGTTGGAAAGCGAAAACCACAAGAAGGTAGGAAAACATTTTACAGGTGGGAGTCTCAGAACTACAGTAGCTAGTATTAATTAAACCAGAGAATGGTGTGTATTAAAGACCACAAAATTGTTTATTGCCCTACAGAACTAGAACCACCACCCACTCAACTACATGTTTCTAACATCTGAGGAAATGCAGATGCTTTCTTACTACCCACTACAATCATAGGTGTGTTCATTTCACTTCAAAATTCAAATGCAGCTAAATGTAAGCTGGATTGGTCCTGAACCAGCTGTAACATGTCATAAGTACCAAGTATATCTCATAATTCTAGTCTTCATTTCCTACCTCCCACCCCTCCCATGAATTTGTCCAAGTACCAGTTTTAGTCTCCCTTGGTAGAAAATGATAGACCAGCTACTATTACTAAAAAATGATATGATGAAAATATGATACATTTATAGTCCAACTAACCAACATGCAAGGAAGAATGGTTGTTCAAATACAAAAATATATACAAAAAAAACAAACACTAAATAAAAGTAACTGAAAAGATGACAGCTATTTAGTTGTTTGTCATGTACAAATCAAACTTGGCTGAAGCTGTTATTATTCATTAGGATTACCCCATGGGGACACACGATAGACCAACACCACACTGGGTTGAGGCAGGTTGAAGTAGGTGGACAATAGCTTTATGGGGACACACACTGGACCAACATCACACTGGGTTGAGGCAGGTTGAAGGAGGTTGAAGTAGGTTGACAATATCTCTATGGGGACACACTCATGGAGTGATGCTATAAAAAAAATTTTTTTTTCAACAACCTTATCATACAATCTCAGTTCAAGTCAACATGCTCGTAACCATGCACCAAAGTACACTCGGCCATTAATCTAATTGGTTAACCTAATGGAGTAAGAAATCGAACAAACTTTCATTGTTTATTCAACTGCACAGGTACAAGAAGTGGTAACTCAATTCTGGAAACATTGGTAATGTTCATAGTCGCTCAAGATACTGCACAGAGCATGATTTCTCTATCAGAATCCTTTCAAGACAATGAGGCAGCAGTGTATCTATGGCTATGTGAAGCATTCGAAGGATACCATGGTGATCATTTGGCAAATAAAGTTGGTTGGAATTTGCAACCATGTTGCACTACTTGCATGAAAGTCTGGTATTAAGGAAAGTCAACAACTTACATGAGTGGTTTTCTTCAGGACAAACCATCTTTTGGACCATTTCTAAAAGAAAAAAAATAGTAAAAATTTTTTTAAAACCAGATAAAATGCACTTGGAGGATTTAAAATTAAGTTTGCTGATATCATATTTCTGATCTTAAAAAGGCTGAGCTGCAGCGTTGTGCAGTAGAAACCTTACGAGTTATGGAATACTTACCACCATTAGTAAGCTTCTTCTGAGAGGAGGTATTTTGTAAAGGTAGCCTTCAAACAAAATTTGTTCCCCTTCTCTGCCATTTTCAGTGGGGTAGAAAGTTGGAGATTCACTTGCCGTAGGGGAATAAGCAAGTGGGGAGTCTGGGGGAGTTATACTCAAAGGTGAGCTGCTCATTTCTGCCACTACGAAAAGTAACACTCTCCGCAAAAATCTCCTCCCGATTGAAAGTTGTGGGTCTTTATAAAAATCAGTTTATAGGCGCGCATGCGCATTACAGAGTTGGTTCTAATTCGACAAAAGGAGGGAGGAATTGCTATCGCCTTTTGGACGCGAAGGGAAGCGTTATTCTTGATGGATGCTACCTCGGCTAAACCCAGAATCAATGGGTCTATGCTCTCGGGTGTGATAGGACAACATGTCTGTCTGGTTGGGAAAAATTTGGGTGTAAGCTTTTGTATGTTAATTAGTGTTGTCTGGCCCAGAGCTATGTTCCCTGTGACCTTTTTGGTGAGGTGATACGTGTCAATATTTGTACTTGAAACGTCAATAGAGTTACCATATCAACATTGTTAGACATTAAAGCTTAATAACCCATAGCAAACTCCTGGTTCAGTCAGTGTGGATATTACCAGATTTATCATGATGTTTCTAGCTAGAATTTCTACTTTAGTTGTATGGTATTTGAAATTTATGGTAGTGTGTAGTGTATTGTGACTAGTATTGTAATATTTCTGACCACAATTGTAAACAAAATCCCCTAACCATTGCCATGGCCCAAGGCTTCTCTTTATTATTTAAAACCACAATATAAAAACATCTCTTTGCACCTGGGGTGGTGAGTGTAATACTTTTGATACTATTTTTGTGAAAAAATGTGCAATATCAGTAGAAAAAGTCAGGTCTCGGAGTTTCATTTTCCCTTTTATAATAAACTTAACTTTTTATTTATATTATTAAAAATAAATTTTTGATTATGCCTCAATTCTATTTCCCTATTATATATTTACCATATCTCCTTGATCCCTTTTCTCCCTTCACCACTTTGTGCCATTGGATAAACAACTCCACAGCTCCTTCGTTCAGTACATTGTACACCATCAGCTTGAATTAAGTTCTGATGATGATTAATACCAACTTTTAAGCCTACTGACAAGACCAGCTAGCTAGCCCAAGCACATACAATCCAAGTGACAGCAGGGGGGGGGGGGGGGGGGGGGGGATGGGATGTGCTTATAGCCTGTCTAATTGTTGTGCAGATGATGGGTCCTGATGTGTGATAGACTGCTCAACACTTGATGAAATAGGACACATATCTTTGCACCCTCATGTAGGAACCACAGTCTAATGCTTTGAAATGATAAAATTGTGTGTGATCAGATCAAGGAAATACAATGTTTTTCACTCATTGCCCCTTATCTTCATTATTGCCCCTTATCTTCACCATGGCCCATCACTGCCTCGTCCCTTCGTTGTCCTTGCAGGCAATCACAGCCAGAGGCTGCTAATGCTTACTAACATAAGCACAGGGGGCTGTAGTCACTTTATAATTGAGTGGAGGCATTAGCATGTAACTTATTTACTCTGTCTTAATTCAGAAAGACTTATAAAGATACTGCAGGCCTGTACATTTCAATCAAGTAAATGAAACCACAAGATTTCATGATAAATGCAATTGTCAATGAAAGTGATGAGGTTATTTTGAAGTGGGAAAGGAAAGGGAGAAAAATAAGTTGGGGGAGGAGGGGGGAGAGAGAAAGAAAGAGAAAAGAGTGGGGAAAAAGTTTGTCCAATTTGAAAAAAAGGGGGGGGGGGGGAGGTAAGAAAGGAAGAAGAAAAAAAGAGAAAGAAAAGAATGGAAATAAGGGGTGGGGGGGGGGGTCTGTCCAATTTGAAAAAAAAGAAGAAGGAAAGATAAATGTTTTTAAAAAGCAGATATCTTGAATTCACGTATCACAATAAACAACACAATTGTCAATTAAAATCCTTGAGTGATTTTGGTACTAGAGTAGTTGCCACTAGCTACCGTTATTAGTGCTGACAAGGCATGTTGCAGTGTGTATAATTATGTTTTGTAATGTACGCAGATCACTCCAGATGGCATCTCCATGAGCGTGGAGACTGGGGATGGCCAGAAGGTTGGAGCACGATTCCCTGTCCCTTGTGTAAGTTGTCACAGTAACCCTCTTGATTCATTGTGCATGATAGGCATTCATTAGAGAGAAGGAGGGCTTTAATTGGAGTCGGTGCTGCGTAACCAGCTGTAGTGTCATTGAGGTGGGAGCAGGTGTGGTTCTATAATTGGTTAGCCGTGAAAGTATTTGGAGCTATTTCCCCACCATATTGGCGTTATTAATCATAAGGTGTTGTCAACAATTGAGCTGTTTCCCGCCATATTAGCGGTATTGTTCACAGAGGTGTTATCAACAATTAGAGCTGTTTCTTGCCATATTGGCGGTATTGATCACAGAGATGGTATCAACAATTAGAGCTGTTTCCCGTCATATTAGCGGTATTGATCACAGAGGTGTTATCAACAATTAGAGCTGTTTCTCGCCATATTAGCAGTTTTGATCACAAAGGTGTTATCAACAATTAGAGCTGTTTCTCGCCATATTAGCGGTTTTGATCACAGAGATGGTATCAACAATTAGAGCTGTTTCCCGTCATATTAGCGGTATTGATCACAGAGGTGTTATCAACAATTAGAGCTGTTTCTCACCATATTAGTGGTATTGATCACAGAGGTGGTATCAACAATTTGAGATGTTTCCTGCCATATTGGCAGTATTAATGAAATGGTTGGAATGTTGATCAAACACGAGGGCCTTGATGTGCACCTGCTATGGTTTCAGTGTGTGTCTACCAGACAATTCTCCCGGCTCTCTCCCAGCTCAGGACCTTTCATGCTCTCTCTGTCATGTTCATTGTCTGGAGTCTGTTGTCTACTCTGTACCTTTTTAATTCCCTCCATGTGTGCAGACTTCCCGGTCATTTCTCTCTTTCTCTGTTTCTGCGTGTGTGTGTTTTTGTGTGTGTGTGTGTATGTGTGTGTGTGTGTGTGTGTGTGTGTGTGTGTGTGTGTGTGTGTGTGTGTGTGTGTGTGTGTGTGTGTTATCCTGATCTCCCCAACTCCCTCCAGAGGGTCTTGAATGTCTTGTACTGGTGTTGGTGTGTCTGGCTCCACCATATCTGGAAGTCTTGTTGTAGAGATATTTCGAGAGAGGTGTGTATTTGCTCCCCACCCTGGGTACCACAGTCCTGGTTGCCATGGTTCCCACAGTCCTGGTTGCCATGGTTCCCACAGTCCAAGGATTCCACTTGAGATTTTAAGTTTCTGGTTGGTGTTACTCTTTGTTTGGGCTCCTGATAAGATAGGTGCAAACCACTTTCATTGATTGATCAATCCAGGTGCAGGGCTGGAATGCAGGAATATATATATTTTTTCTTACTGGGGAGAGGGAGGGGGGACTATAAGGAGAGAGAGATAGGAAGAGGGAGGGGAGTATAAACACAGGAGTATTGTCATGGAGATCATGTCATAGTTGGGTCTGGGTGCATGTCACTCAAGGAAAAGTGTGAAAACTAATTGCTCTGATATGAATTCTGGCGTGTTCAGGTAAGCCAGCCAACTGGCTCTACCTACTCTGTGTGCTATGCATTCCATAAGGTGCTGTTACAACCTGGGTGACATCTTACTTTTGCTGGGGATGAGAGGGGGTGGGGAAGAACATTCTCTCTGAGGAGAGGAAACCCTAGGGCACCCCCCTTCCTCTATATGAAACCACATAGGTGAGTGGGGATGTGTCAAGAGGTCGTATCCAGGCTGCTTTTGAGATGCACATTTGCTTCTCACCCTTGTTGCCATGGTACCCCCTTGTCCAAGGATTCCACTTGATATTATTAAGTTTATGGTTGACTTTCTCTAGTCTGTGGATGGTAAGTACAAACCACTCCAGTTCATTGATTAGTATATGTGGTGGGCAGTGATGTTATAGCTGTCTGTTTGTGAATGAGCTGTTGACTGGGTAAGTGGTTGATTTGCTGTCTGACTGGGACTGCAGTATGGTTGCTGGTCTGACCTTTGAGACAATGATAGCTTGTTATCTGGTGGGCAGGTGGGTGTGGTTACCACCCAGGGCCCCCTGTAGTGCTGTAGGGAATAGTGGTGTGTGGTGAAGGGTCCAGCTGGTTTGATTGCCTCCCTCAGTTATCTCTTGTTCTTATGGTGAGGTGATGTGATGTCATACAGACAGAGGTGGTGTAGCCCTGGGATTTCCACCACCCCCCCCCCCCCCCCTGGAATTTTCAAGAAAATGTTGACATCCATGACTATGAATGAGTAATGAGTCTATTGAGCTGACTTTGTTTCTCTTTAAAAAATATTCTGTATATTTTGGAAGTCCACTGATTTTTGAGGTCCTTCCACTCATTAGTTTGGTCAGGTTAGAGTCACAGTGTGTCTGTAAGGAGTGTCTCGGGGTGTCACATGCTGTCAAAGCAAGTGCCACAGACTAAACAGTCTCCTCTAATGAGTCACGGACGAAGGGGCATGCATTCGTGTGTCTTCACTTACCAGATCTTTGCCAGACTTTACGGCTCAGTTCCTTCATGGCTTATGGCCAGAACAGTCATCCAATCACTCCCAGCGATTCCGTAGAAATAGGAGTGTGTTCACGAGGGATTTGTATTAAGTTGTCTTTTTTTTCCCCCTCTGCCACGGTTACCAGTAAACCATGGTGCTGGTTGGCATGGCAATGGTGTAGCAGGGTGTAAACAGAGAGGTATCCCAGGCAGGCAGACAGTTGGCAGCCTGTGTGTCGGGACGAGGAAGGAAGAGGTGTGGTTGTGCTAGACCAGATCGGAAGAGGCAGTAGCTGAATACTGTATGGGCAAATTTTAATGTGTTCAAATTTGTTTTACAAATATTTGATGACAGCATTCAATCTCCAATTAACTTCATCCAATATCAGCTTATGAAAATGATTCAGTTCTGATATTTCATTTTTTAACCCAAATCTGGACTTAAAACTATATTAGATAAAAATTGTCAAAAAGCTTTCCTGTGCCTGACAGCCTGGCACCTCCAGGTGTGGCAGGCTGGTAGAGTTGTTTGTGATCAGATATTGAGGCTCATGAAGAGAAAATGGTCCGCTCTGCAGTGTATGATTGATCTGAGCACAGGAAGGGAGGGAGAGAGTGTGGGGTGTGGTCCCAGGTGGAGGAGCTTCAGAGGCTGTCATGACGCGAGACATGTTTCAGCTGGCTTGAGACCAATCACCTCCAGGTCAGCTGGCTTGAGACCAATCACCTCCAGGGGGTTAAAATATGCTTGAGATTATTAGCTATGCAACCAATGTGCCCCCTTGGCTGTAGGGGGGTGGGAATCCCATAAAACTAATTGAGATCACCCCCACCCATCCAAATTTCCTCAATTTCCATGAAAATTCAAACACCCTTCACACTCGTACACACACACACACACACACACACACACACACACACACACACACACACACACCACACACACACACACACACACACACACACACACACACACACACACACACACACACACACACACACAACCCTCACCAATGTGATGTCCCTGGAGTCAAGGGATTCTTTATAACTCACTTAACTGCCAGGAAGCCGGATGTTGATGTTAGTACGAGCAGTTGCAAGTAGGCATGGTGATCCATAGAAGGATACCTGCAACGAGCACCCTCCATGCAAACACACAAACAGCTGGGCACCGGTCCACTGGGAGGCCTGACAGTGCAGTGAATTATCCGTGCTGTGTAGTCCTCAGCATTCTACAATAACCATAACACAACAACCCATCATGCCTTAGCGACTGCAACACAAATATCACGCCACAACAGAAGCTCAATGTTTGTCGAGTAAGTCCTGGTCAGGATTCAGTGTGTATAAGTGGATTAGAGTCAGCCGTTGCAGGCTTCTCTCTCAGGAGTAGAGGTGCCACTGTGTGGCCCACTAGTGGATAAATGAGGTGTTCAGTGAAGGGCTGGTAGGATTGGTGTTTGCTCTGTGAGGTGTCCATTGGTGGTAGCAACTTTGACATGTGACTTGAGGGGGAGCATATTTCTCTGGTTGAGACCAAAATACGTATAAAACATGAGTAGAATAATTGTAGTAGGTGGAATTGGTAAAGGATTTTTAATTTGTGGGTTACTTGGGTACAGTATAGCTTCCATTGTTATTAAGGAATAAATCTAGAAGTTTGTTTTACTCCTTTTTTTAGTAGAGCATTTCCGTCCCCTCCCCTTTCCCTCTGGTTTCCAATTTGTCATCAATTTTGTGATGCTCACCACATTGGGTGACCTTTGTTACCTTTCTTAACTCACCAAGGCAGTTATTTATTTATTTATTTATTATTATTATTATTATTTTTTTTTTAAGAGGAAAATATTAATTCTTTTTTTTTCCTTTTTCATTCAGATTTTACATTTTAGATTGAGTTCACCATTAAACTAGCTTTTCCCTGATGTCATATATATATATATATATATATATATATTAGAAGACCTATTTATGTAACTATGTTCATCCGTTTCTCAAAATCCCTCTGTTAGATTTTGACCAAACTTTTAGGGATAGAGGAGACCCACCCTGTCTGTCTGTATGTTTCTACCATCATTCCGGCCGAACCGGTAGGTGGATTTCTCTGATAGGTTTTGACCCAACTTAAAACATGCGTTAAAAATTTCGCAAAGAGGTTACCATGGTAACGAGAAAAAGCCAAAAATGGTATTTTGGCCAGAAAAACTCTAGGACTAACAGACCACCACCACTGAGAAACAGGAGCCACTACCACCACGACCAAACACCCACCACCACTATATTGGCCGGGCAACGCCGGGTATATGCTGATAGTATATATATATATATGTATGTGCCTGTGTGTGTGTGTGTGTTGCCATGGGAAGCATTGCTGCCTCAACTCTTCTTTACTGCATTATCCAAATGGCAACTCATTATCTGGTAAAGGGTTATCTCGTGTTATTTTAACATAAGCATTACAATAGTAGCTTATTTCGGTGATCAGGTATGGTAAGGTATGGATCAGGTATGGACCATTTCTCTGTGGAAGAGAAGCAACTGCTCTAACTAACAGATGTGATGGTAAGTATGAGAAGACTTGTACATAATCGGAGTCCCCTGGGGCTAGTTGTGGACTGACGACCATAGCAAGGACAATCCATACTTGGCTATGAACAGTTTAGGTTGTACTTCTTCACCCTGTCAGTAAGCCACAGAGAGAGAGAGAGAGAAACACTCTATGCTGTGGCTTGGTGTGATTTCCTGTATAGCCTTTTTTACTAATCCACCTCATGCTGGTCACATGACCAGGCACTGCTGTGCTAGAGTGGTCCCTAATGGTAAGGATCATCACTGTATAAAATTAAAAAACACCCACAAAACTACTGAACACCCACACTCAATTTAGCGTATGGGCTAGCATACTATTCAAGTGCTCCTAGGGCTAGAGCCAGGGTTGGCTAGGGCTATATTTATAGAAATATTCTTCAAATATAGTCCTAGCACTCTTGGGGTCGAGACTTGAGTACAATGTGAATGTGTTCCTTTTTTGAGTTAATTTTTTTTCATACTTTACCTGCTTTTATCTGGGACCACTCTAATACAGTTGTACTAAATGACCATGCCCTGTTGCTATGCTGGTGATATGACCATGCCCTGTTGCTATGCTGGTGATATGACCATGCCCTGTTGCTATGCTGGGGACTCCATACAAACCAATTAAACTATTGTGGCATTGTCTATAGTGGGTGTGCTTTTCCATATGCCCTTGTGTGTATCTGGTGATACCTGCATTGTCAGCACTTCTACTAGCCCCTCCCCCCATTAGTTTGTTTATGTGTGATATTTGTGTCTAATGTCTGTGGATGCAGCACGACTCGTTGGACCCGTATGTGGAGCTGGTGGGTAAGGTGGAGAATGATTGCTCGGTCACTGTACACAGAATTGTCAACTTTGGAGTCAGTTTTGGTATAAAAAAAATTTTTTTTAAATATGTGTATACATACATACCAGTATATGTATTCCTTGTAATAGTTTCATAGTTGTGTTTTTTTTTTAATTTTGTTTCGTTTTTTGTTGTGTGTTTTTTTTGTTGTTGATTCTTTGAGTTTTTTTTGT
Organism: Lycopodina hypogea; assembly: GCA_963969325.1. NCBI lineage: Eukaryota > Metazoa > Porifera > Demospongiae > Poecilosclerida > Cladorhizidae > Lycopodina > Lycopodina hypogea. The sequence goes on from OZ017788.1 coordinate 12,142,396, forward strand.
TTGGTTTTTTTTTTGGCTTTGCGTTGTTTTTTGTTGTGTTCTTGTTTTTTTTGGGGGGGGGGTTTGTTATTGTTTTATTAGTTTTGTTGTGGACCAACGTAGTAATGTATGTCTTGCTGTGTTTGCTGTTCAGATCTGGAGGCCTATGACGAGGTGGTTAGGCTCTTGAACAACTTCCCAAACATCTTCACCTCCACTGGTGCAAAGGTTGACACCAACATGGACTTTTAATGTCCGCCCTTTGCTGTCGTCCCTACACATTCCTTTGTTCCCTGCCCTCTCAACACACTGCTGGGTGGTGTAGCAGGTGCAGTCCTGCCACATGGACAGCACATTCACTAACTATATGATCAGTGGAGGTCTTCCGCCTATGTATGAATACAATTAATATATGGTTGCTGTATCTTGTTTGTGTTGGAAAAGGGTCTTCTAATGTGTGGGTAGAGAGTGTGTGTCCTGTTTTGTTTCCCTATTTATTTCCACTGGTCAGCATTTAGGGACCAGGCAGAGGATGATGCTGAAGTGTCACACACACACACACACACACACACACACACACACACACACACACACACACACACACACACACACACACACACAACACACACACAATTACAGCTTGCTAATTAGATCTATCACCCAATACGATTTGGAATCAGTGTAGCCAGGGGAACTTTTCTTTTGTACCTAATCTTGCCACACCCCTTCCATTTCCTGTGTGTATGTGGCAATAAAATGTCAAAAGTGGTACTTATGACCTGACAAACCCTTGGGCCTACAGGCCTGAAACTTGGCATACACACAGAAAGACTGTGGTAACATGGGCTGGGTCCCACCTGGCCACACCTCTGTCTGGGCATGTAAGGCTAAAAATTACTTGTGTGCTTATATATAACTGTAGGGCAGGTTTTTCTGCTGATAAAATCAAATCTAAGATGGAATATTCATTGATATTTGTTGGCAAACCCTGCCTGGCAATGGGCAATCCAATCCCAGCACTCCTCATCTTCCAGAGTAGTTTTACAGCTTTTGTTTGTGTTTAGTTCAGGACCAAATAAAGGAGATTGTAAGCCTAGCCATCAACCACCTCCCATTTGTGAGTGTGGTCTTATTGTGGGGGGGGGGGGGGGGGGAAGAAACTTGACTGCACAGTCTTCAAGTGAATATTACAACTATTTAAGAAAGGAATGCAAACAGATGCCAAAGCGCAACAGACTTGGAGCTACAGACCTAAAACTTGGTGTGCATATACAACTTCACTCTGGGAGTAACATGGACTGGGTCCCACCTGGCTACACCTTTTTCTCTCCCTACATAAGGCTTAAAAAATACCAAAAATGGTATTTCAGAAAAAATACTTTAAACTAGGGAATTTGACCCATATATATATATATTAGGAATCAATATCATCTTAGGAATGTTTTAAGTACATGTATATGGCCACACCCATTTCTGTGTTCGTGTCAGGCCCAAAAAAGGCCAATAGTGGTACTTCGGCCATACAAATCCTTGGAGTGACAGATGTAAAACATTGTATGCATACACAACTTAGACTTTAGGAAAAATGTGGGTGGGGTCCCACCTGGCTGCACCTCTTCTTCCCATTGGTGTGTGAAGCAAAAAAGTGTCAAAACAAACAAACTTGAATAACGCTTTGACTAAGGAGTTAGATCCATGAACCAATTTTCTGATATATCTTTTGGTTGTTGGTATGTGTGTCTAGGTATCACAGCCAAACACTTAGACCAAAAAAACAAAAAACAAAAAACACCCCGAAATTTGGCATGTGGTCTCCAGCGTGAGCATTATTAAAACATGTGGTAATGGGTGTGGTTTTGTCATAGCTACACCCACAGGAAGTTATTTTAGATGAAAAAAGTTAATCAAAGCCCAATTAGGCCAAAATTTAACATGTGGTCTCCAAGTACCTGGGTAACCAATATTAATCACATGTAGGTGTGGTATGGCCATAGCCACACCCACTGGAAGTTGTTTTGGTCGTTAAAAGCTAATCAAAGGACCAACCAAACTGAAATTTGGAATGTGGTTTCCAAGCAAATGGGTGAGCATTATTAATCACATGTGCGTGTGTCCATGGGTGTGGTTTGAAGGAAGTCATGCCTGCCAAAAACTCATTTATGGATCTATCGGGCTGAAATTTGGCATATGGATGCAAGTAACCGGGTGAGCATTAATAACCACAGGTGGGTGTGGCAATTGGTTGGTTTTGTAATAGCCACACCCATAGGAAGTTGTTTTGGCTGCCAAAAGCTAATTGAAGGACCAACCAGGCCGAATTTTTAGTGGCCTCTATATTGTTTCAGAATGACATTAGCTGGGTACATGCTGCTAGTTTATTATATATTTTAGTTAGTAAATGTGTTTGTATCTACCTATGTGTGTGTGTGTCTGGGCATCATGGCCAAACCCTCCGACCAAAAAGGCTGATATTTGTCATGTGGTCTCCAAGTAACAGGATGGGCCTTATTAACCACATGTGGGAGTGGTTTTTGTCATAGCCACACTCACATTAAGTTGTTTTGGCTGCTACATGCTAATCAAAGGACCAATCAGGCTGTAATTTAGTGTGTCTTCTCCAAGTATCCAGGTAAGTATTATTAACCATATTGGGTGTGGTTTGGCCATAGCCACACCCATAGGAGGTTGTTTTGCTATCGCTGGCTAAAATTTGGTATGTGGTTTCCTAAGAACCGGGTGTTATTTAGCATGTGTGGGTGTGGTTTGGTCACGACCACACCTATAGGAAGTTACTTTGGCTGCCAATGGCTAATTAAAGGACCAGCCAGACTGAAATTTGGCATTGGTTTTCAAATAATTGGGTGAGTGTTATTAGCCACATGTGAGATTGGCAATAGGTGTGGTTTTTCATAGCTACACCCACCGAAAGTTGTTTTTGCAGTTAAGAGTTAATTTATGGACCAATTAGGCTTAAATTTGACATATGGACTGCAAGTGGCCAGGTGAGCATCAGTAAACATGTGGGTGTGGTTATTGTAGGATTGTTTTATTTATTTTTTTGGTTACCAGGATCTAATAAATGGACCTACCAAGCTGAAATTTGGCATGTAGTCTTCAAGTAACTGGTGAGCAATAATGACCAAGCAGGGGTGGGGCAATGGGTGTGGTTTGATAAGAGCACACCCACAGCCTGTTGTTTTGGCTACCAGAATCTAATTAAAGGACCAACCAGGCTGAAATTTGAGTGACTTCTATAATGTTTCATGTTGACATTGGCTGGGCAACACCGGGTACATGCTTCTAGTATATATATATATATATATATTAGCAGCATGTACCCACGTTGCCTGGCCAATGTCAACATGAAACTTTAGAAGCCACTCAAATATTGGCCTGGTTGGTGCTTTAATTAGCTTTGACACAGAAAAAATTGTTCCTGCTGGTGTGACTATGGCAAAACCACACCCACTACCACACTAACATGGTGTAAATAGGCGCTCACTCATGTTCTTGGAGGAGACCACATGACAAAATTCGGTCTTTTTAGTCCTTTAATTAGTTTTTGGTAACCAAAACAACTTCTTATGGGTGTGGCTATTGTGGTGTATGGATCCCCAATCAATGTAGCAACAGCTACCAGTCAACTTAATACTTGAGAGAAATCCTTAATCTTTTTTTTAAAACAGCATGTGGCTAAACCACACCCACTGTCCCACTACTATAAGGTTAAGAATCCTCACCTAGTTACTTGGAAATCACATGCCAAATTTCGGCATGGTTGGTCCTTTAATTAGCTTTTGGTAGCCTAAATGATTTCCTATGTGTGTGGCAATGGCTAAACCACACCCCATTGGCACACACACACATGCGATTAATAATGTAATAATGGTCACCCGGTTATTTGTAATAACATGCCAAAATGTCAGCATGATTGGTCCTTTTATTAGCTTTTGGTAGCAAAAACAATTCCTGTGGGTGTGGCTATGAGTAAATTACACCCACCATCACACTCACATGTAGTCAATAATGCTCATCCAGTTGCTTGGAGACCACATGCCAAATTTCAGCCTGGTTGGTCGTTTATTTAGCTTTTAATAGCCAATACAACTTTTCCTATGGGTGTGGCTATGTCCAAACCACACCCATATGTGGTTAATAATGCTTACCCAGCTGGGTACTTGGAGACCACACGACAAATTTTGGGCCTGATTGGTCTTTACAAGCTACGTAGTGAATTGCTTGTTTTCTTTTCACCTAGTGTGTGTGTGTGTGTGTGTGTGTGTGTGTGTGTGTGTGTGTGTGTGTGTGTGTGTGTGTGTGTGTGTGTGTGTGTGTGTGTGTGTGTGTGTGTGTGTGTGTGTGTGTGTGTGTGTGTGGCAGCATTTCAATGTCTGTCCGGAAACTTTAATTTCAATTAAAATTGCATACCCCAAAGTTAAGCAACGTTGGGCCCACTCAGTACTTGGATGGGTGACTGCCTGGGGACAGCTGGTCTTGTAGGCTTTTCCCCTTCTTTACAAGCCATGTATTATTTTTCTTCTTTCTTCCCCCACAGTTTCAGATAGTGAAAGCATGATTTGTTTTCATTTTTTGTGTGCGTGCACATTTAGGGCCAGTCTGTCTCTAATATAACCACTAAGTCTGAGAGAACCTGTTGGGCCCATTTGGATAAAATTTGGTGTGCTCACTTAGGGAGGGCAGGAAATGGCTTTTAAATAACTAGCTGGTGGACTGGGCTTCCTCTCATCACCAGAGTATCAACTTTGCTGTACTGCCCAACCCTTAGACCTAGAGACAACTCGTGTTAAAATCCAGTAGCTGGATTCTGAAGGCCTTAGGACAGTAAAAATGGGAGATTAAGTGGGTGATGCAAGTCTATTCCTGTCTACAAAAATAAACTGGTCAGAACAACACTGAATGCTAGTTATCCCTGTTGAAATTATCTTTGGCAAAATTAGAATTGAATGGGAATTAACCCTGATGTATCCTCCCATAAGTCAATGTTCTCAGACAAGAAATGTCCTCCCATGAGAAAGTTTTTTCTGTAAGACATGTCCTCCCATAAGAATGTCATCTCATAAGACATGTTCTCCATAAGACATGTCCTCTCCTAAGACAATTTGATGACCACAGCCCACCAGAGGTGGGCCTAGCAAACAATGATGCCGAAGGCAGCAATTACGTGCTAGTAATAATAATAAAAGAGCCATTTTAAAATTTATTTATAAATTGATATTTACAACCAAACTGAAGGAAGCAATTTTTTAAGGAAACTTTTTTTTCAAAAATAACTTTAAAAAATCTATTGAGGAAGGGGTAGGATAATTCACATTCACCAGATCCAATCCCTCCACTTTCAACAGATACAGCATTGAAGTATCATTTATTATAAAATATTTTTAAAATGTATTAAGCATTATATATAGGTATAATGGATCGGTGAGAACATAGGGACGTCATCTGAGTGGTTGTGTGCAATGTATTAGGTATGTATGGGTAGATACATGCACTCATGTGTCCACATATGCCGGGTCTTTCTTCCTCCTCTCTTGGTACGTTGAAGAACTCTGGAGAGAGATATCCTCAACACGCTCGACTAGATGGTCGTACGCTGCCAGTGAAACCCCGCCTCTGTCATGCCCATTACTGACACTGGAATGTGTGCAGGCAATGTTATCATCTTTTGAGTTCTTTCTTATTTGCTGAAGCATTCCATCTTGTTGCAGCTGGGAGAGAGATGTTCTCCCCTGATTTAGTCTTTTCTTGTCAAAATTATCAACCGAGCTTCTTCCTTTCTTAAAATCACTGAGTGTTGCTTTTTGCTTCTTCTGTTCTTTCCATGAAGATGATGGAAGGTTGACGGATTTACTCAGGGCGCATGGGGCAGAGGATCTCGATGGATCCAGAACCTCTTTCCTGGATCCCATATACAGCTCAGATGATAAACTCTTCTGGTTCCCTGAGGGATGTGCACCTATCTGCAATTGATCCAGAGAGCGGCGACCCTTTCCGAAACTTGAATGATGGGATGAAACGCCGGTTGTAGAGTGGTGAGGAGAAACAGAGGAACGGGAGCTACCTGAAGTACTAACGAGACCAGGGACAGGCTTGAACACTTGTGTAGAATTGTCAACGGAGAGGCGTGTGCGGGAGAAGCGGTTAAGATCAGATAAAGAGAGAGCTCCCCCAGATGCCGACAGACTGCGGAGACTGGAGGAGAGAATCTGCTCTCTCATGCCAGCTGAAAACTCGGTGTGGCCATAGTGTGACCTCACGACGAAGCTGTAGAGGAACTTAGATTCGTCCCCTTCTTCCATTATGAGATGATCAAGCAGTGAAAGTTCGATTGAGCGTTTGTACTCGAGGACAATCTGATAGGCCCTCTCGATGCCCGATGCCACCACAACAAATGCAAAATTTTCTCCCTCTTCATTGCATTCGCATGTTTCAAACCAGACTATGTCCCTATCAAAGGCAATCTGGCAGCCTAACCGTCTTATTCTTGCAAACGGAATGGACATCACTACTTCTCCATTTAGAGACGAGACAGCATTGACTTTGAGGGGTGTAGCCACTTTGAGGACAGCTTCAGAAAGCACACAAGTTGGTTGGTCAGGCACTGTCACATGAAATGTGCTTCCCTCTAATAGAAAAAAAAAAAGAATTACAATATTTATGTAACTATGAATAATATCCATTGCATGACTACTGAATGGCTGCAGTACAAGAGGTGTCCTCTTTACAATTGTATTATCCATACTTAATTAAACCCCTGCTTTGGTCTTGTCAATGGAGTGAATTTAAAATGTGTTGTGATTATATGCAATACAACAGTTTTAGTTCATGAAATTGAGAATTGGTGCGTACAAGCCACTTTAGCGAGAGCTCGGTTATGTATTTACCTTCTATCTGTCTGTCCACTTTGTTATTTCAATTATAATTACTTAATTGAAGTACAAATAACAATAATTGTAATTGAATTATATTTTCTTAACTAGTTAATATAACTGTTTAAGTGGTACACTTACCCTACAAACCACACTATGTAAACACACTCAGTCACACACCAAAAAATACTATAAATGAGGTCATTGAAAGTGTGAACCACATGAATCCTGCACAAAAATATAAATATACGGCACATTTGTGGGATTCCTTCCTCTGGATGCTTCTAGTTCTTTTTTTGGTTGCTGTTGTTGCTTCAACTTAATTGATCTATTCCTAATTTGGAACTATTCAAGGCAAGAATAAATTTTCTATCTAGAATATATATTTTATCCAATGAACAAAAAAACCCGCACAGAGTGGATACGAAACAGAGTTTATGGCAACATCAGCATGGTGTAACATTGTGTGGCAATAAATTCACAATATAAAACTGGTCCTAATTAAGATACAGATTTCCAAAATTGAATAGGTTGCCTAATACCCACCATGCCAATTTGAAGCAGAATTCAGAGGTTCTTCAAAGCTTTTCTGCAACATTGTAAATGCTTGCTCAAACCATCCCAAATTCTTTCTACTAACTTTATTGCACACTAATTGCGCAGTGTTGGCTAATTTCAATAGACCATTCCCTTTGGACAATCTATGAACATCATTTAGGTTGCTCTGGAGATAACACAGCCACCAACTATCATATAAGTCACACAATTTCAAACCAATACATTAAAATTTTAAAAAATTGTAATATTATATCATGCAGAGTTAATTTCCGGTGTATAGCCCCCCCCCCCCCAAACAGGATGCCACAATGCTCATGGGGTAGGCCTTTCCCAATTATGCTAGCATAATTTCAAGCATAATTGGTACCTAGGAGCATAATTGGTAACTCAGAAGCATAATTGGTAGCTGAATACACCTGTACTGGATCACTTTTCAATATCATGGATTAATAATATGTTTTCTTGAAGTATGAAGTCAAGATTAGCTTGGAAGACAAAAACTGGATTATCTGTGCCAACATATTAACTCAAACCTACCAATATTGATATTGAAGATTTAAAAGTCTTTCTCTTTTTCACTCTGTTAATTTGAAATAATATGAAAGCTGGGCTACCCATGTATTGATCTCAAGCTGTGGGTGTGTTGCTAAGGTTTTAAAATTACAGTGGTGGAAAAAAAAAACACAGGATGAAGTACCAAGGTGGTCCAGTGCTGGTTAGCAAGTGATTTCAGTACCGCCTTGGTCAGCTGTAGCTGAAAGATACTCAACATTCTTTCAATGAAAGACAAGGCTGTTGTTGGGAAGTTGATTTTCTTTCTGTTATTTTTTTGGTTGACACTCCCTTTGATTTGAAATGAATATTTTCTAACCTTATAAAATTGACAACCTATATGTGGGAATAATTAATTAAATATAAAAGCATAATTGGTACTTTTAGAAGCATAATTGGTACTTTTAGAAGCATAATTGGTACTTTTCAGAAGCATAATTGATCAAAAATGGAGCATAAAAGAATAGCATAATTGGTCCAAAAATTAGCATAATTGGGAAAGGCCTACTCATGGGGTCTTCTTATGGACAGACTTCCTTTTCCTGTGGAGTGACCTCAGAAGGTTAGCATTGGTTGTGTGAAATATTAGCAAGTGAAGGAGAGCCTCTGCCAGACGTGTGGCTAATCCTTCCAGAAGAACTAAGGATGTTTATGAGCTACAGTTCGGTAAGGGTAATCCCAATTTTAAATAATTATCAAGAAATTAATTTATTTTCCAGTGATCTATATCAAATGTCAACTGCTACCAACCAACACTCATTATTAGGTATTTGTGTTGCTTCCAAGTCACTCTTTGATGCCTAGATGTCTACCCATCGATCTGATATATAAATTCTTAGCTATACCAAAACGAATTAGATTTTTTAAATATGGAAGCCCATGTTGCGTCCATCAGCTATTTTAGTTCAATTAAGCGTTGAGCTGCTATAATAAGGACATACAAACAGGGCCAGCTAATCCTGGATAGTGGCTGGAGAAATAGGTACAGTTAAATATAATCAAAAACCTATTACCATATAGATGACCTTTATAATCAGAGTTTGTTGACTATAATATAAAAATAAATATAAAAATAAAATGACTACATGCTTCATCAGCACATTTCAAGTCTGTTAATTTTTATTCTTTGATTCACTTTTTCTCTGTACACATACAAACCATAGTGATCAATTATACAAACAAATATATCCCCAGGCTATAATCCAAGTGAGAAATTATCTGCCACATTATTTTGTGCAGGATTATAAAGGCCATCAACTTTACCAAGGTGCTAGGCTTGGAAAGTTTTGACAGGATGGTTGGTGCCTAGCTGTTTGTCTGCCCGTGGTGGCTTTGCACAGGGACTCACTCCACTGATTCTATACGAAGATATTCATACCAAAAGTAATGATATTTTAAAATATGGAAGCCTGTATCACATTCCTTCCCCACCCCCATCTTTAGTTTAATTAAGTTTTGAGTTGCTATGATTATGACATTACACGGTTTCCTGATATTTAAAAAAATTATATTTCAAAGAGAATTCTGTGAAATGTTTTGGAATTCACACACACACACACACACAACACATACCAAATGAAACATACAGTCACACACACCCACCTACACCCCACCCCCACATGCACACACACAGGCACATACACACTGCGGAGTGGAGTCTATTACAGTAAGGTAAAAACCACTGAATCTGATCTTATTTTTCTTTCTTGTGCCTATTGGCTTTATAAAGACAATGGTTTCACTGTAATATCAAGTTGGTTATGGAATATTACAGTGAAAATAATGTCTTCTACAGTCACAAGATGAGGCACTTGAAAATACAGCCTCACTCTGATGGGGTGTGACAACCCTGGACTACCCTCAAGCATAATTCATTAAAACCAGCTGCAGTGGGTAAACAGGAGAACAAGACCAAACAAAGCAGCTGGTGACCTTTTTGGGTGAACTCTAGTTAGCTGGAAGTCACAATTCAGTGAGTGAAACACTCAACCACTTAACTCCAGACAAAAACAGCTGCAGTCTGTCCTGTTGGACATTGTTCTTCAGGAGATTGTCAGGAAAATAAGTTCAAGAACAGGCCTATCTATCAATATGATGTAGACAGTGCACTTTTATACATAACCACAGATTACCAAATTTGATGCAACCCACTCTACCCCTCAAATTAGAGCTAATTACTAGTGATGTTCCTTAACACATAACTTGACACACAAAGTAATAACAAATTAACACTTGATTCATTGAAACAATAAACACAATCATTCATTCTTTTGCTAACATTACTACTTACTCAAACAATAGAATCAATTAGTGCCATATGGTTTCATATTCTTGACGGTCAGAGTCAATTTCCCTGAGAATGATATACTAAGACATAAAATGTCCATTTGTCCATCCGTTAGAACACTATATCTAGCCACCGAAGTCTGGCATGGAGAGAAGCAGTCCCCTTGATGCCACCACTGAGGCTGTTTAGTAACATACAATACTGCTAGAAAACTAACTAACTAAAAAATTACAAAAATATGATTTGTTGGTTATCTAAAGAAGTATTTACCCCATCATGTTCTGTCTCCACATTCATTGCATTAGTGCCTATTGAGTGTAGCGAGCAAATTTTCTAGCTTTTGTAACGAGAGCATCTATAGAGACCATTTTGAGTTCATTTTTCAGCTAAATGGTGGGCATTGTGGTTGTGTTAATTACGGAGCTATAAGGCTCTATTTTATGTTCATATGCAGTCTCGCTCAATGTTGTTGTCCGAAATAATTAGACTACAACCTACTCACACACATACTGGAGAGGTAGACCAAATAAGAGCTACGGCTAATGAAGTAAAGGCCAAAACAGGTCAAATGCACTATAATGATCTCGTCTGAGATATGCATGCAGAAACATCTGTCAACACACAGCAAGTACAGCCTGCTTGTACTGAATGTTCAATAAATGAGTATTGGTCAATGAGCTTTTGCAGTGATTTTGCATTAGTGGCAACAAGAAAGCAGTGTCTCACCAAAGTGAAACATACATGCAGATGTCTTGGCTTTTCCAAGAAACTATTGTTACATGAACGAACATCTGCTGAAAGAGAAACAGCATTCTAAGTTAAGGGGAAGGACGCCATGTTTTTGGTTCGGTTCCCTCTGTAAAGGATTGCATATCATATTGTACAGCAAACATCACACAGCTCATCCAATGCTGTCAGATACTGTCTCTCTCACTCACTAGTAAAAAAAAATTAAAGTTAATAACAATCAGTGAATGAGGCTAGCAGCTATGATGACCATTACCAGTCCAACACATGTGTATTAGTGCAAGCAGCCTCCTATTCCCAGCGTGTGTTTTTTTAAACTAGGCATGCATCCTTAGGGAGAAGGCAATCCCAAAATGATGAAGATATGACAAAAAAAAAAAAAAAGAAGAAAGAACTTACATACCTCTCTCTCTCTCTCTCTCTCTCTCCCCCCCCCCCCCCCCCCCCCCACCACCACACCACACAGAGAGCTTTTAACACAAGTTTGGAGATGAATATATATATTCCAGTGATGGCAGATTCACACTAGGTAACATAGCAACAATAGAGTGCAGCATTTCTACTCATAAAAGGTATAAGGTCTTCTTTAATGACCATAACAAGGAACTTATAGCATCAGTATTTCTTGCGATGCAAATATGTTTTGTGCATAAGCTTGGATTAAGATAACTACCAATTCTCAATACAGAATAAGGCACTTCTCACACAAATAGACTTGATCTCATAAAAAATTACTCCCATTAGCTAGTTTTCAAAATGTTACATTGAAGTTAACAGATCAAAAACCGCCATGTGGGGTTACATTAGAAATCAACAACATTAGCTGATCCTACAACGACAACATAAGTGTCGTGTACTGTGGGGACGTGGCATGGCTGTGTCTATGACAACACATCTGAAACACTGACACAACATGTTTAGTCTTTGTGGTCAAGGTTAGAGCATTCCTGTGACTATCCATAAACACGGGAGATGTACCCACCTTCCAGCCATCGGGGCTACTGATAGATTATTAATGAGGAACATAATAGGAACATGTGTCCATCAATACTAGAACAAAAAACAAGTCACCTCAAAAGGAACAATTAGATTATTGTTCACTTAATTGGGGCCTCCTCCTACAAGACATTGAAGTAACGTACGTGTGGCAAGCACTCCATATAACAACATGTGGCGGCCATTCTTAGACACACCACATCAGTTCCTATGGTTGTACGCACCCACCACAAGATCTCACTACACTATTTGCTCTTTTTGTGCTTATCCTATACCATGGTCAACTAACATGGCATTACATGGACTCATATGATATTACCTCTTTTTGCATGTTATTACTTGAGCTCGCATGACATCAAATTAGCTCATATGATATTACAACATCTCAGACGACATTACCTGAGCTCACATGACATTATCTGAGCTCACATGACATTACCTGAGCTCACATGACTTAAACAAGTTCACATGGCATTACATCACTTAACATGGCATGATATGGGAAATGTGAATGCTTTGTGTACATATATACACAAGAGTGTATCAAGAACAGAGTCTGAGTCCAGGGGAGTTGCTCACTCACATTCAAAAGTAGTGGGCATGTGCACTAACCCATTGTACTAAATGGGCTCACGCATTTTAACTTACAAACCTATTACTAAAACCACACATAACCTGGGTGAATTATGATCATGTTTCCACATGCAAAACAAATTTAGAAACCTTTGCACATCTAAAACAAACCTAAGTTAGCTATGCGGGTACCAAACAAGAGCATGTTGTTTGGATCATCCCATCCTCCAGTAATTACCTTTGGAGCAAGCCTCCAGCAGCTTTGCCACCCACACACTCTTCCCGTGTTGGTCGGGAGAACGAAGAACAAATTTACGATCGCCCGTCTCCAGAGAAAAGACGTCTTCATTTGATTTGTATACCGGATTTACACATTTGACGTCATGGATATCGATGGATTTTTTCTTGTCCTTCTTCTCGCTGTTGTTGTAATAGGTGAGGCTCAGAGAGGAAGGATCTGATGGGTTTTGACGAGAGAGAACAAACCATCGCTTCTTCCAACTCTGAAGTACAGTGAAGGCAGGGGGGAGGAGAGATGGAGGAAGAGAGAGAGGGAGGGAGTGAGAGGGATGGAGAGAGGAAGGGAAAGAGGGAGGGAGAGAAAGGAAAGGAGAGAGAGAGGGAGAAGGGAAGAAAAACAGTGATGTGCATGAACAAACTGTTGACCTGACCTCTGACCTAGGTACACGTACGTATAGTGATTATATTAGATAAATATTTACAGAAAGGTTCATTTTTCTGGAGAACAGTTCACAAAGGATAATCACTATGGCAATCCACCCAAAAATGGAGAGCTTGATGACATCATTGTAGATACATTTCTTGATACCGACATTGCATCATGCAATGTCAGGGATAAAGTTGATCATTAAAATAATGTGGCAACTTTCATTTTGACCTGTTTGTTCCATAGTGGGAGGATGAGGCCAGATTTGACCGTCTAATAATGTCCATTAATCGGTGTAGCGATGCTGTTTCAAGTGAATTTATACATGACCTGAATAACTTCTTGTAACTACACTGCATCCCCTAAGGCCCAAACCTTTGATCACGAGTGTGAGGAGATATCTAATTGGCTTCAAGCTCATAAGCAGATTAGCTTCAGACATAATCAGCAAAACTACAACTTCAGCTATTCAGACATATACCCAAGTAAAACTGAGAGAGAATTATCAGCTGCAATATGAAGTGGCAAATAGCAGATTTCCTATGTATTGTGTAGAGGCAAGATGAATTTATAAAATTGAGCACAGCTCCTTTGACCACCCATCAGTTTACTTCACCACAGTGTAATATCACACTTGCTAATTAGATAACACACACATGCACACCAAAGGTGATTTCTATATTAGGTATGGTATCCAAGACATCAGGTTGAAGGGGATTAAGGTTAGAGTAAGTACACTAATATATAGTCTTGTAATTAATGGTTTCATTATAATAAAAAATAAAAAAAAAAACCCTTTGGGATAATTTAGCTAGTATATTGATATCATCTCCCCATTGCTTCTTTTTCAATTGCCCCTATATAGAGAGCATTAAGTTGGTTATCTCTCAGTAATCATGATTAAAATAAACAATTATGGAAATCTACCACAAAAATTGAACAAAACAAAAGTACAATTTTAACATTCCAAGAATGAAAGGAAATATGTTTCCTAGCAACAGTTGCTAGGAGAATGCATTTCATTAGAGAGAACCCCAGTATCTCGAGCCAGTTAGATTAAAAAGGGACCAATCTGTCCAGATATTCGTGATCACATGCCAAAAATGTAATTTCAGTTGCAGATATTAAACATGAAATTGTGAAATATACGTATACTGAACTTATGAGCATAGAAATCTGCACTCAACTGCCTGTGAAATTTATGCATGGCTAACTATATGGCTGTGCAATATGTGATGTTTTATAATTTTGACCAATCAGGTTTGGCTACAAGATCCAGTAACTGACTCATGAAAATCTGGCTATAGTGACCAGGTGGATTATCAGTCTGGCTTTCGAAGGGAATCCCTTGGACATGAAATAAGACAATAAAAACAACTTGGATACACAATCCCCTCCCCCCCTCAACAATATACCTGTATTTTTTGACACAGTTGCATCACAGAATTATTAAGGGCACAATTGTTGAATTTTGCACATCAACTTAATACATTTGCTGGTAAACTTGCACTGACCTCAATAAACTCCATATGCTGGCTTGCAGCTACTGGTGAAGCTACCATGCATTTACCAGCTTCATCTTATACTGGCATTCAGAGCTAGCAACCATGCAATAAGCTGAAACAAGAAAACTTGCTCCAAAAAACAAATAATAAGTCATAGAACATTATGTCAAATATAAATAAGTTTTAATTCTAGAGAATGAAGTACCATGAAGAATTTATCCAGAGGCGGTGTTTTGAAGAGGTATCCTTCATGGATGATTACACTGTCAGTTCCCATAGTAAATTCTGGAGAATTTGTAGATGAAAACATTGCAACCTGACAACGCGGAGGCTTGTGAAAGTCAACTTCAATTACAACTAGAGTTGAAGTACAGCAGTTGCTTGTGAGCAGATCACTCCAGGTTCTAGTAGGGCACGCAGTATTTTTTTCTCTCAATAGCTATTGACCCTAAAGAGAGAGAGAGAGGGGTAGTAGTAGTAGCCTTGCTAAATAGAATTTCACCCGGAAGGGGTGTAGCCATTCACAGTGCATTTTTTTTTTTGTACACGCAATATTAATGTAATGGAAGTTCCAGACTGCAAGGTATTGAAATATAATACTACAAATTAACCGCAAGACGTAGTGTTTTTTACTTTCACCATTTCTTTCTGGTTAGTTTATGTGGGAGGAGTGGTAGCCATCAAACTAAAATGGGAACCAAATAATACTAAAAACTGGAGGTTATCCTAGGATGGAATCACACAAGCCTATATGTACATATGCATTCCTACTTTATGCTCCACAGTTATACTGACCTCAATTAGGGCATTTTGGAGTAACAGTGTTTTACATAGCATATTTTTAGGGTAAGAGTTCCACTCAATTGTAAGAACTAATTAGGATGTGGAATTTAAAGGTAGAAAAAAAAAACAAATTACAGCAATTCAAAATTTTATTGTTTAAAAACTATCACCCACTCACACCAAATATTATCCCAATTGGCCTAGCAATTCTCTCACTCCCAGTGTTAATATTGGAGAGTGGACAGACAAACATTAATATACACACACACAAAGTGAAAACAAATCAGCTTGTAAAAGAGAGAGAGAGAGAGAGAGAGAAGAGGGTGGGGGGGGGGGGGGGGGGGTGAAAGAAAGAAGGGGGAAAAAGGAAACCACCTATAACACGTTCTGTCCTCAGGCTGTCACCCATCCATGTACTGAGCAGGCCCAACCTTGCTTAACTTTTGTAAGTAATTTTAAATGAAATTAAAGTGTCGGGACAGAAATTCACACACACACACATGGACGCACATACGCACGCACGCACATGAACACACATGAACACACAAGGTGAAAACAAAACAAGCAATTCACTATGCCCCTTGTAAACACACACACATATGCAAGTGCACACCCACCACACATGCATAGACATGCACACACACAAAGTGAAGCATACATCCACACACACACACAGACATAGATACTCCCACGCAAGTGTGCACCCACTAATCACACATGCATGCATGCATGCACATGCACACAGGCATGCACACATAGGCATGCACACACACAGGCATGCATACACGCACGCATGCACACACATGCACACATACACACACAATCTGTCCTCTTGAAAATTGAAAAACCATTCACACTCCAAATCGTGAATATATTCTATTAGCAAAATTAGCTATGAACCACCTCATAGCTATATACAACCATTGTTTCCTGTACTATGAACTCAGCACAAAGGAAAATGATAGTATAAGGTCACTTCAGGAACCCATCACATGCTTTGCTAGGGGTTGGGCTAAAACAGAGAAACAAACAAACAAACAAACAAAACCCAAAAAATTGCTATGATTCCATTGGGCATGCTAAAATTTTCCATTCACTTCTTCTTAATTTGATATTCTGATATTGATAGTGATGAGATAAGATCAAGTACCTATATAGAGATAATTTGTTATTGCCTATAGTGGAAAATATCTTTTGCAAAAACTGAAAGGAAAAAAATATATATAAATGGAAAGAAAAAAAAAACATAAATGGAAAGAAAAATTTTGCATGAATAAGGGAAAAATGAAATTCCAGTAGACATGTTAATGTTGAAACAACAAAATTGTCAGTATTTCTGGCAAATTACAATAGCGCTCATGCTGATGTTTGTTTTAGAAAGTAATTCACAAAGTTGCTTAACATCATCCACAACAATTTCAGTTTCAGTGGGTAATATTCCCTCCAGCAGGTTTAGTTCATAAAATCACTTCAATGAATCGAAGAATGAGAAGAGATATGGTGTTAGGTTCCATTAGAGCTTTTCATTAGGCAATATCTTCATTGGGTGACAGAAATACTATCAGCAAGTCAAATTGACATATACCAAGCATAGCATTAATAATTATCTCCTAATCTAATCAGTTCCAAACTCCTCCCCCCATACACCACACAAACAAGGAAGAAAAAAATCCAGTGGCAAAATATACTATACAATGACAATCATTATGATCAATTCTATCATTCTTCAGAATCATGGGAAAGTGTGTTATCATTCCTGACAAGTAGCAATGGGTACGTGTTATATCATTTCCTCATGATAACAGTCAATTGTGACTCACAGTTAGTCACTCCTGTGCTTTCAGACTTTTTATAATGATGAGGGATGGGGAGGGGGGGGGGGGAGAGAGAGAGAGAGAGAGAGAGAGAGAGAGAGAGAGAGAGAGAGAGAGAGAGAGAGAGAGAGAGAGACAAAGTTAGTGAGTGTGTAAACATTATCTACCTTCCTTAAGAGTTCTTTGAACTACAGCCATTACTTAAAATGAAGAGAGAATAATTATATGCTCTCCCCCCTCTTAGATGAAAAATCAGCAAAACAAATTTTTCAGTGGGCATAGATGTTAATTGTTGCCCATTATTAGTTTGAAAAGTTCTGAGCACCAACACATTCCTTGGTCAAAGGCACTCTATGTACTCTGAACCTTGCATTAAATGTAATGACACTTCGTATTATTTTGATATATGTAGACATCGTTTTCAGCTAGGTTACACCTTGTTTGGTTTATCTTGGAGGTGAAAAGGAATACACTTTTGAGAGATGTTTAACACTTTTCTAATCTCCAAATTTGACTACTGGCCACCTGGATAATGGATGCATTGGTGGACCAGAAGCTGCCACGCAAATAAGCAAGAGTCTGGTACGTCTGTCAGATAGGTTGCCTTCTTCAGAGGTTCTTCTCATTGTAGAGTTTCCTCAGGTGCACTGGTTCATGATACCTAGACAAAGTTATTATTGGATCATGTCATGTTAGCTAAAGAATTTTAATCAAATCTTTCTATTTATTCTAAGAAAATCCATTCTATTCATTTTGCAATAATCCATCCATTCATTACACGCACGCACGCACGCACGCACGCACGCACGCACGCACGCACGCACGCACGCACGCACGCACGCACGCACGCACGCACGCACGCACGCACGCACGCACGCACGCACACACACACACACACACTCCCTTATATCCTTATATATAGTACATATACTTTGAATTTCGTGAGCTGGTCAAAACTTTGTGATTAGACTTTGGACCATATGGCTTCAGTTCCTCAATTTACCAAGTCAGAGGATAACGTCACCCTTATGGTTGCTAACTTAACCACAGCTATTTCTATTCATATTTGGCATCCACTGTGGTCGTTCTGGTGGTCATGGTGGTATGATTCAATAATGGCATGCCTGGCACAGAGCATACAAATGTATTTGAAACATTACAATGTGTGAAGTGGTTTTTCCAGGAAAATCAATTACATGAAATGGAATGTATCTCATCCATTTAAGTTAATCAATTATGCATATAATTTGAATCATAAATGGTCTCACCAACTGCGTACACTCACAAGCAAATAAATCAGGTCATATTTCCTTTGAAGAGCTTAGAATTCCTCTCAAACCTCCAGCTCCCCCACCAAATCAAGCATGTATCTCAGGCCATCGATATAGCATCTGTAATTACTCAAGTGAAAGTAAAAATATTTTTTTGAAATAAAAGTGGGAAGGAGGGATGACATGTCAATAAAAAGTGCAGAAACAAGAATTCTGATACAGTGCATGTTACAAAAATTCCGTACTTCACTGATTCCTCTGACCTTAGAATTCTACACGATAGTGTGACAGTCTGTGTTGCAAAATTCCTGTGAACTAAGAGTAATTATTGTACATGAGCTAGCTAGGAGCAAAATGAAGAGGTGGCAGTCTTTCAGGATCACACCTTACACATTACGTGAGAATGTGGAATGGTGAAGTAGGGAATTTTGTAACATGCACTGTCACAGAATTCTTGTTTCTGCACTTTTTATCGACATGCCATCCCACAACTTCCCACTTTTATTTCAAAGAAATATTTTTGCTTTCACTTGCTTCCTTTAGTTTTTGTACATTGCCAGATATATATATTTTTTAAATGCGGCTCTAGTAGTGGTGATAGTAGTAGTAGTAGTGATATCAGTAGCAGTAGTAGAAGCTGCTGTTGGTAGTGTAGAGCTTCAGAGAGAAAGAGACTCACTGTCTCTAATTACAATGAAGCCAAAATCATCTCTGTTGTCAAAGTTAAACTAATATTTAAAATTAAAAATAAATTGTACATATAATTTGAACCATTGAGGGAAGTTGCAGTAAGAAAATGAAATAATTTGTTGATTGGTTGATATCAAATGTCAAGGATTGAGAAAGTGGTGAGTTGTATAAGTAAACCAAGACACCATTTTATAAACCTATAAATATTTAGCAATATTAGGAATACATCATGAAAACAAACCTTGTAATCCTGAATTTATAAACCTTTTCTTCCATTTTGACTAATAAAACAAAGACAAACTTATGACATATATTATCTCATGTAATTTGTAACTATCCATTAAACCAAATACAATAGGAAGTCAGTTATCCAAATTCAGTTATCGGAATGTGTCAGTTAATCAAATACCACTTGAAACCACACCCACAAAGAAAGCAGGTAAAAACAAAACAAAATGCAACAAACATAAAATGAGCACAAATATAACCAAATAACTGACCCAGGAATAATATAGTTGTTGGTCACCACAGAGTTCAAGGTTCCAATTTAGTGAGCAACTGGAAGAACTTGAGCTAGTGTAGCTACCCAGTACAACCTGAGAAATCCAACAGTCCACCATACTATTAGGAATGAAGACAAGCTGCACTCCTTCCAGAATACATTCAATTGATAAAAAAAAAAGAAGTTAATTTGTACTTGCAATATGCCATATGATTGCGTTACATTGATCAACGTGGGAGGGGCAACTTCAGTTATCCAAACCTCCCTGGTCCAAACAGGTTCAGATAACTGAATTCCTACTGGACATCATTTCCCAAAAGATATTCAGCAGTTACCACTAGTTACTTGAGGGCAGAGCATTTAGAAATAGTTCACTAGTGGAGATGAATAGATACTTAGTACCCACTTAAAAAAAAAAAACAAACCAAAAATGGAACACATTGGTGTGTGTGTGTGTGTGTGTGTGTGTGTGTGTGTGTGTGTGTGTGTGTGTGTGTAATAATGGTATAAATTGAGAATATGAGCTTTTTATTGAAATAGTAAGTACTATCACAGAAGATGAAGTTGCCAAAGGGATGTTGTCATAGTAACCACCTACATTGTGTCACAAGTAATTAACATACTTCCTTTTTTTCATTGTTTTGACAGGAAGGGGAAGTTTCAAACCCACTTATCTTAATATAGAATTTTTTTTATGGCTATGTAATGTTATCCTATGGACTGACACATAAAAAGTTTCCCTTTTATGAAATCATCGAAGATCCAAATACTTTCAAACAACTTCAATTTCCCTTCTTGTACCATCACATTCCTTAGACCACATGAACCTCCCTGATTTCCCTGTAAGGCTGGCCACACATGTCATGTATAACTTCATTAGCTACCCAGGCTTGTTAAGTGGTCATGATCTTAATCAATGTAAACGTTTAAAAAACACAAAATGTTTGTTACAAAGTACACACATACATCACTAGTTGGTGGGAAAATATGAACACAGTATTTATAGTAGTCAAAATATGGTAATTTCTGTTTCAAAACACACACGTACAGAGTGCAGATAATTTAGTGAGAGTGAGTTTGTGTTGCTGTCGACAAGGATCAGAGGTTAAAGGGTGGAGTCCAGCGAGAAGCAGTTGCAGACACAGCCAGTGACTGGGCACTCGTTATGGTGGCTGGAGGGGGGGGGGGAGTGAGAGGGGGGTGGGAGAAAGGGGGAGGGAGGGAGAAAGGGGGAGGGAGGGAGAAGGGGGGGGGGGGAGTGAGAGGGGGGAGGGGGAGTGAGAGGGGGGGGAGAAGGGGGAGGGGAGTGAGAGGGGGGAGGGGAAGTGAGAGGGGGGGGAGGGAGGGGAGGGAGGGAGAGGAAGAAGTGAAGATGAAGATAAAGGGAGAGGAAAAAATATTGACACGAGAGCAAGGAGCAAGTGAAGAGGAAGGAAAGGCAGGAAGGTTAAAGTGCAACAGATAGTTACAAACAGCAGAAAGAACAAGAATGTGAGGGGAAAGAGAAGGGAAGCCAAGGGGAGAAAATGTGGAATGAGATGGGAGGAGAAGGGACTCTGTTACCTCACCTACAGCTACAATACCACACATCACATGACAGGCACATACATACCTGAACCACACGTCACATGATAGGCAAATGCATACCTGAAACACATGCTACATGACAGGCACATGCATACCTGAACCACACGTCACTTGATAGGCACATGTATACCTGAACCACATGTAACATGACAGGCACATGCATACCTGAACCACACATCACATGACAGGCACATGCATACCTGAACCACTCGGCGATGTGGAAAGCGTGGCCTCCGTGATGACAACTCTGACACCATGTGAACCACTGCCCAAACTGACCAGGTGCCACCTTCAAGCCTTCAGGCATCAAAAGGGACAAACAAAAAACTAACAAACAAACAAATTTCATCACATGAAGAGAGAGAGGGAGCAGGTGAGCTACACTAGCATGGTTCATGGAATCAATACAATGGAGAATTGCCTGTGGAAGAACTTCATCAACATTACCCTTCACCTAATATGACCATGATCAGCATGTGTGACAGGAGTGAGTGAATCACTCCTGTCTTCCTGTCTGAGCTGGATGGATTGACTGCACCACCTCAAAAAAGGCTACCCACTTCCTCTCTAAATAACGTTGGTCCAGAGTACATCTTCATAGTCTATTGTCAGCCTACTGCAACCCTGTGTGTGTGTGTGGGGGGGGGGGGGCTTTCCGGCAGTATATTCTACTCCATGTAACTGTACTGAAACATAGAGTGAGGGCTTAAAACACATCTAACCTAACAACCATTCCCAGCTAATATTTGGCTGTTAAAATAAAAGGTGGGGGGAACCATTCCTACTTTATTTTGTGGATGTCCAAACACTGAATGTGTGTGTGTTTGTGTGTGTGTGTGTGTGTGTGTGTGTGTGTGTGTGTGTGTGTGTGTGTGTGTGTGTCTGTCCTGTGTGTGTGCACGCTCACCCATGGGCATGGAGGAGTGCTCCTGGCGGGCCACCATGTTGAGGAGACACAGGGAACAGCGAGGCAGTGGCTTGCGGCAGTTGGGACAGCTAGTCGGCTACAGGGCAAGACAAGACATGACTGACTGACTGGAGACTTACTAACCACAAGGAACCATCACAGTTAGGATGACAATATGTGCAAGTGATAGTATTAACAGTGTAAAAAGATATGAAAATGTAAATGCCACAGTTGAAACAGAATCATCTAAACTGCTGCCAACTCAATTCAGTATTTACTCCATAAAGTTCTTCCCTTCCCCACACAAAAGAACATTTTTTAGAAAAAATATATAATAAAAATAATGATAAATAATAATAATAATAATAATGATAAATAATAATAATAATAATAATAATAATAATAATAATAATAAAATCAATTAATAAAAACAATTAAAAAAATAGGAAAAAAATAATAAAATTAGAAATATATAATAACCAATAATAACAAAGTAAATAAATAAAATACCTATATTTATGCAACCTGATAGAAACGTAAGTTTGTTGATGAATTCACTAATAAGAATTCATGTCACACCCGCAACACTAATTCTAAGTGACGTGACGTGACACAATGAAATGTCCTCTGTGAACCTTTCACATGGCCCCACCCTTGGTGCTAACTCATTCTGCGATCCTGTCCAGAACAGATTGGGTTAGGATGACATGTCTTATGTTGCTTGGGTGACATGTATAAAACACTTACACAAGGTAGGAATGCTGTACAAACCACTTACCGCCCGTTGGTCTGTGGCATTCTTGTATGCAAGACTGCGATCTACAACATAATGCAACAATACAAGCGGATGTCAGTTCATCGGCTGCTGGAAATAGGAGGCACATACTCCCACGCTGAACGTGCTTGGGTGAGAACACACACACACTCACATACTTCCTCACAAACCTGTACTAAGGCCATCCTCAAAATTAGCAGGCAACATAAAAAGTCCCTTTTCCTGTTCCACTCTGAAAAGTGCTAAGGCAGCAAGAATAATGTCTGGGTATCCTTTTAGAATTGCTTCATTGTGGCCAACTATAACAAGAACAACTACCACAGTGCTGGCAGGCCACACCACAAAGATTATAGTGAACATCAGCCCTGTTATACAGTAGTCCCCCTCTTGAGAGACCACATTTTTCATGCAAGATGTTGTATTTGCTGTATAAACTTATCTCTATTGTAAGACCACCTCTCTTGTAAGACCGATTTTTTTTTTTTTTTTTTTTTTTTTGGATTTAAGGGTGGTCTCTTTCTCTCTCTCTCTAAGTGAGAGAGAGTACTGTATCTGACCACAAACTACATATTTTAATCACACCCATTTTCAGTTATGACCACACACTATCGAGAGAGAGAGGGACTACTGTATCTGATCACAAACTACATGGTTTAAATCACAACCATTTTCAGTTATGACCACACCCATTTACACCACTAACCACACCCACCATGTCTAAGTGAGTCGCTGGTGATGGACTTGCTGCAGAAGCCACACATGACAAATGCCTGTCGAGGGGGTTTGAATGAGGGGTCCAATTTCCTCTTCTCTCCGTCAAACAGTGCCCTAGTGATAGTGAGGGAGGAGAAGGGGGGGGGGTGAATTAGAGCAAAATAAAGTCACTTCTTGTAATGTTGCTGTGGGAGTTGTGTTAAAAACATGTCAGCATAGCACAAGAGCAAGATAGTCTGAAGCCTGGTGGTTCCCAGTGCATGCACCGCATAAACTTACAGCATGTTACCATGCATTGTGTATAATTAGTTGGTTCTATTCTCGCCTTGCAGATGCGGTCGGTCAAAAATTAAAAACAAAAACAAACAAACAAACAAAAAAAAACAACGTAGTGCAGTGTGTTCTGGCTAGATGTGTTCATAGTGCATGCAACATGCAGTAAATGTGTGGGTATGTCTATGTGGTGTGCACACTGTGAACCTTCCTTAACTAGTATGGATATGTTACATATGGCCTAATGCTATGCCATTGCACAGATACTTTATGTCAGTTTCAGTCCATTATTTAAACCGACAGCATGATCCCTTCTCAATGTCTTCCAGCTCTCCCGTCCTGCGGTACTCCATATTGGTTGAGCACTGCCACTCGGCCACAGAGGGTCACTGGGGAGGACACTGGATGTATCTGCTCTGACCTATCTACTGCTTTTTATGCTTTGGAAACAGTTCTTGTTGGTGGTGTGGCTATTCAGTCCACAAAACTCAACAAATTAAGCCAAAAATGGCTACTTTGGTTAGGTGGATGGAGTGTACACCAAGGATGCACACAAAAAAAATACCTTCAAAGTCACCAAGGTGGTGATATTGGCCCAGGTCTTCCAGGTGAGTAGTTTGCTGGCACTAAGGGAATTAATTAGAGGAGTAAAAGAAATAACTCTTTCTAACTGAACCATTAAAATGTTTCCCCTGGAGGCCACCCAATGTGTTTTCCCAGCAACCAAAATGTACACAGATACATACAGACAGACACATAGACAGTTTAAAGGATATAAATGTATAGGGTTCAATAATCTGATGTTAAATATCACAAAAAGTTCAACAGGCTTTCCATATATACAGGTTAGAGGTTAAAAAAGGTTGTCGTTAAAATTTGGTTACTAGACAAATTGTTAATAAATTCATACTAAAGTGAAGATATGACGTCTGCTGGTCTAGAACAACAGTTCCAAGAAACTCACTAACAAATGAGGGAGGCACCAATCTCTGTGATTGTGAATTGACCAATTGGAAGAGAAGTCAAACTTAAAAATTAACAGCACAGTAATGACATGGTAATAATCTGGAATATACACAGTTATAATGAGGTCGAGTGCCTAGAAATAAGAAGCTTCAATCACAGAAATTGTCCTATTTATTGGAGAATGAAATTTTTTCATTCTTACTGCCAAACAGAGAGAGAGAGAGAGAGATAGAAAGAGAGAGAGAGAGGGGGTAAGCAATTCTTGAGAGAATGATTCCCTCACACCAACCCCTCTAAAATGGCCTATAGGACCTCTTGATAACCTCCACTCTACTGGTTCCACTGAACACCTATTAAAGAAAAGCGTAGTGCCAGCTCCTTGGGGTGTGTACACGGGTCAGAACATACCCTGAAGTTAGGAGTTACATATTCCTGGGTAACACACATCCCACCCCCAATGTAATTGTAATTAACACTTTAAAAACAATTTAAAAAGAAGAAAATGGTCAATAAATCTCCTTTAAGCTTTAGACAGTCATGCAAATGTTAAAGGGAACAGTTCTGTCATTGCTAAAGAAAACATGGAGTAGCATGATGGACTATACAGACATTCACAGTAAAGATTGAATTATAATTTTCTTCATGTTCTCTCACTCAACACTAAACATTGTCCATTGGGATAGCTAAAGTAGCATGGCAACAAAGATGGTGGTTGGTTTGAGTTCAAGTGATGTGCAGACTGATTACTCACTCCTGCGTCAGATGAAGTAGGTAAGAGGTGAGATCACGCAGTGATGTCATGACATAGTGAAAGTAGTGTGGTCAAAGTGTTGGATCCTCCCAGACTACTAGTGTGATCACAGCTAACCTTGGAAGTCCAAGTCAAGAATGATATCAATCGTGTTTTGAGATCTATTTTATACTATACAAGGAAACTTGAACTTAAAATAAGGAATTTGGATACTCACATAAGCAGCTGGCCTGAGTAAAAAACCTTGCCGCTTTTCTACGTCGTGTATCAGCCACCAAGTCACTGAACTAGATAGACCTTCGAGGGAGAGCAAAAATATATCTGAAGCCACTTGAGCCTACCCTTCAGGTGGCTTCATATGGAACCCATTGGGATGAAATCCTTTCTAGTGTGGACGTGTGGAACCTGCTCGAGAGGCTGGTGAAAGGTTTTAGTGCGCAGGTCCACACTAGAAAGGGTTTCATCCCAATGGGTTCCATATGAAGCCACCTGAAGGGTAGACGTCAAGTGGCTTCAGATGTATTTAATATTCCTGTGGTTACATTGTTGATGTACATTATTAGGGGATCAGTTACTAATAGCGCTCTCCCCCTTCCGATAGTCGATGACACTCCCAAGGGAAAACAGCAGACTAAAGAAGCACACAAGATCAAATAATATCTTCATCTTGATACCAGGAACACCCAAACCCGAAAACCAATTAATCAGTCCACGCCGATTACCAGCCCAAGCAAGTAGTGTGGAGCAGGTTCAGAATCATACCAATGTGGACGCAAGGAAACATTATAAACTTGCTGTGCAGGAGAGAGAGGTACAAACTAGTTTGTAGTGTGCACAGGCCTTGAGATTAAATGCTGTAAAAGCTTCTGTTACAGCAGAACTTAAGATACACCAAATGCATGACTAGACTATTGAGTTTCTTCTCTTCAAGTGGGTTGGCTTCCTTCCAATGGAAATGACAATGTAACACATAACAACACATGTAATGATTAATCACCTGATTACAATTACATTTATCTATACTATAAAGTGTGAATAGTCTGTCTGTCTGCCTATTTGTCTGCCTGTCTGTGATTCACGCTGGAACGGGTGGAGTTAGATCCACGAACCCATATATATATATATATATATATACAATCAGTGTCACCAGAGGAATGTCATAAGCATGTCTGTATGGCCACATTCCTTTTCGTATAAAAAACAAAAACGGTACTTTTGCCACAAAAAATGAATGTATCTACACACCTAAAACTTTGACATGCAGACACAACCTGACTATTCGAATAACATGGGGTGGGTCCCATCAGTGTCACCAGGGAAACATCATAAGCATATCTATACAGACACATCCTTTGCGTATAAAAAAAAGAAGCAAAAAAAGGTACTTTTGCCAGAAAAAAGAATGGAGCTAGACCCATATATATTTAGAATCAGTGTCACCAGGGGAACGTCATAAGCATCTTTATATGGCCACACCCTTTCTGTATTAAAAAGAAAAGCCAAAAATTGTACTTTTGCCAGAAAAAAGAATGGAGCTACAGGCCTAAAACTTTGGCATGTAAACACAACTTGACTCTGTGAATAACATGGGGTGCTCCCATCTGGTTACACCTCTTCCTCTGTGTGTAAGGCTAAAAATGTCAAAAATGGTACTTCTAAAAAAACGTTTTGACTTTATCACATGTTCACTTTTGTTTTACAAATCTACAAGATATGTCTTCAAAGTAAACACTTTTGTGACTAGAGGCAAGGGTGTTTTTTTTTTTGGTAGTACCTATAAATGTCAAATCTCAGTGTATCTATTGTCTGACTTTGAACTCGGTCAGACAGCCCCAACATTTTTTTGTGCATAATATGGGTATCCTGACTTAGTTTTACCAGCAAAAAAAAAAATCTTTCCAAAAATGGCACCCCTGGTAGGGAAAAAATAATTCAAAATTTTCCATACAAAAAAAAAAAAAAAAAAAAAAAAAAAGCCTGAAAAAAAAAAAAAAAAAAAAAAAAAAAAAAAAAAAAAAAAGTGGTGGAAAGCATTGTATTTCCAAGCTCAATTGGTGGTTCAATTCCCACCTCTTCATTTCCCCCTCTTTTTTCTTATTACCTACATTTCCTCTTTCTTCCCAGCTATTTCCCCCTTCTATCTTTTTTTTCCTTTCATCTTTCCTTCCATCATCATATTTTTAAAAAAAAATTCTTCATATTTTTTCTTTTGTCCCTCCTTTCCTTCTATCCTATTTCTCCCTTCTATCTTCTCTCTTTTTTTTCCTCCAATCGTTTCTTCCCTCTATCTTTTCCCTTTCTTTTATCTTTTTCTTCTATCTTTATTTATTTTATCTTTTTTCTTTCTATTTCCTTTATCTTTTTTCCCTCTCCATTTTTTCCTATTTTATTTTCTTCATCCCTTTCCTTCCTTCTCTCCCCCTATCACTTCCTTCCTTTTTCTTCCTTCATTTAACCCTTACTTCTTTTCTTCTTGCACTCCATTTTTCCTCTTCCTTTCCCCACTTTTTTCCTTCCTTATATCTTTTTTCCTTATTTTTCCTTTCTTTTATCTATCTTTCTTTCTTACTTCTTCCCTTCTTTTTTCTTCTTCCTTCTATCTTTTCCCCCTATCTTTTTCCTTCTTTCCTCAAATTTTTCCCCCTTCCCTCCCACCACCCTTTTACCATACATTTTCTTCCTCCAATCTTTTCTCCATCCTCCCTTTACCCTTCCTTTTATTCTCTCCCATTTCCCCCCACTCATTTCCCCCCTCTCATTTTTTCTTTTTCCCTTTTCCTCTTCCCTCCCTCCACCTTGCTTTCACCATCTCATTTTTCTAATACCTGATAAAAAGGATTTATTGTGTTTTTTCTTCCCTTTTTCATATATATATATATATATATATATATTTTTTTTTTTTTTTTTTTCTAATTGCCAATGATAGTATTGTGTTGTGTGACCTAATTAGTGTCCATTAATTGTACCATGCTTGAATATAGAGATTGCTATGTGTATTGATTGTGTTATGCTGTCATCACTCAGTTAAGGGAGTCAAATCTGAAGTGCAGCCCATGGGCCAGAAAGAAATTTATCCCAAACATACAACCTGTTAACTGAAGATTTATTAATCTAAAACCTATAAAATGAAAACCTGTTGACTCAAAACTGAAAAATTGTCAACCATCAACTGGAGCTACTACTATTCATGCCTATACACCAACTTGCAGTCAATCATGCCCAACCCCCTGCAGCTGGACTCACACAATGATACTACTTGACAGTGGTAAAGGAGCTTATACTGCATATGTTTACAGTTACTTAAAGCACTAGCATGTCTCATGCTTTAAATCCTGGCCAACAACGGGTATACCTGCTACTCTCTTTTTCTCTCCCTCTCTCTCTCTCTCTCTCTCTCTCTCTCTCTCTCTCTGTGTGTGTGTGTGTGTGTGTGTGTGTGTGTGTGTGTGTGTGTGTGTGTGTGTGTGTGTGTGTGTGTGTTTGTGTGTCTGTGTTTTTGGGCCAGCCATATCTTTGGCTGGTAACATTACATTACAACCGACTAGATTAATTTGGAAATCGGTCGATATGTTATTTTTAAAAGTTAATTGTCTATATGTAGATTAGTGGTCTGAGTAGGAAGAAACTTGCTTGCACACACACGCACACTGTGTGTGCAAGCAAGTTTCTTCCTACTCGACCACTAATCTACATATAGACAATTAACTTTAAAAAAAACAACACATTAACCAATTTTCAATATCAATCTATTCAGGTTATTGATTAACAAGTCATGTAATGTAATGTTACCAGCCAAATATATGACTGGCCCTAACAGACATCTAACAAACTATTACAGAGAAGGTAAGGAAAGACAACTTTTATGTTCAAGACATTAGCCAATGCTAAAGGGACCGACCATTGCTACCCTCGCTCAAGAAATATGGGACAGTGTGATGATTTATTCATACATATTGGGTATACGAAGAATCTTGAACAGGGAATCCCAAACATCTGTTAGAATGGGTATTTCTTATAGGCTTGATCACTAAAATTCATCTGGAAAATATTAAAATTTATATCCCTTTGTTGATCTGATTACAAACTAATTTCATCAGGGTATAGAATTAAATAGTGATTTCTATCTAGAAAAGATTAGTTCCTAGCGCAAATCACTCGTAAAGACGAGCATCACAAAGGCAAGACTAGACACACATAAAATTAGTAAGAGCTGGATGAGTTAAGTTACAGCAAACTTTTCTGTTTGAGTTAGGGCCTGTGATCAAGGCTTGGTTATTGGTAGCCCAGGAGGGAGGGAGGGTCAAGGAAGGTGAGCAAGAGATTGCATTTCTTCCAAATAAGAACTTGTATCTTCATCCTGCCTTAGCTCTCCCAAATAGCAGTCAGAACACAGCTCCATTAGGTCAGATCCAGCCACTCAAAAGTCTCCCTCCAAATGCTCCCAAACATGCTTATTAGGGCACATCGAAGTAGACTAATAAGTGAAGCCATAAAATAGAGGGAAAATGGTTTCAATATATTACAAAAACAGCTTGGAATCATGTTGAGTGTCAACACAGACCAGGATAAACAAGCTTTCCATGGCAACCAACCTCTCCCATCACTTCAATGGAATGGGTGGTCAATTGTAAGTGAATTAAGTCACCATTCTACATCAGAACAGAAAAGGATTACCTAGCCTTTAGTCAGCTGATGTAAATATAAACACACCGTCCATGAGGAAATGGTCATTACAATCACTAGTCCAACAATACTATTAAATTTCTTCAGTATCACTTTGTTCCTCAAACTCCTTACTAAACCACAAGAGCCTCTACAATTGGTCGACCAATGGGCAGCGAGTGCCCAAATAGATTAAAAAAAAAGAAAAGACTATTATTCCATTCTACAATTTTAAGTTGCATCTACCATCCACCAAAAAAAAAAGGGGGGGGGGGGGGGGAGAAGGAAGAAGAAGAAAAAAAAAAAAATAAATAAAAAAAATAAAAAAAAAAGAAAGAAGAAAAGAGAAGAGCCTATTATTCTATAATTTTTAATATGAAGAACATTCTAGTTCATTATCATGCAGGCACACGTTAGTTGTTAAATTGCCACATAATTGGTATTTCAAATACAGTCTTGCAGAGACACTCTCTATTTATCATTAAAATGGAGTTGGTGAGAAGAGCAAAGGCTCTCTCAGTGCAGCTGCCAAAAGATGCCTACATTAAAAGCATTGATAGGCACTTACCATGTGTGGTGTGGTGTGCATAAGTTAATAATTTAACATATGTGCCTAATAGTCTGATGTAATTCCTTATTAATCCAATTAAGCTAGACACACCTTAGTACTGCAAAAGCATTGCCAGCATATTTGGGCAACACATGTGCTGGGGCTAGAACCACCAACCCCCAGCTATGGTAGGTTGCTGCCACCAGAGTCAGTGCCCAGCTAACAAGACCCCTTGGATATCAATTAGTCAGACTAATTTAGGTTGCAAATTAAGAAAGAGTTTTATTAGCAATCCAGCAAGAAATCTTAGATGATTGTCTTTCAGGGTCCTTTATACCCCTGCCAGCCCATTGACACGACATAATACAGAATTACGTACACACCTAGAAGTCAAATACATTAAATTCCTATAGGGTTACATCAGGTAACATAATTTCTAAGTATGATTAACAATATTAATAGTAACAATTAATTTATTTGTTCATTGTGTAGTTATAAATAACAGTGGCTTAAATTGATAATTACAGTAAACTATTCTAGTTTCTGGGCCTGGTTAGGCCGTGCTGAGGGTTGGCCCTCTGACAATGTTCCATGTGCCTAAGAGACTAATTGAATCCCACATACATAATTTCCACTCTATCCCTTGTTTTCATCCTCCTTCAAAAGTTTCATTTCCATCCATTCCTCCACCTCTTGTGGGATACAACAGAACAGGTGGGAAATGGATGAAATCATGCTCCCACTTAGGAAAAGTTCATAGCAGCGGTGATTACACCAGTCAGAGAGGTGGCCATTGCCTAGAGGATGATAGCCCTTCTTACAGAAACAGAGCAAGAATAGTTATTTTCATATCTCCACCAGATAAGAGAACTGCCTGTGGATAAGAGCAAGAGTGGTCCCTCACTAAACCTGTGGCAAATAATTACTATAATATATATTAAACATGTAGTGTTTTAGACCAGGAAAAATAATTGTTTAGAATACTTAAAATGAGTTTAAAAGTTGTGGTAAGATTTACAACTTTTAGTTTCTATACAGAAAAAACACTTAATTGTAACCACTTAATTGCACCAACAAACTTGGTATTTTAAACAGTAACAATTAGTAAAAAAAAATCAAAAAAATTTAAAAAAATCAAAAAAAAATCCATTCTTAAGAAAAACTTGTAGATGTGTGCCACAGGCAAAGAAAAGGGGGGGGGGGGGGGGCGGAGAAAAGAAAATAAAAAGGAATAAATTTGTAAAATATTAAACTGGTAAACCTACCCCCCCCCCTCCTCCCCCCCCAGAAATCCTCCAGTAAATGATCATACCTCTCATGCCAAAACTGCCAGATGTCCAGGAGTTCTCTGTACCTGGAATCATAATAGAGAGTGTTTAAAAGTTAGGAATAGGAAGTTAATCCCAGCATGAAAATATAGAAGTACAGAATGGAAGTATTGAAGCACTGGAATGGGAATAAGGAACCAAAGAATATGGGCATGAAATAATGAAGAAAAATATGGAATCCATATTGTATAACATAGTCACATAGAATAAGAGTATGGGAATGAGACACAACTGACCCTTGGAACCAAGCGTTGACTTCTTTGAACTTAATGGCAAAGGACATCACCTGACCTGCCATGAGGCTGGCAGTCTGGATGTCTCCGACCTGAGAGGGGATGGAAGGGCGAGGAGGAGAGGAAGTGAACAAATGGGGGGGGGGGGAAGTGAATTTAATGGGAGGAAATGAATTAAAAAAAATTTTTTTTTTAAAGAACAGGAAGTGAAGAAGATGTGAATCAAAAGGAAGGAGTCCAAACAAAGTGAAAGTGAGTCAAAAGGAAGTGAATTAAAGAAATGAATCAAAAGGAAGTGAATATAAAGGAAAGAGGAAATGAGTTAAAAGGAAGTGAGTTTCAAGTAAGTAGTAAAAAGAGGAAAAAATGAGTTAAAAAGAAGTGAATATAAAGGAGAGGAAGTGATTCAAAAGGAAGTGAGTTTAAATAAATGAAGAAATAAGAAAATGAAGTGAGTTTCAAGAAAGTAAGTAAAGAGAGGAGGAAGTGAGTTAAAAGGAAGTGAGTTAAAAGGAAGTGAATATAAAGAGAGGAAATAAGTTAAAAGGAAGTGAATATAAAGGAGAGGAAGTGATTTAAAAGGAAGTGAGTTTAAAGAAGGGAGGAAATGAGTTAAAACGAAGAAAGTTTAAAGAAAGGTCAAAGTGAATAATGGAAGAGAGGAAAGGGTAGAAAATGATATGAGAGAGAAAGCAAGAAGAGAGAGATACAAGAATTTAGATAGATGATAGACTGAAGTAAAGACAAGAGAGTGAGAAATTGGAAGTTTAAGCTTAAAAAAAAAGTTAAAGAAGAAGATGAACACACACCTCATTCACATAGTTGGTAAGGAGCTTGATTCCGGACTCCCCTAGTCCGGTAAGGAACAGTCCTATGATTAAGCCCTTGTCCACCACATCAGCTGTGAGTGTCCGCACATATGCGTAGAGTTGGGCATCATCCAGGTAGGTGCAGGCAAACGCCACCCTGTCTTGCAGGGACATGTTACAACTCTGTGTGTACGGAATATCATGCAAGTCAAGGTGAGTTTACTAAGAGTCACCAGACCTTACTAAAATATACTGAGAAATTATTAAAAATGATAGAAAATTTACTATGATATGCTAAGAATTTACTGAGAGCAGTAAGAACTTACTTTGATATATTAAGAAATTACTGAGAAATTTCTGAGAAATTAATCAATTTACTAAGATATATTGAAGTCACCAAGAAAAAATAAGATTTCAGATATACTAAAAGTAGACCAAGTCTGATAGATCAACACATATCCTTCACATGAAACAATTACAGTACAAAGCCACACCCATTCTCCAAATAAAACACAACACCTTTGGTCTATCAGTGAGTGAGTCAGTGAGTGAGTGAGTGAGTGAGTGAGTGAGTGAGTGAGTGAGTGAGTGAGTGAGTGAGTGAGTGAGTGGGTGGGTGGGTGAGTGAGTGTGTGAGTGGGTGAGTGGGTGAGTGGGTGGGTGGGTGAGTGAGTGGGTGGGTGAGTGAGTGGGTGGGTGAGTGAGTGGGTGGGTGGGTGAGTGAGTGGGTGAGTGAGTGGGTGAGTGAGTGTGTGTGAGTGAGTGTGAGTGAATGTGAGTGTGTGTGAGTGAATGTGTGTGAGTGAGTGAGGCCTAGAGATGCAGTGTCCCACTCACCAACACATCTGAGAAGCCATCTCTGCCGACCCCGGAGAGGAAGACAAAGGCAGCCTTGAGGTAGGGCTGGCTGATCTGGGTCCTGATACTGGTGCAGGTGTCATGCCAAAGCTTCTCCTGGGGACTGTATCCAGACAATGCCAGCGCTATCAGGTTCAGATGTGTGCCTAAAATAAAGGTCAGGGGATGATCATGTGAGTAACATGTGATGTTAGATTGTTAGAATGCATTAATGTGTCACTTCATGGTCCAAATTGTAGACACATGCACAGCCAAAAGTGAAAATTACATTATTCACCATCATCGATATTATCACATGCCAACCCATTATACACTACAGTTCCTCATGTGATAGTCAGGTGACCAACAGACGCACCTTTGGAGGAGGCATTAGCCTTGCTAGCCGCACTAGCGCCGCATTTGAGGGCCTCAATGCCACGTCTGATTTTGCCCTGGAAGACAGCAATGGCAGCTGCACGCTCGTACCTGTCGTTCTTCTCCTCACTGTAGATCATATGAGCCGCACAGGTAACCAGATAAACAACAACAAAAAACATTCACAAAGGGTGTGGTTAAATAATTGAATATGAATGCAATATTAACAATCATTCAATATCAAATTATTGAAAAAATTTATTCGAAATATAAATGATTCAATAGAAAAATACATGCATTTCCATTAGCCAATGTTAGGTAAACTTAATTGTTGATTGAGCAGTAGGTAATTATTTATTTACACCCCCTCACTTGATTAGGAAGTTTTCTAGGCTTTGTGTGGTGTCATTACCGAAGCTCCACCCACATAGCTGGAGGGCAATCGTACGCTCATGGTTGGAGAATGTTGGGAATGGCGGGAGTTCTATGGAAGGTGTGGTCGACAGGTCATGCCAACTTTTGCGTTTTGACAATGAGGAAGTGGTGATGTCATCTACAGAGAGAGGAAGTGGTGAGAGGAGGAAATGAAAAGGGGAGGAAGTGGTCAAGAGACGAAGTGGCATGGGGAGGAAGTGGCATGGAGAGGAAATGATAGGGAGGAAGTGGCATGGAGAGGAAGTGGTGTGGGGACAAATGGTAGGAAGGAGAGCAGTGCATAGTGACGACATAAGGAGAGAGAGGAAGAGGAAGGAGGACGGGTTGTCCAGAGAGGAAGAGATGGAGGGAGAGGGTAGTAACCAAGTGAAGAAGGTAGATGTTGAGGATAGGGGAGGAAGTGGGGGGGGGGAGAAAAGGGAAGAAGATGCAAACAACATCACTTCAAATAAAAGTAATACCACACACTCGAGATAATAGAGAAACGATAACACACTTGCACACACATCACAAATATATTTACACACATGCATGCACACACATGCATGCACACACATGCATGCACACACACATATACACACACACACACACACACACACAAATGGTCTGCAGAGCATTTGACCCAAAACTGAAAACATAAAAAATATATCCAGGCAGTCATGTCAATCCCTCAGATCCATGCTGCTGGCGAGATCAACTTAATTTAAACTCACCAAGAAGGCAAACAAAAACAACAATAACAAAAAACAAAACAAGAAACACCCGCACGCTCCAGGCAGTAGGAGAGGGTAAGATAAAGCACGGAAGTGGTGGGTGCAGAACTCTCCATGTGAAAAGCTCTTGCTCATGAGCAGCAACTGACTCTATGCATGAATGTAGAATCCAAGTCTGTGAGACATGCACTGGCCCCGCCCACCCACAGCATGTCTGTCTCACACACTTACCAAGGTTGGACTGGTCAAAACCCAGCACATTGTAGATGCCGGCCATCGTCTTGTGAGTCTTGTTCACCGACAACACTCCCTTGGCCATCAGGTCCTTGTTCACTGCATAGATGAATACACACCACGGAAACATGTTTAGAGTTGTGCTCATCTTTCCAGATACAATAGACTCTTTATTCACAGTGCAATAAGCACACCTATGGCCACACCCCCTGGCTATAGAGATACAATCAATTTATTATTCACAGCACAATAAACACATCTTGCATATATTAATGAGATATGCGATTTGTACACATACATTTGATCCACTGCCACACTTGACACAGGTCCACGTCGTCGTTCTGGAGAAGTTTGGAATTGGAATCTGCCTGAGGAATGAAAATATTAAACGAGTTTATAAACTCATCACATCAGCAACAATCAGAGAACCAAATCAGGCATGAACAAAGAATAAAAAAAACATGTTTAATACCATACACCATAACAAACAAAACAGCTACACAAAATGCATTAAACTACGACAAACTAATAAACAATTCTTTAAATATAAAACAAACATACATCAAATCCATATTTTTCTTTTACTCTTCTCTTCATCTTGATTGAGATATCTTCCTCCACACCCTCACCTTTCGTTTCCTAGGTGTCAAAGTCTCTATTACCACATGATTATCATGTGACAATATCTTTCCAAACCTCTGATCCAACACAGAGACTGTATGAACTGGAGAACAGCAAGTCTTGATGAGGCGACCAGGACTGATGAATATCACATGATTATCACATGACAAATCAGAGGAAGACAAACATACTATGATAATTGAGGTAGTTGTATGTGAACCATCAATAATATTCCTGAGCACACATTGGACCAACATTGGACCAACATCACACTGGGTTGAGGCAGGTTGGAGTAGGTTGCCAATAGCTCTATGGGGACACACACTGGACCAACACCACACTGGGTTGAGGCAGGTTGGAGTAGGTTGAAAATAGCTTTATGGGGACACACATGGGACCAACATCACACTGGGTTAAGGCAAGTTGAAGTAGGTTGACAATAGCTCTATGGAGACACACACTAGATAGGGATTACACAACCTTGTCTGATCACATGAGAATCACATGACACACACACACAACCAACTAACCAGAGGAATCTTGTCACAGACATCCAGCCTCTTCACCCCCCCTAATGCACCAAAACACAGCATGAAATAAGTCACACCCACCAGGTAACTATGCAAGGCCAGTTCCTTGAATTTTTAAAAATTTATTTTAAAAAATTTATTATTATTTTTTTCCATTATTTAAAAATTTTTTTTTTTAAGAATCCAGTGTGAGCTTATAAGAGAGCATGTGCTTATAGCCTAGGTGAGCTTATAGACTAGAAAACCAGACTATTACAACTGTACAAAATTACCTTCAGCTGTTGCTAGGAGACAGATGTTCTCCCACTTGTGGTGCCAGCTAATACCGGTGAGCCTGCTGTAACCCTTTCCTAAAGAAAGAGGGGTTGGGGGAAAAATAAATAAATAAATAAAAATTAAACCAAATTTTATAAATAAATAGCTTTAATAATGGTCCCAATAAAAAAGAAAGAGTGTACACACACACACTTAAACTTAGAACTTAGAAGCTGCCCATGGTACGAAGTACCATGATGGCAGTGTCCTGGATGAATCCAGGACCAATGGCAATAAACTTAGCTTATGATGGCATCACACAGAAATGTTGGTGTCTGGTCAGATCTCCTTGTCTTCGAAATTTCCTTCCACAGGCACAACTAAGTGTTCTTAATTCAGATTGCTTGTTAGCTGAACAGGTGTTCCATTGCCTGGATGTTGAAATTTTCTCTACACCATCTAAACACAGATGAAACCACCCCTTCCTGTCCTGGCACAACTCGTACCATCTATCATACACACCAATTGCCTGCAAATCCACTTTCAGAACATCCCTCCACCTCTTCTTTGCCCCGTGGCATGGTCTCTTCATGTTAAGCTCCCCAAACAACAATCTATTTGGAAGCCTTTCTTCATCCATGCGACCCACATGACCCAGCCATCTTAAACGCTGCTCCAGAATGATATCAGAGATGGAGTGCTGCAAGCCAAACCTATGTGATAGGCTATGAGATGTTAATCTTTCATTCCATTGTTGGTACCTCGTCACACCCAGGATTGTCCGAATACAACGGTTATGAAAAGAATTCAAACGTCTTGTATGCACAGCCTTCATCGTCCAAGTTTCAGCTCCATACAGTAATACAGCTAGAACAACTGCCCTATACACTGCTCTCTTTGTGGCCAATGAGAGGTCTTTGTTCTTAAATACTGGCACCCTCAAACATCCAAATGCTCTAGCTGCTCTAGCAATTCTTCTAGTCACCTCACTAGTGATCTCCCCATCTCTTCAGATGTTAGCACCCAAGTATGTGAAGTCCTGGACTACATCTACAGAGCCACCCTCCACCTGCACTGGTCTGACATCACTCTCATTCAATCCCTCACCAACAACCATCCCTTTTGTCTTCTCAGTACTCACAGTCAGCCCCCATTCACTTGCCACTTTCACAAACTCTGCTGCTACTGACTCAAAACTATCCCAAGAGGTTGCATACAATGCCACATCATCAGCAAACTGGGACTCAGTTACTCTCATCTCACTCAATCTAGACTTAGCTGTGCGGTCCCCAACCAACTTCCTACCATGCTTATATAACACACTCACTCCTGCACCACTACTCCTATTGCGCCAATCAGCCACCATAGCACTAAAGTAGATATTAAATAATGTGGGTGCCAGGGTACATCCCTGCCGTAAGCCATTCTGGACCTCAAACCTATCAGTTACAGTCGAACCCACTCTAACCTCAGCATGCATCCCCTCATGGAAAGACTTCACAACATTCAACATTTTTTCTGGCACACCATACTTCTCTAGGACCTTCCATAGGGCTTGCCTGGGCACTGAATCATAAGCCTTCCTCAAGTCTACAAACAACACATACAATGATTCACCATGTTCCCTCGCTTTCTCCACAAGCTGTCCAGCAACAAAAATCATGTCTGCACAACCACGTCCTTTCCTGAACCCACTCTGTGACTCTGGCAGAATTTTTCAGCAATCACTTGCAATCTTCCCCGTACAATTCTGCCTAGTACCTTCCCTACCACATCCAACAAACTTATTCCACGCCAATGGTCACACTGCTTCAGGTCACCTTTCTTTGGGATTGGAACAACTACTGCATCCTGCCAGTCTCTCACCACTTTACCTTCTTCCCACACCTTCTGCATCACCTCCAGCATTCTATCCCACAGATCTACACCACCATGGAGGATTAGTTCAGGAAGGACACCAGACTTTCCTCCTGCCTTTCTCATCTTCAATTTGGTTAGAGCCTGCATCAATTCCTCTTCAGTTGGTGGCATATCCAAATCCAAGTGTGGTGGGAGTAGTGGTAGAGTGTCAATTACTTCATCATTGAAAGCGCAGGGTATGTTAAGTATCTTTACAAAATGCTGATGCCATCTGGCTCTTACCTCCTCGGGACCCTGAGTCAAACTTCCATTTTCTTTCATGACAGCAGTGGGTCTTGTTGGTCTTCTTCCAGCATGAGCCAGCTGCAACTTCCTGATACTCTTCCACCTTGTGCAACCATCCTTTTTTGCAGCTTCCCCCTCCTTGGCAACCCTGCATATCCATTTTTCCTTAGCACTGTCCACTGCAACCTTTACCTTTCTCTGATGTCTCCTAAACTCCTTCCGGTTGGCTGAAGTATTGCACTGTATCATCCTCAGGTGAGCATCATCCTTGGCTTTGATCAGAGGTGACAACAACTCCTCACTATCCTCAAACCAGTCTGGTTGCTTCCTCTTCCCTCTACCAACTACTTCCTCTGCAGCTGACAAAATACAAGACTTCAGAGCATCCCAGTTGCACTTGGTGGAATCTCCAGCTCTGAGTGGTCTAGCCAGCAAATGTTGCTCCAACACTTCACGGTATTCATCCCTCTTGGCAGGGGTTTTCAGTTTATGGATGGCAAAAGGCAAAGAAATCTTCTCTTTTCTTTTGGCAGAACGAGGAACAGTAACCTTTAGCTTAGCTCTTACAAGCTTATGGTCAGTCCAGCAGTTTGCTCCCCTCATCACCTGCACATCTCTGCAAACAACTCTCTGTTCAGCCCTCATCACGACAAAGTCTATCATGTGACATTTCTTTGTTGCTGGGTGCGTCCAAGTTCCTTGATAGATTTTCTTCTTTTGGAACCAGGTATTCATGATTGAGAACTGATTTAATGTACAGAATTCCAAAAATTCCTCGCCCACAAAATTACGCTCATTCAAGCCATGCACACACACACACACATGCACACACACACACACACACACACATAATAAATGCAGTAATAGAAGTCCCAAACATTAATAAGAGATAATCCAACACGAGGAGGTTTGGTGAGCATAAGCTGAACACACGAATCACACACTGAACTCCCTAACCAGACGTAGACAAGATGGAGTCACAGTTGCCTAGCAACCAGAGTGGATGTCACTATCTGGCTAGATGAGGGGTGTGGTTTGTAGCATCCATGGCAGCAGGGACCTCTGGGGCATCTCCAGTCAAGACCAACTAAAGATTACTTCACAGGGTCACGTTCCATGTGATACTTGTATGATTCCAATTCCATTCCAGAGCTTTAGGAAAGGATTACCAAGATAACTTGCTTGCCTTTTTAGAAGTCAAGTGCAATTTTGAACAGCCCAGCATAATTTTTTAGAATCAGTTTTGATGATAGAGTGAATGGAGATTAAGCGTGATTAAATTAGAGTAAATGGAGATTGAGTGTGATCAAACTAGATT
This sequence comes from Lycopodina hypogea, assembly GCA_963969325.1. Classification (NCBI taxonomy): domain Eukaryota; kingdom Metazoa; phylum Porifera; class Demospongiae; order Poecilosclerida; family Cladorhizidae; genus Lycopodina; species Lycopodina hypogea. The sequence goes on from OZ017788.1 coordinate 12,183,225, forward strand.
TAACGGAGATTAAGCTGCATCTATCTTGATCGAATGAATATTAGGTTTAAGTAAATTGATTGAGTAGAAACAAAATTTGATTGAACTAGATTGAAGGAAATTTAACTTTAATAAAATCAAATAGGATGATTAATTTGATCAACCACAATTAAAACGAATGATGAAATTTAATCTAGCTTGATTAAACAGATTTGATTAAATTAGATAATATGGACATTGAATATGAAGGCACATGCAGACAGAAAAAATACCACCTGATCAATAATAATATCAAATATAACGCTTCAGATTCCTATTCCATGGCTTGGAATGGAAGTCAGAGCAGGAGGACACATATTCATGTAACCAACAGCATGTTGACGAGAGAGGGAGACAGACAAATTAATGAAGATATCTCAGTGGACCAGCTATCACTCACCTCTGTTGATGTATGGGTATCTGTCAGTGATCCTCTGAGTCAAGTGCTCAGTGTAGAGGTCATACAAGTCTGTCTGGTCTTGTGCTGCGGATGCACATCAGAATGATCCATGGTGTGAGTGGAACAGGGCAAGTGTAAAGGTAATGGCTGAAGGATATTGTTGTGTGTGTGGCTTACAGTCAGTGTATGATGGCAAGTCAATGATGCGAAGATATGGAGCTTCAGATGATACCACTCCCAGACGACCAGGCCTTGATGAGGGAGGGGGAGGAGGGAGGTTAGAGAGGAAAGTGAAATGGGTGATGAACAAGGAGAGGAGGAAGGAAGAAAAGATCACAATTAGACATGCACTTGGAACCAGAACACAAACACCTCCACACCAAACCTTGTGGGCATCCATGATAACTTGAGGATATTCCCATTGCGAGTGAACGTGTACGCCTGAACAGTTGGACAGAGGCACACATGAGAGGAGACAAGAGGAAAGTACACAGAATGGAGCAGTGGATGAGGGTTTGGCGGGGACTTACCGGTCTTGAGAATTGCCTGAGGTCCCATATGTACACACTTCCTCCTCCCTAAGCAAGCAAACACAACACAAAAAAAGAAACAAATGACATGACATAATCTTCCTTAGCCACACCCCCTTGTCCCTCATTAATGAAGTGTATAAAATAAGCCAAGTGTGACAAAATGGTATCCATAAATGCAGCAGTTTACAAACAGCCTTGGGACTACATGCAAATTACTTTCATAGCATTTGCTGAAGTAAATGTCACCCATTCAAGCGAGGTATATATTCAAGGATGACATATACCACTTATCATGAAAATCTTAACCCATTTCTGCTCCATTTTTTTTTGTGGGTCACATCACAATTTCACTTACACACAATCTTCTTCCATTATTCCATCTTTAGCTATGTATTGGCATTAAAGCTGGACAAGAACAGTTCCCACTTCAGAAGTAACATTGTGTGTGTGTGTGTGTGTGTGTGTGTGTGTGTGTGTGTGTGTGTGTGTGTGTGTGTGTGTGTGTGTGTGTGTGTGTGTGTGTAGGCATTCTCTCTAGCATATGGAGCTCTATCACGAGTGGAAATCCTCACCATCCACGATTAAAACAGCTTGGAACTTTTCGAATGAGCAAATAACTCATTCAAAGAAATGTGTCAGTAAATAAATTAGTATAGACATGGAAAGTGAGAATGCAAAATAAATCTCCAGTTAAGTCTATCCCCAGTGCAAACTGACTCTCCAAGAAGGTGGCAACATTTGCTGGTGCTAGTACCAGTGGAATTAATCCTAAAATCACTGCTAACATGTGCAGTTAACCTAATGGCTCATCTGCGGGTGTGGTCAATAATATGAATTAACTAGCAGATAATACAATTTAAGTAGGAATTAACTAGCACACAATTAAATTTTATTATGCAGGTCATGTGACCTGGCTGTGTTCCCTACCTCTGTGTAGGTAGCCAGAGTTTGAGGGGACAGAGGATCGATGCAGACTCCTGATATGGCCTTGTGGAAGATGGCCACCTCTCGTGGGTGCACCGAGGAGGAGAGGGTGTGGCCTTCAGACGGTTCTGCAGGAGAGGGGTGTGGTTATGAGAGATGAGATACCACTATAGCATGTGGCAGGTATACACATTATAATACATGGGCAGTGTATTATAATGTTATTATATATGGCCCGTGTATACGAGTCTATGTACATGGCAGGGTACATATTCCAAAGGCTTTTCAACAACAATAAATTCTATTCTAATATGTGCATATTATGCTGACCAACAAGAATGGATAAATGGTAAGGGTTGATCAATGTATAAACACCAGAAGCACACAAATGCTAAGTAAGATGAATTCCTGCAGATGAAATATTAGATATAGAACCATGTCCAATCATTCAACACATACACAGACATACATATGTTGCATAGAAATAGAACTTGGTTCTATTCCCGTGTTGCGAATGTGGCCATTAAAAACACTCCCTGTGGTGTATTTTTACAAGATTTGTGTTCACAGTGCACACGCGACATGTAGTACGTATTCTTACATGTATGCGGTGCATGTGAACCTGCCTTAACTCACTTACACACACTCAAACATGCACACTTACACACACACTTACATGCACACTTACATGCACACTCACATACAGATTATCATAGGTAATCCTTTACTAATCATAGTATCAGGAAATAAGGGAGGGGTTACCATGCATATCACAAATTATCTCCAGGCTGTTTCCCCTCAATGAGGATGAGAATCACTTCCCGGCCAGAGAGCTGACTTTAGACTGATAAGGATCACAGGAAGTATCATTCATGCCGACTCAGAGAGAATCATATATTAACTCCCCATTCCCATGACTGATGAATGGATAATGGGAATGAGACGTACCCCTCACATCGTAGAGCCGGAGGAACTTAGAGCCCATACCAGCCAGCAGACAGAGTGGCTGACTAGGCAGCCAGGCCAGGGAGTACGTGGCCTCGTTCATTCCCACTTCAAAATGGCGGGCAGCGTCACTAGCTACAGAATGTATCTCCCCTCCCCCTCCTCCTCCTCCTCCACCCCCCGGAGCGGAGGAACGCAGAGGGTTGGTGATTCTGAAGGAGAAAGAGGGGAGGGGGAGAAAGAGGATTACAATGGAGTTAATGGTGTATGTAATATCCAGAGAGATTGTCGTATGAAGCACACTCACCTGGATCGCTCTGAGAGAGATGATGGGTGCACATATGAAGAAGCTCGTGTGACGTCCCAGACTGTGAGGGAGGATTCGTTGCGAGATTTTGCCTGTCCCTCGGCCAGCTGCATGTGTGAGGGAGGATGGGAGAGAGTGGAGTGGAAGGTGAGGTTGTCTCTCTGACATCCTCCACCTTCATGCTTGCTTACTCGGTCATCACCACAACCACATGAGGTAGCGACACAGAAACATGACATGTGCCCCATGACATGCACCTGATGACATGTGTCCCATGACATGTTCCTCATGACATGCACCCCACAACATGCACTTGTGGAGAATTAAAAGACATGTGGCTAGCGTGTGTGCATTTCTGTTGTACCAAGGTTTGCTGATTAGGCTATTTTTCTTCTTGATTATGTCTGAGGCACGTATCTCACATGACACTAACACACTTCATGCAGCCCACACATGCCATCACATGCTCCATTAGATAAATATATCATGTTGTAACAAGAATAAGAACTTAAACATGTCGCATGCCCGATATATCATGCTTCAACATCCATGCCACACACTCACTCTTCACTCACACCCATATATGCACACATATGTACTCATACACACACTCACTCATTCACTCTCTCACGCATACACACACACACACACACACATTCACTCTCTCACACATACACACACACTGACCCACACACACGCACACACTGACATACACACACACACTGACATACACACACACTGACATACATACACACTGATATACACACACACTGACATACACACACACTGACATACACACGCACACACACTGACATACACACACACTGACATACACACACACACTGACATACACATGCGCACACACTGACATACACACACACTGACATACACACGCGCACACACTGACATACACACGCGCACACATTGACATACACACGCGCACACACTGACATACACACACACTGACATACACACACACTGACATACACACACACTGACATACACACACACTGACATACACACACACTGACACACACACACACTGACATACACACACACTGACATACAAACACACACACTGACATACACACACACTGACACACACACACTGACATACACACACACTGACACACACACACACTGACATACACACACACTGACATACAAACACACACACACCAGGTTAGTGACGCTGGGGTTCCAAGATAGGCAGAGACAAGGGTGGCCATTACGAGGAACTAATACAGGGAGGGGAAGGGAGAGAGAAGATTGCAAAAATTATTTTCAAATACATGGAATTTATGCTACAATAATTAAGGGGTGTGGCTTACTCAGTATCTGGTTGGAGGTGCTGGTGGATGACGTGTGGTCCAGCCCTAGACTGTGTGTGGGTGTGACAGTCACATGACAATAATAGTGATCATGTGACCAGTTCCAATACAAGCCACTCAACATCTCGTGCCATAGGCCTTTGACAAAGTTCAACTTCTTTAAACACAAACTTAAAAGGTTATTGCTATGCCAACAGACCACACCTACACAAACAACATTAAAGAATCACGCAAGTGCCTATATGATTCCAATGTGTTTATGACAAAACTCCTGGATCCAATTCATAAATTATGAAGAAAAAACGTCCATTTCTCTCTCCCCCACCTTCTTTCCCAGCCATGATATCTAACTGGATTTGTGATATCAAACAGACGGAGAAATTGATTTGTTTCAGTGTTAAAATCATCACCAAATGCTAAGAAAACTAATCTATCCAGGATTAGGAAAAACACAGGTAAAATTATCTCCCTTAAGAAAAAAATGGTGGTAGAGGTACTTTCACACATAAACATACCGGAGGTGGTCACCTGTTTGCAGACAAGTAAGCTGATAGTTCAGAATAACCTTCTTAAAAAAAAACAAAAATAAAATAAATATAAAATAAGAAAAAAATTTAAAAAAAAGGGAAAAAAATTTATACTTAAAGGGCATGCCTATATTGGAAAATGAATTTGCATTTTAAAATTATCTATTTATTTCATATTACATATTTTGAAATTAATTAAGGGTTTTCCCCTCCTTACTCACTGGACCATGTAGGGTTGGAGATGACAAGCAACAGACAATATTTTCTTCTTTAAACAAACAAGACTGGAAATGTCCAGCCATACACTCGCTACTTATAAGGTCAGTGGTCACTCATTTTACTACAACATTTAGAAAATAAACAATTTTGGACAAAATGAAATGAAACTCAATGAAACTCAACTGAGAATACCAAGACTATTTATATATGGCGTAATAAATGTGTAATGTGACGCAAATATGTTCCTGAGGACGTTTCCTAAGAAGAACAAGATCAATAACAAAGTAGTATTTAAACTTTGCAACACACTACGTGAGATTGCGGGTAAGAAGTTGTTTATCTTTTGTTATAATGCCTCAAACGTAATGAAAATGACAGATAGAGAAAGCACATTTTTTGATAAATATCTCACCGTTTTTTTTCTAGCAGGCGATTGCAGCCTCTGACCACAAATGCTTACTTGGTCTGCCTAAGATGGGCCCTAGCCACACTACATAACAGCAGAGACATTTGCATGTAACTAACTTGCTATTTCCCACAAATGAGCAGACAATAAGATACTATGGGTAATTTTATATTCCAATCAAGTGAATGAAATTACAAAATTTCATGATACTCACTGAATTATCAGTGACAGTGCCAGAGAAATCTTTGTACTACAAATCTGGTGCCATGGTTTTTAAGTTGCTATATTTTGGTTGTTGGTGAGGTTTTTTTTTGTGTTTTTTTTAAAGCAGATAGATAATGAATAAATAATATAAAAAGTAGCAGGTGTGAGCCCAGCTAAGAAATAGCTACTGCTGCAAGGAACAAAGAAGAAAAAATAGTGAGGGAGGGAAGGGAGGCATGAAAGGAAAGAGGGTGGGGGGGGGGGGGGGGGGGGGGGGGGGGATATTCTTTAAAAATATAAATATTTTGGTGGGGGCTTGAACCCAAAGGTCCATTATTGGTATTTTGGACCAAGACATCCACATAAAGGTGTGGCCAAGTGGACATAAACCGCACACCCCAACACACCCAAGGTTTTATATTTCTAAGTTTCATTGAAAAAATCTTTTAATCCTTTGGATCAGCTACAGGTAAGCACACATGTCAAGCTCCTTTTGTAGTAAGATTGTAATGTTAGATATATTACACTTAAAGTCTGTTAGACATATTATCTTTTCATACTTTGACATGTACCTCAAAGTGCTGCAAATACAGCCTGTAGTTACAGCTAACTCTATAGCTTCCTCAAACTCCAAATATGGATAGCCACCTCAGCCCATAAATACTTACTTAGCAAGGACAGATTTTCCACTGCTCTGACCTATGGCAAAATAGTGCTGCCTACTGTCATTTTTTTGCCACGCAACCGTCTGGTGCATAGGCATGCAATGAATATCAGAACTGAGTGAGCTAATACGGTGGCCAGAGAATTCCTCATCCAGAATTAGGTCTGAGCGAACCATAGCAGTCGACTTCTGCGCTCCACCATTAGCACCGCACGTTCTCTATAGTTGAAATAGTAGGTCGAGTTTAAAAAAAAGAGAAAAGAGCAACCACTACACTGAAAGTAATCCCACCTGATATTTGTAGAGTTTCAGGTCTGTGCTGTACGTAGCGAATTCGTCTTCTTTGTTAGGTGACCACAGCACCTCCACCTTAGAGCTTTGCGTATTCATGGCTGCGTTGCGAACGCCAGCGGGAGGGTCACTCCGATCTCACCTCATCCCCTCCCGCGAAGGAAAAAATATGACCAACAAAATTTTGACAGAAGTTTCGAATTAATACGCATCCAAGATTGGCTCACAGGAAAAGGTCACTAGGGAAAGGTCACAAGGGGGTCAATTTCAGTTCCATTTTGTGATCTGCTTCTATCCCTTACCAAGTATTATTAAAGTTTTCTTTACACAGTAAAAAACAAACAACCCCATTTTAATAAGGGAAGTATAACATTGAAATCTTTATCATTAGCAGGTCTTTAACTCAGGTTCTCTCTTCCAATAAATCAATAAATCAATTAACACACACCCACCCACCCACCCACCCACACACACCTAGAACCTAGAAGCTGCTCATGGTAAGAAGTACCACGATGGCAGTGTCCTGGATAAATCCAGGACCAATGGCAATAAATTAGCTTATGATGGCATCACACAGAAATGTTGGTGTCTGGTCAGATCTCCTTGTTTTTGATATTTACTTCCACAGGCACAACTTAGAGTTCTTAATTCAGATTGCTTGTTAGCTGAGCAGGTGTTCATCACATGGATGTCGAAATCTTCTCTACACCATTGAAACACAGATGAAACCATGCCTTCCTGTCCTGGCACAACTCATACCATCTATCATACACACCAATTGCCTGCAAATCCACTTTCAGAATATCCCTCCACCTCTTCTTTGCCCCATGGCATGGTCTCATGTTAAGCTCCCCAAATAACAATCTATTTGGAAGCCTTTCTTCATCCATGCGACCTACATGACCTAGCCATCTTAAACCTAGCCATCTTAAACGCTACTCCAGAATGATATCAGAGATGGAGTGCTGCAAGCCAAACTTATGTGATAGTCTTTGAGATGTTAATCTTTCATTCCATTGTTGGTACCTCGTCACACCCAGGATTGTCCACCCAGGATTGTCCGAATACAATTCAAACGTCTTGCATATGCAGCCTTCATCGTCCAAGTTTCAGCTCCATACAGTAATACAGCTAGAACAACTGCCCTATACACTGCTCTCTTCGTGGCCAATGAGAGGTCTTTGTTCTTAAATACTGGCACCCTCAAACATCCAAATGCTCTAGCTGCTCTAGCAATTCTTCTAGTCACCTCACTAGTGATCTCCCCATCTCTTGAGATATTAGCACCCAAGTATGTGAAGTCCTGGACTATATCCACAGAGCCACCCTCCACCTGCACTGGTCTGACATCACTCTCATTCAATCCTTCACCAATAACCATCCCTTTTGTCTTCTCAGTACTCACAGTCAGCCCCCATTCACTTGCCACTTTCACAAACTCTGCTGCTACTGACTCAAAACTATCCCGAGAGGTTGCATACAATGCCACATCATCAGCAAACTGGGACTCAGTTACTCTCATCTCACTCAATCTAGACTTAGCTGTGCGGTCCCCAACCAACTTCCTACCATGCTTATAAAACACACTCACTCCTGCACCACTACTCCTATTGCGCCAATCAGCCACCATAGCACTAAAGTAGATATTAAATAATGTGGGTGCCAGGGTACATCCCTGCCATAAGCCATTCCAGACCTCAAACCTATCAGTTACAGTCGAACCCACTCTAACCTCGGCATGCATTCCCTCATGGAAAGACTTCACAACATTCAACATTTTTTCTGGCACACCATACTTCTCTAGGACCTTCCATAGGGCTTGCCTGGGCACTGAATCATAAGCCTTCAAGTCTACAAACACATACAATGATTCACCATGTTCCCTTGCTTTCTCCACAAGCTGTCTAGCAACAAAAATCATGTCTGCACAACCACGTCCTTTCCTGAACCCACTCTGTGACTCTGGCAGAATTTTTTCAGCAATCACTTGCAATCTTCCCTGTACAATTCTGCCTAGTACCTTCCCTACCACATCCAACAACCTTATTCCACACCAATGGTTACACTGCTTCAGGTCACCTTTCTTTGGGATTGGAACAACCACTGTGTCCTGCCAGTCTCTCACCACTTTACCTTCTTCCCACACCTTCTGCATCACCTCCAGCATTCTATCCTACAGATCTACACCACCATGGAGGATTAATTCAGGAAGGACACCAGACTTTCCTCCTGCCTTTCTCATCTTCAATTTGGTTAGAGCCTGCATCAATTCCTCTTCAGTTGGTGGCATATCCAAATCCAAGTGTGGTGTGAGTAGTGGCAGAGTGTCAATCACTTCATCATTGAATGCACAGGGTATGTTAAGTATCTTTACAAAATGCTGATGCCATCTGGCTCTTACCTCCTCAGGACCCTGAGTCAAACTTCCATTTTCTTTCATGACAGCAGTGGGTCTAGTTGGTCTTCTTCCAGCATGAGCCAGCTGCAACTTCCTGATACTCTTCCACCTTGTGCAACCATCCATTTTTGAAGCTTCCCCCTCCTTGGCAACCCTGCATATCCATTTTTCCTTAGCATTGTCCACTGCAACCTTTACCTTTCTCTGATGTCTCCTAAACTCCTTCTGGTTGGCTGAAGTATTGCACTGTATCATCCTCAGGTGAGCATCATCCTTGGCTTTGATCAGAGGTGACAACAACTCCTCACTATCCTCAAACCAGTCTGGTTGCTTCCTCTTCCCTCTACTTCCTCTGCAGCTGACACAATACAAGACTTCAGAGCATCCTAGTTGCACTTGGTGGAATCTCCAGCTCTGAGTGGTCTAGCCAGCAAATGTTGCTCCAACACTTCACGGTATTCATCCCTCTTGGCAGGGGTTTTCAGTTTATGGATGGCAAAAGGCAAAGAAATCTTCTCTTTTCTTTTGGCAGAATGAGGAACAGTAACCTTTAGCTTAGCTCTTACAAGCTTATGGTCAGTTCAGCAGTTTGCTCCCCTCATCACCTGCACATTCAGCCCTCATCATGACAAAGTCTTTCATGTGACATTTCTTTGTTGCTGGGTGCGTCCAAGTTCCATGATAGATTTTTTCTTTTGGAACCAGGTATTCATGATTAAGAACTGATTTAATGCACAGAATTCCAAAATTTCCTCGCCCACAAAATTACGCTCACTCAAGCCATGCTTCCCTATAACAACTTGCCATTCCCTGTGTCCAACACACCCACCCTAGCATTGAAATCACCTAGCATAACAAGGATATCATTGTGTGGAATCCTATCTATGTATCCTGCAAGTCATCATAAAACCTTAATGCTTGGAGGTGCCTTAGCTGTGGATATTTAAGCACACACACTACTGATACATAAGTGCCTGATGCCTTTCCAGACCAACCACCCTTTTTCTTTCCTGTGTGTACCCACTTCAATCTAGCTGATATTATTCTAACTGCTTCCCACACCTCCCCTGCATTTTTCCATGCCACTGTAAACTTTTCGTCCAATGCTATTCCAACACCCTCATTCCTACTAGCTCTTTTCTGATCCCCTGGCAGAGGTGTACCAGAGTGCAGAAAGGTATATCTACCCACTGGCCACACATCCTTTCCAAACCACTTTGTCTCTTGGATCCCTGCAACAGATACACTATATTTCCTCAATTCTCCCATTAACAAATCTAGCTTCCTATCAATCTTCCCAGGCTTGTCACTATGGTTACCATGCTTAGCTACATCCGTTAGTTGCTTTCTACAGATCCGCTCATCACCTGAACACTCTACTAAAGTACGGACATTCCAGGTAGCTACTACTAAACTATTTCTATTTCTCTTTGATTTCTGCTTCATGTTCTGATCTTTTGTCACAAAGCTGTTCTTTATTACTTAAATGAAATTAATTTATGTAGTACTCACTAATGATACCTGTGTAAGTTTAAAATGATTTCTGTTGTCATGGAAGTAGCCACTTGAAAGAGAATTTTAAGACTAGAATTATTCAAATTTCGGACTACCAACAGACTTGCAATTAGTTAAGTACAAGTGAAAATATCTGTAGAATAAAATGAAAAGGTTAAACCAGTGCCAAATTAACTTAACTTATTATAACTAGTAGAACTTGGAGAGAGACAAATATAGCAACCAGTCAAAAGTTCAAATTTTTTTACACACACACACACACACACACACACACACACACACACACACACACACACACACACACACACACACACACACACACACACACACACACACACACAAAAGAAAAAGTAAAAAAAAAAAAAGAAACTTAAATATATGCACAACTGAGAATTAAAAAAGAGTAACTTTTACGCACAACAGAGAATTTGGAAGACCATTAATTTTACATCACAATACAAGATAAGGACTTTTTTTTTTGGGGGGGGGGGGGGGGGGGGGGGGGGATAAAACTGTAATGGATAATATCACAAAAGAGAAAAAAAATTGGTGAAAATCTTTAATAATAATAATAGAAAAGATAATAGTGACACTTATATTACTATTATAAATATCATTATTATTAGTATAGTATCATGATTTCTATTATTATTACTATTAGCATTATACTCCCTCTGAGCTCAAACACTGGAAATGATTGTTGGCCAACATTGTGCAAATACATCACACTAGTGGATGAGTAGTAGAGGTATAGATTACATGGGAAGACTGAATGAGAATGTTGAGTTAAAATCTAAGACAATAAAACAACAACAAAAAACTTAAAAAAACAACTTGCTGCTGTACCATGTTCATGTGGTACACTGTTTTGCTGACCTCATTTAGGGAATTATAGAGTGACTAATGTTTTTTTTTTCTTATAGTGTGGTTTGTAGAATAAGTGTATAAACAATTATATACCTAGTCAGGAATGTGTAATTCAATTACTGAAATTTGAGTGGATAGACAGACAGACAGAAATGCACACACATGCACAAGGTGAAACCAAATATGCTTTCGTTATGTGGCTTGTAAAAAAAAAAGGAAAAAAAAACCCTGATAAAGGAACAATGAGCTGGATTAATATGTGTGGGATTATAAGTGCAATATGCAGGTATGCAGGTATGCAGGTATGCAGGTATGCAGGTATGCAGGTATGCAGATCAGAATAAAGTACCCTATTTTCTGTATTTAAAGTGCAACTCTATTTATAAGCACCAATCTACTGCTTGTCTATAGTATTGGCTGCTTACAACCCAGAATTTAGAATATGCAAGTGGGGTATACACCAGCTTTAACAAAGTGAATATGATCAAAGGAAGGTTTGATGTGAGTATAGCTTCAATAATTCTGGGCTCAAGGATAAAAGAAAGTTTTCTTGTGGAAATATTACTATCTCCACTTCCAGGAAATAAGTTTTCTTCCATAACTTACACAGATATATCTTCACAGTAGCAGGCTATGCTGATGGCATACCACTGACTTTGAAGTTTAGTGTAAATTAGTGTATGAGAGAGAACTTGTAATCCCACATAGAGTAACCAGCTCATTATTCCTTCACCAGGTTTTTCAATATGAAGTAGTCTGGCAGTAGAGTGCCTTGCAGTGCTCAGTAACCAGTCATGTCAGTAACTGTAGAACAATAGCTGGACAATAAAATGTCAACTAGATATGATATCTTGACTTAAGGCCTACATAACAGCTACCTTCAAGTATCTGAAAGTTTATGCAAAAAGAAAAAAAAGAAAAAAAAGAGAAGATTTGTAATAAAATTCAAAATTACTGGGAAAGGATAAATGCCAGTATTAATTGTATAAAATAATTCAGAATTTTTATCAATGCTGAATAAAATTCGCTGACTGCACTAGACATAAGTCATACAACCACGGGAGGAAAAGGGGGACATGAGGTATTGATCAAGTCATTAAAAGCTCTACCTCTAAGAAAAATAAATTAGTTGAATTTATTTCCAAATGAATAGGACCATAGTTCATTCTTAAAGATGGATCAATTTTGGCCAACATTTAGACCCCGTAGACCCATTTAGAGCCCGTAGACCCATTTAGACCCCGTAGACCCATTTAGACCCCGTAGACCCATTTAGACCCCGTAGACCCATTTAGGCCCATAGACGGTCTGACCCATAGACCCATTTAGACCCATTGACCCATTTAGACCCGCCCTTTCAGATAGCACAAAAGCGAAAAATAGTTAAAAACTTGTAAGCTAATGAAATGATAAAGAGCGAAGTCCATTCTGAATACTGTTGTTGGAGCCCAGAGTCTGGAGCATGTCTCTGTTCTTGGAACGACTAGCCCACGAAGGTTCTATCCCTATGAAAAGCTACGGCCATCAAGTGGGAGGGCATCATCTCTTATTCAAGTTGGAGGATGCAATCTGCAAGCCCGTCATTGAGAGAGAACACTTTTTTTATGCTACTTCCCCAGAAAGAATAAGACGATATCTCCCGAGTTTCAAGGGTAGGTGCTGGCGATTAGCAGATTAAAGGGTAGATATAAAGTTAATATAAAAATTAGCTTTGTTTTGTACACTACCTAGGTGAATACAACTACCCACTAATACTTCCACTGTGTGTAGAGAAATTTTGTCACAAGGAACCTATTCTATGTGCATTATGCTTCATTGCTGTTGGTAGTATTGGATACTGCTCCCTCACACTGAGGAGAAGGCTTCTGGTGACTAATGTTCAAGGCCTTCACCAGTCTCTCCTTCCATTTGACTCCTTTGTGCAAGATGTGGCTTGAAGCGCTAGTTGGGAAGTGTTACTTCCCCCTCCTCTCACAAGCTGATTAAGCCATTGCAGTTTAATTTCTTGTTTCTCATTAACTAAAATGTTAAAATTATGTGTTAAAAAAATTAATGAATGAATGAATGAAGAAAAAAATTCCTAAAAAATCAACAAGCAAGGAAAAAAAGAAGAAACATCCAACTTGTCACAGGACTTTCCCCAGCTCTGGGCAATGTTGTAGTTACTAGTGTGGAATATTCCAAGGCTAAGCCCTGCACTATGTTCATAGCTTATTGGGTGATAAATTGACAAGATTTTTTTTTTTTTTTTTTTTTTTTTTTTTTTTTTTTTTTTTTTTTTTTTTTGAAAGAATAAAGTTGGAAACTTATGTTGAGTGCCAGCTTATCTTTATCAAGGAAGTAAAAAAAAGGATTGTTCTGAAGAAAATATAGAAAGAAAGTTTTATTTAAACAAATAACTTTTCTCTTTCTCTTTTTTTTATTTTTATGCTTTTGCAGCAAAATCTTGACTCGTGCTTTCTTTCTCAAGCTTACAATATATTGTAGTATGAAGTATGCATTTTGCAGGTACTTGTTATTGACTTTATTTAGAAGTTTCTGTTCTTCCATTTAATGAGGTATTTTAATACAATGTGTGTATTGGGATTTTATCTTAGATGATTTGCATGTATGTATTTGGGAAGTGAGTGAGACACAGGAAATGAATTTAGCAATGACTTATTCTTACAACCTTGGCTGTTGTTCCTGCCCCAATATCCCAGTTCACCAATTTCTCAGTTCACCAATTTCCCAATTTTCTAATTTCCTAGTTCACCAATTTCCTACTTCTCCAATTTCCCAATTTTGTAATTTTCTAGTTCATCAATTTCCCAATTCCCCAGGGCCCCAGTGTCTCAGTTCCATCTAATGTATTATTGATGTTGTTGTTTTATTATTTTTTTTAAATCAGTTTGTTTCTGTGTTTATAATTGTTTTCTGTCATTTTTTCCTAACCGTTGTCTCTCCTCAAGGTGTTATAAGTGTTAGTTATACGAAACAAACGTCTGGTGAAATTCAAGTTTTGGCTACTCAAAAAGAGTGCCAACCTGTCCCCATGCCCCCAAACATTAAAGTGGTAAAGGGTGTCCCCAAGTGCACTACAGGCGTACCAATCCATGGTGGATCATCCGTCACCTCAGGAAAGATGGGTAAGGTGTAAGTCAGCCAATAAATTAGCTGCAAGGGTGACACATCTTGAAGTGTAGCCTATATATTGTTATCTTGCAGGGAAGTCTGGAGGGGGAGGGGTTTTTGTGCATCTCAAATTCATGTTTTGTTGCTTATTATTCTAACAGGAATACAATCAAATATCAGCTTCTCTTGATTTTAAGTTCTGGTTTTGGTCTCAACTATTATGTCAGTTCAATGATATAATATTTTCCTCCTGTATTTCTACACAAACTAAAGCCATAATGTCTATAGTAGGGGATTTGCATGATTATATCACATACTACCTGCCACGCCTACTTATGGTATCCGTGAACTTCCAGCAATATAGAAAATGTATTGGTATTCATGACTTGCAGTGATGTTTTTGAGAACTGCAATTGTAAAATAGTTATGCTTTTACCATCTCTAGGAAAATAATGTTATAGAATTCACAACATGCTGATAGCAAATTCCAAAATATTTAGCGCTTTGGTTTGAATAGAATTGTTCTTAAAAGTGAAAGAAAATTAGTTATGATATAGCCAGCGACCTTGCAAGCTAGTTCTAGGAACTCATTGATTGGCGGCAGTAGCAGTGCGTGTCAGACAGTTGCCAGAGATGATGCTGACCCAAAAGTAGCTGCTGATTCTTCTCAAAACACTTTCCTTAGGCAGCACTTTATTTCCAAGGATTTCTGGATCGCCACAAGTGCTGCCTGATAGAATTTTGGGAAGTGTTGCAGCTATTTCTGGGCCAAGGTTGATTCTGGCAACTGTCCAACGCTCACCGCTACTCTGCCTGCTAATGAATTCTGAAAACTAGCAGCAAACTCGCTGGCGAGATCATAACTAATCTGTCGCTCACTTTCACACTCCATTTTCTCCACAATCATAGCTTGAATATTCTGGAATTTGCTATCAGCATACAGGAAATTTATGCAGTTTCTATTCCCTAGTATGATGAAAGTACAAGCTATTTTGCAGTTGCAGTTCTCAAAAATTAGCGTTGCTAGTCATGAATGCCATTACATTTTCTATGATGCTGGGGGTTCACTGATAGCATAAGTAGGTGTGGCAAATAGTACCTGACGTAATCACGTAAGTCCCCTGTTGGATGCAGATGAAAAATAAATTCCCAAAGTTTTGAAGATGCTGCCATCAGAATGAGGGGCCTTGTAACTTCTCAGTGGAAGCAACTTTTCTGGTTGCTTTTGGAAGGCCCTAGCCTTGGTGTCACCAACCAGCCGATTAATATCGGTGTGATTGTGATCCAATGACTACAAATTATTACAGCGGAATCTTCTCTGTAGAAAAACATGTTTGGGGCTGTTTGACATTGACCTGGTTCCCAAACTTCTGAATTCATGGCTTCAATGGCACACAAATCTATTACTATAGGATTAATGCAATTATCTTGAATATAAAGAGATTTTTTCCCTCAAGGTGTCATCTTTGAAAGCCTCCGCTGACCCCTTGTATGGGATTTGAGTCACGTTAACACCTTTTTTGTTTGTTTGTTTGACACTGTGTTGTTGTAAGTAGGGCCCCAGGCTATCTGGAGTAATATAAATTAGTTAATTTATCATTTGCTGAGGAAATAAATGACGTATGCAATGAACGTGTATGTTATTATACCCACTAAGAGCATATGTACATATATATGTGTTTATATTTATTTAGTATTATTGATGTGTTAAGGTGCTCGAGATGCCTATATGAATCCCTGGGCGTTGGCTTGCACTGAGATCATGGACCAGAGGCTGAGCGAGTTAGGGTACAAGTTAAAGGATGTCAGTGTAGGTGAGAATGTACATACCTTCATGTAACATCATGTTACAGTACATTTAACCTGTTTAATTATTTTGAGTCTGTACCAGGTGGTTGCAAAACACAGCAGCTGTTTTAAATATTTTGTTTAACCAGCAAAGGTTCCCAGTCTTTTCACAAGAGGTACTGACCTCGTTTGAACTATAAAGTTGCACAAACATTACCATTTGGATGCTTTCATAAATTAACACCATACATACACATAACACACACAATTATGAGTTCTGGGTTTGACTCATTTATATTCCAGTTTTAATAAAAAGGATATAGATGTTTTCTAGCATCCAGCGTGAATAAGAGTGTTATGTTACGAGTTTACCTTTGAGGATGTGTTTGCAAACATTATAGATATGAACTGATAGTGTAGGAATTGTATAAAGTAATTACAGTGCAGCTGTTATAGCCAGTCATGCTAATTACCGTTAATGATATTCAACATGTGATATTACTATGATATTATTTACACCAGACATAGAAAGTATGTCTATCTCACATACCATTATTTTCATGAATTTTGTTGTGATATTCTTAAATAGTCTTTATTAAATATAAGGTACTTTGTTCTATAAAGTGGAAAATCTTTATATGTAAGAAAAATAGCATCCATGGAGCGTTTTTCATGGTTTGTGTGACTAACCCTTTCTTGAGACAATACCCACAGGTTGAAGTAGGTTGACTGTAGCTCCATTGAGACACACACTGGGTCTACGTCACACTGGGTTGAGGCGGGTTGAAGTAGGTTGACAATAGCTCTGTGGGGACACACACTGGACCAACATCACGCTGGGTTGAGGCAGGTTGAAGTAGGTTGACAATAGCTCTATGGGGACACACGCTGGACCAACATCACACTTGGTTGAGGCAGGTTGAAGTAGGTTGACAATAGCTCTATAGGGACACACACTGGACCAGCATCCCATGGGGTGAATCAGACATGAATAACAAGACAAGTAAAATTTTTCTTTTTCATTTTTCAGATTACATGATTTTGGAGAATCTCACACTCAAATTTAACTCTCCGAGTATTTTGGATCTGAAAGTGGGAACGAGACAGCATGGGGATGACGCTCCCCATTCCAAGGTCTTGAAGCACATGCATACTTGCTCCACCTCCACCTCCAAGTCACTCGGTGTTCGGATGTGTGGCATGCAGGTGTGGGTGCGTGGGTGTGTATGTGGGTGTGGCATGCATGTGTAGAAACAACCGAGTGTACACTTCTGCCCCATTGGTCTGTTTGTAATGTGTGTAGCTTAGTTAGAGTTAATCAAGTAAATAAATTAAAGGGTGTGGTCAATTTATAGGTCTCTATTTCAATATAGGGAAGATCAAAATAGTGGTGTATTTAAGAAGTGTATTAATCAATGAAATATGGTGGTTTAAAATAAGGAAACTGTTAATTATTCCCTATTGATTTTCAATACTAGTCTTAGGTTTGTACAGTTCTTGTAAATTGATGTTAATACTTTTTAACTAATTATAATCTCCACGATTTTATGACATGCTATAATAATGTGTCATGAATTATCTAATTAGTAACTGTTGTTCGTTAGTTTGCTTGCTTTCTATTGTGCATTTAATTATATAATTAGTAACTGTTGTTTGTTAGTTTGTTTGCTTTCTATTGTGCATTTAATTAGCTAATCATTAACTTGTTTTGTTGTTGTTGGTAATGTGCAGAAGTTTGACAAGTTGAACAACAAGTATATATTCTATGACAAGTATTTTGGGAAGCAGCTGTCAGACGAGGACTTTGCTCAGATGTTGTACTTCTTCCTGGACAATGGAGTGTGTTTCAGGTCTGACCTGATACCTGCCGTGATCAAGATGTTGGAGGACTTGCAGGTGGCCATTGAGGGTCTGTCATCCTATAGGTTCTTCTCCAGCTCTCTCCTTCTCGTCTATGATGGAGAAGAAGGCCCACAGGGCCTCTGTGGAAGGAGCAGGGAAGAAGGCAAGATGGTTGAAAGGATGGAGTGTATTATGAAGAGAATAAACAGAACTCCAGTCGAAACTTTTAAAGATGGAAGTAGGTCGACCATTAATGATAAGAATGGATTGGACTTGCACACAAGTGGTCTTGGTGTCACAGACATTTCTCATAAAGATAGTAAGGGCATTTCAACTTCTGATCAAAGCATTAGTACAGATGCAAGCGACACACCTACATGCAATAGAGTTTTAAAAACCACACCTATTTCACTTGAAGCCACGCCTATTTCACTTGAGGCTGCACCTACTTCTTCATTGGCCACACCTCATCAAAGTTTGTCCGGAAGAGTTATATCCGACGAAGAGCTTCACGAGATTAGAAGTCGTGTGGACTTACGCATGATAGACTTTGCCCACTCCACGCACACAGGGTGCACTAACGACCCCGTGACCTATGCTGGTCCGGACACAGGCTACCTCCTTGGGCTCAAATCTCTTATCACAATATTCCGCAATATGGAGAAGTAATGTGCAGAGAAAGTATGTATATCTACACTGTCTGCATACAGACATTTTGAAAGTGAAGTTTATTTTCCCTCCTACCTATCTATCTATCTTTTCTTACTTCTCTATGTCTCTATTCACATCGTATACAGTATTTATTTTTTTCATACTATTATTATTAATCATACTGGGGTTAATTTAATTACAAACATAATTCAAATATAATATACCATTACAAATTACCTAATTGTAATTGAAATACATTTTAATGGGTATAATTGTAATAACAAACTTTTCAATTACAAAATTTTTTCTCGCATTGAATCAGGTTTGCTTTCCTTGAGCGTACAGTGCCAAACCAGTTTTTTACTGCCTTTTTTCCCTTCGGAATAGGTTTATTATGGCAATATGGCCCTACCATTAATCATCACCACTGTTGTTCTAATTGAGGTTGGTACAAAGAAGGCCGCTAAAAATATTTGGCAGGAAGCAGCAGAAGAAATGAAAGATAGCGTGTACTTTCAGTGATCAAATGAGAAGTGGAGTCTTCATCTAGTGACAGAGATGAAGAAAAAAAATTTTGGCCACCATTAAATTTTTATGGTATCTAGAAGAGGCAAGTAAAGATATCTCTTCCCTCCATCACTTTCCATTGATTAATGAATGTGTACCGGAGGCTTAACACAGCTGTGCCACCATCTGCCTCCAGTTGAGATTATTTTCATGTCTCAATCATCCTACAAGAATCATTCCACGAGAACCTCTTGGAATGAAATCAGATTAGAATTTAAAAACTAGTGTGACTAAAGTTCAATACAAAATTGCAAATATTTATTGCATTAAAACTGGAAAAAAAATTTTATGAGTAATTTAAAAATAAATTGTAATGGAAAAGTAATTGTAATTTGTATTTCAATTATTTCAGTTACATTTCTGATCAAGTGATTGTAATTTGATCAATTCTCAATTTGACACGTGGGTGTAATTTTGTTATAACCACACCCACAGGAAGTTATTTTGGTTACCAAAAGCATTTTTAAAGGACCAACCAGGCTAAAATTTGGAATGTGGTCTCCAAGTTACTGGTTTGAGCATTATTAACCACATGGGTGTGGTTTTGTTTTATCCACATCGAAGGAAGTTCTTTTGGCTGTAGAAAGCTAATTAATGGACCAACCAGGCCGAAATTTGAGTGGCTTCTATATGCTGCTAGTATGAACATCTACCACTATAGCTATATACGTAATTATTATCCACCATTACTATCCACCATTAGAAGGAGGTTCATTCAAACCCAATGAACCACCCCCTGGATCTGCTATTGCCCTGGTGGAAAAAAAAGGAAAGAAAGAGGAATTCAAATTTTCCATACAAAAAGAGCCTATAAAAAAACATGGCTCAATGGTTAGTGCACTGGTCAACTAACCAGGAACTCGCAGTATTAATTAGTTCTTTGCCCCCCCCCCCCCCCTCAGGGCATGGTTTAAGACTGAAAAATGAAAGAAAGAAAAAAAAAAACTAGTTGGATAAGTAATAAGCCCTTAAGGTTACTTCTGTGGGTTGCAGTTTCAGCCCTTTTTTTTTTTTTTTTTTTTTTTTTACATAAAGCCTGGGGAAAGTGGGGGGGGGGGGGGGGGGGGGGGGGGGGTAACTTCAGGCCAAAATCACTCTAAGTTTGACCACACTTAATAATTTTTTTGTTCAGAAATGGTGTTTTGAGTGACTTCAATCTTGGCCAGTAACCTAGGCTACATTAGGGGTGATTCTTGGGGCATCAGGACCCTTAACCACTGGATTTTTTTTAACAAGTCTGTTATCTTTTTCCCACCCCAAAAATCTATCGGCAATGTTGGTTAGGAGCTGTTGTTAATTGATTATAATCACAAGGTGTAGTATGATATTCAAATAAGAAGATTCACTCATTTATCATGTTGCCATTGGCCCAGGCAATGCCAGGTATGCCTGCTAGTTCTTCGTCAATTCAAATCAGCTAGTTACTGCAGGATGTTGAACTTCCTATCTGGCCCACATCCTAGGTCAGCAAGGAAGGCCTGAGAATTACCCTCAGCCACTCAAGGTACACCAATCACCAAAGCCACAAGAAATTGGGGAGGGGAGAACTCTTTTGACATAGACATAGCCTGGTCAATGATCACTCCCTTGTTAAAACGTACTCTCTAATTAAAACTTTGAACAGACTTATTTTTCAGCATAGGTGAATGAAGTACACCAGAAATAATATTTTACACGTCAAGCAACATTAGCTTGGCTGCTGAGTGGTTGCCTTTTGTCCCCCTAACCACCCCCTACCCAACCCAAGGAAAGATAACACATATTTTCCTGATAGGTATTGGTGATGGGAGATGTTTTGAACTGAGGGGGCACTTCCAGAATTTGTTCCTGGCTACACCCAATCTATTAAGCACATCCAGTTGTGTTATCCACACACCAATTACGAATTAATTAATAAAATCAAAATGAATAATGATTTATGACAGATGACAGATAGTATCTCCTCCCATTTACTGCTATATAAATTCATTTACTATTCTGTATGTAAGTATGTAAGGAGTTAAGTGAGCATTTCAGGACTTCCTGTACTAACTCTATTATTATAAGAACCCATGTATCACACCTGTTAACAGTGAATTAATTGCTGATTCAGCAAGCTCTGACTCTGGTAGAGGGAATGTGTTTCAGAAGACAATGCAAAGTGTAGCTGGTTCAATCTGTGCTGAGTATTGGTGACCATTTTGGAGAAACACTAAATTCATCTTGCAGTGCTTACTGATGGTATGTTTGTGCTTACTGATGGTATGTTTGTGCTAAAATACTCTGAAATTGTTTCAAATCCTTCTTACCAACCCCATCACTTCTTGTGAGGCTTAATGTGCTTTATCTTGGCCCAAACAACTTAGAAACCACGTGCATTCAATAAATGATGAGTAAAATAAGATTTGCAGTATTTGCACTGATGTAGTCACAGAAGTTATTCACTTGATTGTGATGTCAATTACATAGCTAATAGTGATGTGTTTCACACCGGACACCCTACACCAATGACCTCTGACTGATGATTAATATTACTAAAATTTAAAAATATATTATCATTATTACATTTAATGGATCTTGGATGATATCTATGGTTTAAGAATCTAATTTTGTTAAGAATATAACTTTGAAGGAAATAATATAGTCATGGGGTCACTCCATCAGGATACTGTGCCCCCATAATACCTAATATGTCAATGTCCACTTCCTGCCTATGCCAAAGCATGGGGAGGGGGGGGGGGGGGGTGGTGGGGGGTTGATATGGATTTTGAAACTGAGTTTCTACATAAAACAGGCACTATTAGTGTATGCACATATTAATATAATGACTTCTGGAGGTATATAATGTAACCTTTGCTTGATGTCCTCTTTTTTGTTTGTGTACTCTGGTTAACTTGTATTTTAGGACATTCCATCCTGTAGTATGATAGTGATAGTTACTACGTTTCTTTACATTTCCTTTATAAAACTTTGTTAAGGGATGAAAAATACATACCACACACACACACACACAAAAAAAAAAAAAAAAAAAAAAAAAAAATATATATATATATATATATATATATATATATATATACACACACATACAAATTAAATTAAATAACAGTGCTGTATGACCAGTATTGCAAAGTTACACATACAATGCTTGGGTTCAATTCAGTCTTACTTTCTCTGCACAGATCTGAATCCATTACATGGAATGAATACAAGCTATTTATGTGGCCACACCCCTTGTTATGTTTATGTCAAGCCCCAAAAAAGGATAAATATTGTACTTTGGCCAGACAAACTGTTTGACTTACAGACCTGAAACTTGCAATGCACACACAATTTGATTCTAGGAGTAACATGGGCTGGGTCCCACCTGGCCACACCACTTCCTTTTTGGAGTGTCAGGCTAAAAATAGTTTGTACATAAATATACATTATATGCATGTTTTCATTTAACCACTTTATATCAAAGAACCTTACCAAATGGACCCCACTCTCAACAGTAGACACATCTTACACAAGGATGAATTTTAGCCCAGCCACACCACTTCCTGTATATATATATATATATATATAATTCTATGCTAAACTTTCGAAAACTTCATTGTTTAGCAGAATATTTCAAGGTAGGTGCTAGCTCACCCCAAACTCCCTAAAATTTGTTCAAAGCTATCCTGCTGCTACTTTAAGGATCCATACTGTAATTATTCCACTGTAATTATTCCACAGTAATTATTCAACTGTAATTATTTTAAGGTAATTATTCAATGGTAATTATTTTACGATGGTGAAATAGGAAAATAAAGGAAAATCACCTACAAGATCTGCTGTCCCCAGGTGGTCACCCATCCAAGTTCTGAGCAGGCCTAACAGTGCTTATTTGAACAAAAAAGAGAGTTTTGCCCCAAAATTGTCTGCAGATTTGAGCAATTGTGAGGTGGTCACCCATCCAAGTACTGAGCAGGCCTAGCAGTGCTTAACTTCAGTAAGTCATTTCAATTGAAATTGTCCCAAAATTAACCCTGAAATTGTCTGCGAATTTGAGCAACTATGGATTCTAAATGCATTTTTGGTGGGATTTTTGCAAAATGATAGTCAAATTGAAAAATTGGGCAGGGGTTTTCACAATATTTACTTTGGAATGGATAAATTACAGAAACCAGAAAAGTGCCCATCCTTGGGGAGACAACAATAATATCCTACTATTAATTTAATATTTTTTGTTGGCTTGCTTTTCTCTGCCCCATTTAGTTTGGTGGCTGGTTCTCATACATGAAATTGAAATTGAGCCCCCCCCCCCCCCCCCCCCCCTCCCTCCTGAAGGATAGTTTTTAGCATAGCACCCATCCTATGGACAGAGACAACAAAGATATCTTAATATAATTCTAAAACTGTTGCTTGCTATCTCATCCCAGATACTTGGGCATACAGGGTTCAAAAAGGAGAGAAGAAAAGTAGAAAGTGGTTTGGGCACTGTTTGTTAACCTTGTGTGTTTACACAATTGTGGTTTGTTTTAAGTGGGGTGGTTTACTAAGGCCTAGAGTTGTGACTACCGACCATGAAAGTTTGAAGAAGAAAAAAGCCCTATGGGCATGGTTTTAATCCAGCTTTCACCAAACTTTCATATAATCACCCCAGGGTGACACCCATCAAACCGTAAACATTTTAAACCCTTTAAGCCCAATCCTCCCAGAGAATTTACTGAACGAAAAACAACAACAACAAATGAACAAACAAGATAAGAAACAAATAAACAAACAAACAAACAAATATTGAAAATTTTAATAAGATGGGGAGTAGGTCATTTTAGCTAGTACGTATTTAGAATATGGAGATGAAATACACTGCTTAGCTAGCTTAGTTATTATATGCAAAAGTATCAAAGATACATAATCTACCTATGAATGTTATCTATAGCACATGGCATTGTTCTATGGTTTAGAAAAACTTTGGTCAAAATTTGGCTGTAGTTCTTTACTCCCTTCCCCTCAATATAAAAATAAAAGGCAGAGACTCTGATGTAATGAAAGCAAAAAAAAAAGCAATGAAAGCAAAAAAAAAAAAAAAAAAAAAAAAAAAAAAAAAAAAAGATCTGTGTACAATATAAAAGTGCTCTAATTAGCTTTGCATTCTGAATCAATCCCTTTATTATAATTCTACAAAAATCCTGTGGTGCACTATCTTAAATTTAGCACGCACACACACACGCACGCATGCACACACACACACACACACACACACACACGCATGCATGCGCACACACGCACGCATGCACACACACACACACACACACACACACACACACACACACACACACACACACACACACACACACACACCAAAAAACAATTCTTATTTCCTAAAATAAGCTAGCTGTATTAGCCTATATAGGAGAAATTAATTATGAATGAGAGCCAATAACTTTTTTTTCCATTGGATGAAAATATTCTTGAGTTATTGTTTAGTATTTTGTAAAACAACAACTGATTCTTGCAATTATTGACCAATGTGAAACTGATTTATGAGAGCAATCAAACATCCAGGGGGAGGAGATGGTGGGCCGCTCATATGACAACAAAAAAACTACAACAAAAATGGTGCCTAAGCATTCAAGGTCCTGAGTTCAATGCTGGGTCAGACCTATTTTTTTCTTTCATTTTCCTTTTTCCCCCCTTCTTTTTTCATAATTTTTCTTTCATTTTCCTTTTTCCCCCCTTCTTTTTTCATAATTTTTCTTTTCTCTCCCCCCCTCTGTTTACATGTCATGTTAGCGAAAGGTTTATTTTCATTGTGTATGTGTGTTGGCCACTGTAATAACCATGGTAAAAATGGATGACAAATTTGTTCTGTACTTGTTTCCGCCTATTGCCTAGGATAGAGCCGACAGACCACAAGATGCACGCGCGTTTTAGCCGGGTCTTCAACAATTGGTGACGAGTATTTATAATCTATACAGATCAACTGTCTGGGTTGTTTGTTTTCAAAGGGTGAGCTATGTCGGTGTTGATGGAGCGGCTAGTCCAGGTAGGGGCTGTGCCGCTAGAGCGCTATGGGCACCAAGTGGGAGGTCGGCAGTTGCTCTTCAAGTATGAAGACACTCTCTGCAAACCACTTATAGACAGGGAACACTTCTTTTATGAAACAGTACCTGAGGCTCTCCGTCGGTACATCCCCTGCTATTATGGTACAGCAGTAGAAATAATATGGCTAAGTTAAACCATCACATTGGGTGGTGTCAGATTAGTCAGCTTTCTCAGTCAACCATGGTGCAGGTTGCGTGTTGCTTAAAATGTTAATTCCTTCTTTGTCCACAGGTGTGATTACTGTAAGTTATGTGAAGCAGCCATCTGGTGAGATCCAGGTGATAGCCTCCCTCAAGAAAAACCAACCCTCCCTTCTGCCCTTGCAACAAACAGAGAGAGATTTCCCCAAATGCACCACTGGATCTACCATACACAGAGAGGGAGCCTCTATCAGATCCAAGAAACTGAGTAGGTTAAAGTTTTCCAGACATTGAATATTCCATATGAGACACCCAGCACGTCTATTGCGTATTCCAATAGAGCATGCTCAGTTCTAATGTGACAGCATCTGTCAGTTTGTGGCTTAAACAGATCATCCTTGTATTTAAAAGTGTGGCTTTTGTTTGGCATGCCATGCCCACTTTCACTTAAACACCCACTCACAATTTATTGTTGTACAATTATCAATTACTAGGCATAATTATTCAAGTGGATTTATGATAAGAAATGAATTATTTGAATGCATTTTTTTTTTGTGCGTGGGAAGATTTTGTATAACCCTAAAATCTCTCCCTTTTTTGAAAGTAAAAAAAGAGAGTCCTAGTTTACATTGTATTTCCTGTGGATGCACCCACTCATGTTTACTCTCTAAATTCTTGGAAAGTGGATTTTTTGGGTGTTTTTTTTTGTTTGTTTGCATTCTTAATTTATCTCTGCCATATTCTCTGCATATTTCTGGTGGACAAGAGGGGTGGTAGTAGTTGATCCAGAGGTTAAGAAAGGATTTTTGACGGAGAAATGCCAATAGATTATTTTAATTTGATGGAATCCTTTGTTACCATTGTGTTTATTTTGAGCATATTAAAAAAAAAAAAAAAAAAAAAAAAAATATATATATATATATTGTCCTATCCATTTATCTAATACCAGTTGTTTGAAGGTAAAAAAGAGAGAAGTATGTACCATATAGGGCAAAATCTGCACCTCCTGATAGGTCCATCTTTTGTGTTCAATGACTTTCAGAGTACAAATGCCAATATTGGTCACTATTCTTCCTCTCCGCTTGGACTTGAGAGATGCCTAGGGCTAGGATAAAGTTCAAAGCTTTAAAAACAACCTTTCTGGTTGGAAGGCACAGAAATGGAGATGAATTTCACTTGACATTCACATTCCACTAAAAAAATTAGAAAGCAACAACAAACTGATACTAAAGCCCTGTCCACGCTACAAACAGGTCTCCAGCAATACCTGGTTCCAAGCATTTTTGTTTCATCCACACTAAAATCCTCTCCACATCACCTGCGTGGGCTGACTAATAGGGAATCTGCATGATTATGTCAGGTACTACCTGCCACGCCTACTTATGGTATCAGTGAACCTCCAGCACCATAGAAAATGTATTTGTATTCATGACAGGCAATGATGTTTTTGAGAACTACATCTGAAAAATTGCTTGTGTTTTCACTATACTACAGGAATAGAAGCTTTATAAAATTTTTAGCATGCTGATAGCAAATTCCAGAATATTTAGAGTTTTGCTTGTGGATATAATGGTTTGTAAAAGGGTAAGTGTTGACATTTCAATTGAGCTCCCTAGCTAGTTCTAGGAACTCATTGGTTGGCGCTAGTAGCAGTGAGTGCAGACATTGTCAGAGAGGGTGTGGCTCAAAGTAGCTGCTAATACTTTTTTAAAACACTTTCTTAGGCAATACCTCATCTCCAAGAATTTCTGCATTACCGCAAGTGCTGCCCAACAGAATTTTGAGAATTATTGCAGCTATTTCTGGGCCAAGATTAACTCTGGCAACCGTCTGCTGCTTACCTCTGCTTTCACCTGCCAATGAGTTCTGAGAACTAGCAGCAGCCTCAATGGCATGGTCATAACTAATCTTTCCTTCACTTTCACGCTCCATTTCACCACAATTATAGCTCAGACTATTCCTGAATTTGCTATCAGCATGCAGGTAGTTTTATAAAGTTTCTGGCCTATGGTGTGGTAAAAGCACAAGGTATTTTATAGTTGCAGTTCTAAAAAATAACTTTGCCAGTCATGAATGCTAATACACTTTCTATGGTGCTGGAAATTCACTGATACCATAAGTAGGTGTGGCAGGTTGTATATGACGTAATCATGTAGGTCTCCTATTGGCTGTTCAGATTATTTGGTTTTCTTCTACCACATATAGAAACGGGGCATTGTATTTTTTGGTGTGCTATGTTGTTCTGTCTTTTTCCTTCTGAAATGTCATTGAACCAAGGGAGGATAGGGAGGATAGGGAGGTGGAAGAGAGCTGTTAGTAGCTAAACTCCTAACAGTGAACATCAGCAATAAAGCCACAGTATGTTCAATAAATCAAGCCTACCCTTCCGAAGGTTTCAGGTGAAACTGGGTGGAACCCTTTGTGATGAAACCGGATGTAGTGTGGAAGCATAGAACCAGTTCCAGACACAGGTGAAACTGGTTTTATTGTCTGGTATGGACAGGGCTTTACACTTGTCTTCTAGCCAGTTCCTGTGTTAAGGGAATGACCTGTCAACCTGTCTTTCTTTATGTGAGGGTCTTGGCACTTCAAAATACTGCTGCTCTGTGGTTGCTGGACACTCCAGGAACCAACACCTATCCAATTTATACTGGGAAAATACTATTTTAAGGAAGGGGAGAGTTTATTTTGACCAGTGATATAATGTGATTTGCTATTAACTGTTCTTGTTGTGTTTCATTTCCAGTTATGGACTTACAGGATATCTCTCCACTAGTTAATCAGCTTTCTAATCAAAGGCAAAGCTGTTAATATCTTGCATAGCTACAGGTAAGATATGGAGGACAGAGATGCTGTAAGTGTCAAATTAGAACTTTAAAGTTAGCTAAAGTTGCTGTAGTAGGTAGAAGTATATTCTTAACAAGAAATGTTCATTTGAGTTCTTTAAAATCTTCTCCAATAAGCAGTACTAACAAGGAAAAGGATTCAAGTAATGAAAGCCTTCTCCCTTGATCTCGTAGGAGACCATATTTCAGACTAAGTAACTGCCCTGTTCTAGAATACGACATAAAATGGGAGAAAGGGTTACCATGAATATAATAAGATGATAGTAATCAAGGAGATTTTTAAAAAATGTATGCATCGAGTCAGAGTCCAGAGTCTAATCTCATAAGGTAGTGAGGTATTGTGGGTCACAATAACATTTCAAAAATGGAAAAAGACAATTGAGAAAGATTAAGGCAGGTGCAGTTTGTAAAACCACATCAGATATTTTGAAGCAGAGAGCTGCCTGCTAGAAAGTTAAATCTATATCACATCATTCAAATCATGTTGAGATTAAGAGAAAATCAAGAATTAAATATCTATGAAGCCTTTTCTCACTACAGTCATTTCCTGTATTAAATACTCCCACATGATATATTTCGATAAACTTATTAACTTCTTTTTCTTTTCTTTTTTTTTTGGTGGAAAAGATTTAGAAAAGTTTGTAGTTCTTCTGATCATTCCCCCCAAAAAGATGTGAAAGCCTCAAGTACTTGACCTCTACGAGTTGGTAGTTATATGAACCACATGGTTAGCCCATAAAAGATGTTACGACCAGGAGATGTTAAGATAAACAACACATTTATGAGTTTTAAGTGCTAAGAGGTCAACAGAAGCTTATCAAGGCAGACAATCTTGTTAGACATCTCCTCACCTTCTTGACTTCATTCTGTAGTCTCAAGATTCCTCTATCTCTTTGAAGGGTAAGTGAATAATTAAATTTGTTTAGTGTCTTTTTCCATGTTTGTCGTTCACCACTTCAGCCACTTGAAACTCAACTTTTGAGCTGTTATTTCTCTAACCATCCTCTAACCATCCCCTCTAACCATCCCTTACCAGGAGTTCATTGGCTTGCCACCCATTTGCCAATAGAAAACAAAATAAAATGAAAAACAAACACTAAAAATTGCAAAGCAAAATATAGTGTGCTGCAATAACTCAGCAAGTTATGTTGGGTGGCTATCATGTGGATCACTTAAGGATCACATGAGGTTTACCAGAGTGGTCCGGTTTTAATTTCGGTGTGAGTTGTGCCTCTAAGGGCCTCTTCACATAGATTAAGAATGTTTTAATTATTGGACATAATGCTGGCTAAAACACCAGCTCCACCTGTCAACCTTGTGGATATATTGTTTGAATGGACGATTCACTTTGCTCTTTCCCCTTGGATTATTCTTGCTATCATATTTCCCCTGGGAGAGAAACTAAATAAGTTTTACCAGTTCAAAACAGGTATCAAGACATAGCAGCAGATCCATTGATTGTAACATGATTTATGCTCAAATTAAGGGCACTGCTACGGGTTCAATTTGTCTGTTCCTTAGCAGCTACATCACCTCTAGCTGCAGCCATTGTGCTGCAGCCATCACAGCTCTGACCATGCCACATAGAAGTGGGTATCTCAAAATGAAAAGAACATCTTCAGTAAATGCTACGATGCTGTCCTCTGTAACGCAGAGAAGGTTGTATAACCTAAGGCAATCTTCATTGACTTTAAAGTTTTTATCTACTCACCTGATCACCAGGATAAGTTGCATCTTGTTAGATACATCAGTGGTTTCATCTGCCATGACAATTAGAATGGGAAATTATGGATGAATTATGGATGTCACAAAGCAGTTTTATCAAGATATATGGAATCCATTCTGTTTCTCATGTGATGTGAACTTCCTCCAATTACGCTCTTATTACATACCAATATGTGGATTATTTTCAGCCCTAAGACAAAGCAGCTGGCCAAGATTGGACTTTGCTTCATACTGGCCTCACTGAGCAAGAGCTCCGCCAACAAAAAATCGTACACTAGAATAATTATCCTCTAAAAGTCTCTAGCTTCTTCCGTTTGTGAACAGAACTCAAAAGTTTGGTGAAATCTGGCTGGATTTGGGTAAGGAAAACACTTCCACTACATCATCATGTGTTTTAGATTCTTTGTATTTAAAAAAAAAATCTGATCGATCCTTCCAATTGCAATAACCTTTGAAGACCTAGTGAATATTATGAGAATACTCATATAAACTGGTTATAATGATACTACAAACTCACCAATGCAGGTGCTGTATTATGACTCCGAACGCCTTCACACAGGTGTGCATCCTGGGCCTAATTGTAGTGTAGAAAATGCCACGCTGTAAATTAATTATGCTTAAAACTACTAAAAGTTGGATAAAATACTTTCTTTTGGGTTTCTTCCATCGTCCTGGAAGAAACCCAACTCTGTTACTTAGCCATCAAGCCTATTACTATTGCCAGTTCAATGTTGCTCTAATTTGACATGGTTGCTCCTTGGTGAGGGAGGGGGGGGGGGTAAACAAATGCTGAAGTTGTGATTCTCTTGTAATTTAATTTTACAACCCACAGGAAAGGATATTTATTGTTTACCACTTCCCATCCTGTGGTTTGAGCAAAGACCACGAATTCCCTTGCTGATTCAGCATATTCCCATGCTGTAAAGCTGCAGCAGAGAGCCAAGGTTGTGGGATTTGTGACATTGTCTCCAGGGAGTCGCCTGGGTTGGGATATTACTATGCAATATGTCACACACACACACACACACACACACACACACACACACACACACACACACACACACACACACACACACACACACACACTCACACACACACACACACACACACACACACACACACACACACACACACACAAAGGGGCTTTACTTCTGTTATTGACTCTCCTATCTGCATGACTCATCTTTGGCCTACTTGTAGTATTCTAGGTTCTCTGTCCTTTCCTCATTCTTTGACTTTGGGGTACCTGTCCTTTACATTGATGACCCTTTACCTGTTACAGATATGAATTAGGGCCTGCAATAAGGTTCAAGGTTCAAACCTAGAAAAATAAAGAGACATTGAACTAAAAGGATATTGAGATAAATGCATATGAGGTATATGGACATAAGGTTAAAGTTGAAATGCGTCTAGTTAGTAATGTTGATTGATCCATAAAGTACACACATACGCGTGCACACACACATGCGCGCACACACACACACACACACACACACACACACACACACACACACACACACACACACACACACACACAATTTTGGTTCTTGTGTTCAATAATCTAGTATGTGGATAAACTCAGAAGTAAGAGGTGCTATAGTTTTATTGCAGTACTGAAGTTAGTTATCATGTATTGAAACCACGTATTATTACTGTCTCAATTGTATCTCCAGTACCACAATATTGGCCACACCTACTTTTTTATTTGTGCCCCAATAGTCTATAGTGCAGCTACCGATTGTTTTGGAAGTGTAGATCTTACCGGTTTCTTATTTTGTTGTTGGATGTAAAAGTTACATTATCACTTCTTTGCTCCTTTTATGGGAATGTGAGGTTAGAGCGCAGTGTGTTACTCGAGCGTTGAAACAAGTTAGGGCTGATCAGTTGACTTGTGTGTAGAGTACACACATACACACAATTGACACACACACACATGATCGACACACTCAAGCACACACACACACACACACACACACAAATACACCAACACACGCGCGCACACAAACATACCAACACACGTGCATACACACATACGCTCACACTCACTCACTCACATACACACAGGCGCACGCGCACACACACACCAACACACGCTCACACTCCAATACACACACACATCAACACACACATGCATGCATTACTTGTAAAAAGATCAGGAGTATACATTCCTTTAATCTTCTTCCCCAGATAATTTATCTACTCTGTGTGAGGTCTTAAAGTAATCGTCCACTAATTGGTAATGGTTGTCATTAAGTTTGTGTGGACATCCTCTCACTGTTCTCGTGCATGCATTGCAGTGAGTGGGGAGGAGTATGTGAATCCCTGGGCCTCCATGTGCAGTGAGAATATGGACAAGGGGTTGAATGAAATGGCTGGAGGGCTGAAAGACTTCCATAGAGGTAACACAGAGTTACACTGTAGCTGACGGTGAGAGTATAACAAGGAGTTACATTGTGTTAAAAGTGGCATGTTATGAAATACATTTCTTAATCATTAATTTTTCTCATCTTCTATACTCCACTCCCCCATCACATTTTTCTCTGTTTTATTTATCTTCTTCTTTCACTCTCTTTCCTGTATTCTTCCTTTCCAATTCTTCTTTCCACCATCATTTCTTCTCTTATAATCTTTAACTCTTCCATATTTCTCCTTTCAATTGAATTCTCATTCCTTACCACAAACCACTCCCCCTTTCATAACTATCATTTCATCCAATTCCTTGTTCTATTCTATCCTTTGTCTCCCTCCTTCAAGATCACTCCTCTTTATCTTCTATCTTACTTTCTCATTACTTTCCCTTCCTTTCCCTTCCTTCTTCCATCTACTCACACACTATAGTTCACCTTATTGTCTCCCTCCCTCTCTCTCTATCCTCTGTCCTCTCAGATTACATGATCTTTGAAAACCTCACCTGCAAGTTCAAATCCCCAAGTGTGTTGGATCTGAAGGTGGGCATTAGTTGGCCGGGAATTAACACCTCCCCTGACAAGGAAACCACACCCAATCAATCCAAATTTAGGGTCAGGATGGCAGGCATGCAGGTAATGGTCTAAAATATATCACAATTTGCTGACCTTCAAAACTCTGTATTTATAAGTGCTAAGTGCACTTAGTGAATCCTGCCGCCATATTGTTCTACTGCAGTATAGTGGAATATAACCACATGGCCATATGTAATCTTTGTTCTGGCTCGTTAAGTACTGAGAGCTAAATCCTTTATCAAATCCATTTCCTTTTTCTGTATATCAATCAACAAGATAACCACACATAAGCCATAAGTTGTGAAGCCAGAGATTCCTGAAATATCTGTAACTAGCTTTTAAGAGCAGCTGTTACTAAGGTGACTTCTGACTGCTCCATGGAAGTAAAGTGCTCTCCTATAAGCAATGCAATGCTTGTGGCCAGTCTACAAACTCCAAAAAAGCCCACCTGGTCTTCTAGAGAATGGAGCCAAAATGTAACCACAAATACTGTCAAAATTGCAATATACAGTAGCTACGAACTAATTAACTGTAATTATTTAAAGGATAAATTCACAATATATAGTACGACACCCTGTGGTCCTTGGTGAAGGGGAGGGGGGGGGGGGGGGGGGGGGAAGGAGGTTGGCTGGAATACATTGCAAGCATAGGAACAATGTCAGAATGGCACAGTCACACCTGCTATGTAACATCCTTTGGTGTAGTTATCAGTTAGATGCCAGCATTTGTGATATTTGGAAACCCAAAGGGTCTGCCTTTGTCATTGAGGAACCTTTATGATGTGTCTGTGCACTCACCAATGTACAATTTTGTTGGTGGGGACATCTAGCCTGTTCAAATGGCAGTCATGACAACTGCACCTGGTGTGCAAGTGCCGTGTTCAGTAGATCTAGTAGCACACCAGTTGCTAGTGGCAGTAATACAGACAGATTCATTCATCGTTGGCCTGTTCATTTTCACCTTGGGTATGTGTGTGGTGAAAGAAGAATGACTTAGTTGGTAATGGTCGTCACTTAAGTGTTTGGGATTAAAATGCATTAATAGACTATGCAACCTGTCATCTGGAATGGAAGCCTCTGCACTTTATGCCTGACAAAATTGTTTTATGGTGTAGGCTAGCAGTTAGAAGTGGACTTGGAATGAATTTGCTGCCAAATTTGCCACCAAAATAGCATTTTTGAAATGAATGTTTTTTCCAACTCAAGCATGTCCACCATGTGGGGTAGGAGAATGTATAGATATTAACTAGAAGCCATCCATTGGTGGAATCCCACAAGCTGAACAGTACAAGGCATTCATTTGTTGGTGAACAAAGTTCATGAGGTTCACAGCTGTACTGACCTCATGTGGTCATGTAGGGTTATCAGGGAGACTGAGTGTGTTTATGTAGTGTGGTTTGTTGGTTAATGGTACCATTCAGAACAATTATAATAACTAGTTGAGAATGTTTTAATTCTATTACAATTATTGTTATTTGTATTTTAATCAATTAATTGTAATCAAATTAGAGAGTGGACAGGACAGACAGACAAACCAAAATTTTACACTGAACACAAGGTGAAAACAAATCAAACTTTCCACATGTGGCCTCTAAACATCTTACACTAATTTGTGTCATCCTCAGAGAGCATACCTCATATTGTGCACTAGCCTCAAAAGTATGTATTTAATTCTTCCAGTTGCATTACTGTCTAGAACAGCTGCACTTGCAGTGGGCACTACCATATTGCAGCTGTTGTGGGTGTGTTGACTGGTCTGTGTCAATGACTGGCTGTGGCAGCTGGGTGGTCTCTGTGTGTTACCTGCCTTGGAGATTGGATGTTGTTGGGATTATTTTAACAATCAGGAAGCCTTTGTGGTGCTCCAATTCTTAGCCAAACAAGTGACCTATTGTGTATATGGAAGAAATGAAAAGGTTGTTTGTCCAGCAAAAACAACAACAAAATAAAAAATAAGGCAATAATAAAACAATGCACACAAAAAAAATAAAATAGAACAATACACACAAACAAAAATAAAACAATAAACACACAAAAAGAAAACAAATAACACAAACAAAAAAAACAAAAAAAAAGAAGCAATAAACACAAACAAGAAGGAAAACAAGAAAAAAAGTGTTTTCAACTACAAAAGAAGTGAACAGCTGATCATTTCATAATTAAACAGTGTTTGTCTTTCATTGTCCAATGAAATGCTTTCTCCCTTAGATTTGAAAGGAGAAATCTGACTTTTTTTGTTTTGCTGCAGTTCAGCCCCCAGGACTACTATACTGCTCAAAACTTGAAGGGAAAAGAATATCAGTCAGTCTTTTGACATAGTCAAGCTTATGTAGATGCTTGCTGGGCTAGCTTGCTGTCTCCTCAACTAATTCAAACAAATTCACACAATGGAGAGTACTCATCAGTTATGAGTGTAGCACAAGATGAAATGATGGTTTGAAAATGTTGATTATTGTAATGCAATGTTACTTAAGAGTTACACATGCTCTCTTCTATTGCATATTGTACTAACCTGTGATAAATGTTCAACTCTATTCTTGTAATTTTGTAGCGGTTTGATGCTTTCAAGAATGAGTATACATTCTATGATAAATACATTGGGAAGCAGTTTTCCGAAAAAAAGTTCATCAAAGTGCTTCATTTCTACTTGAACAATGGCATGTGTTTCAGGTCTGACCTGCTGCCCACAGTGATTAAGATGTTGGAAGATTTAAAAGTGACCCTCAGGAGTGTGCCCTCCTTCAGGTGAGTGGTAGAGGAGGATGGTAGGAGGGGGGAGGACGATGGTTAAAAGTTGGAAGAGGTGTTTGTACTTAGGGTTCAGCCTATCTATAGATCTTGCCGATTCATCACTGGCCACGTGCGATTCATATTATTATTCATCTATCTTTAGATATTTCTCCAGCTCTCTCCTCCTCATCTACGATGGAGCGGAGTGCCCCCAGAGCCTGTGTGGAAAGGGCATGGCAGAGGTGAAAGAAGAATTTGGAGGTGCAGGTGGCGAAGAAAAAGAGCATGAACACATAACAAAGTGTAGAACTGTGAATGAGGAAGTTAATTGGGAAAGTGAAACGTCCGTTTCTGCATTGAACTCGACAGCAACAACACCCTCTTCTATTAGATGTGCAGGTGCCACACCCTCTTGTGCCACTCCCACTTCTAATGTTGAAGCCACACCTATATCTGGTGTAGCATTTGATGCCACACCCACCTGTAATGGAAGTTGTGTGGTAATGCCTACATCGAGTCATTCAAAACTGCCCTATGCTTGCAATGGGACATTTGCACCAAGCCATCTTGAAAGAAACCCCAAAAATATTGCTTGCAAAGGAATATTGTCACCACCCATGGAAAAGAAACCACATTTTGACCACACCACAAATATTTCAGCATCTTCTAATAACGCCACTCTTATAACGACACCTACAACCACACCTTCATTGATGTCTCCTGCAGAACTGGAAGAAGGGAGATGTCATTTCGATCTCCGAATGATTGACTTTGCCCGCTCCACTCATGCCGACTGCTATGACCATATATGCTATACTGGTTTAGACGAGTGCTACCTGGCCGGACTCGACTCCCTCATTGATGTATTCCTGAAAATGATGGATGATACTTCAAACTGTCAGGAGAGAGACATAGAAAGAACAAATTAGTTATGTCATTTAATTTTAAAAAATTAACTATGTT
The DNA here is from genome assembly GCA_963969325.1 of Lycopodina hypogea. Classification (NCBI taxonomy): domain Eukaryota; kingdom Metazoa; phylum Porifera; class Demospongiae; order Poecilosclerida; family Cladorhizidae; genus Lycopodina; species Lycopodina hypogea. The sequence goes on from OZ017788.1 coordinate 12,220,174, forward strand.
AGTTCTGCGGAGGTTTAATTTTATACATAAATAGCTGCAGACTGTATAATGCATTCCATTTGTTTATGTATTTTTTAAATTTTAAATGATGAACTATAGTTATATTTAATTGTCAACAGATGTTCATGAATCTATATTTTTATATGTATTTTCTTTTATTTTGTTGGCCATCTCCACCTTGACAACAAATGTATTTAATAGAGTCATTTCTTTTAATTGTGTTTGATGAATTTTGTATTTCATTTTCTATCATTTCCCAGATTGTTCATATATGACATGTCATAGAAACAGATGATGTGATTTATGTACAGGCAATATATGCATCTGGCCAAGAGAAAACGTAATGAATAATTCGACATATTTGACTTCGGTTAAATTTGTGATAAACTGCTTCTCCATGTGCTTCACCATGAATCTCCGTTCCGTTCCGTTCCGTTCCGTTCCGTTCCGTTCCGTTCCTTTTTTTTTTTTTTTTTTTTTTTTTTTTTTTTTTTTTTGCCTGCTGGGAAGGGGGCTAGGGTAGATTGCAGTTCTCCTGGAATATACAATAGCAGCTCTACCCCTGCTAGCAATCTGTGAAAGAGCTGATTATTTGTGTTTTATACCTCTGCCTTTTTTTCATGTATGAAGTGAGGAAAAAAAAAATAAAGAGAAAAAAATGAACTATTATTGACACTAAATTAAAAAAATATATATTTTTTTAATCTGAAGTTCAGGGTCCCAGCAAGCACTAGGTGTATTATTTGCAAATTCATGCACTGGTTGGAAACAGCTGGAAAGATCAAGCACGTACTCCAGGAACTAAATATTCATTTACTTGATAGGATATTAGCTGTTAAGTAGTACCCTTTGATACAGCTATGTTGATCAATTTTGTCTGCACTGCTTTGTATGGAAAAAAAAAAAGAAGAAAGAAAGAGAAGAGGGTACTACTATCCTTAATACATATGAATGAAGAAGTGATCTTAGAGGGAGGAAGTTGGAGAGTTATTTCAGGGTTGATTCTTTTGCAGGAAAAAACAACTAATAATGAAAATTATGAAAAAACTTGTACACAGGATGGATTAGCCCTACTCTTGTACTACTGTGAACATGTTGATAGTTTTGAATGACACCTGAACAATCATTCACCAGCAAATTTATCCGAACTTTATCTATGTAATATCGTGACAATCTTTGCAACTAAATCAAGCAATTGTACCATACATAGTGTACTGCATTCTTCCTATCCTATTTCTAACCAGAGCATTGTACTAATGGCCACTATTCTGTAGTACTAATACTAATGCAATATAACATCACGTAATTTGTAGTGATGTTTCTTTACAACTACAATAATAAAGCAAACATAATGCTGCTGAAGTTATGTTTGAGGAAGTGCATATATATATATACTAATAATAATAATAAAAAAAAATAAAAAAAAATTAATAAAAAAAAAATAAAAATAAAAAGATTTAGGGTTTCCCCAAAAAGTACAAAAACAAGAGAAGACCTATAGCCCAAGAAATCTCAAAATGTTTAGGCATGAACATTCAATTATTATGTGCCTAATTCTATATCCCTAAATCACTTCTCCAGACTTTAAAACTTGATTTTTTAAATTTTACTCCTATTATGCAGGATGTGGGAGCCACCTATTTTCTTTCTGCACTATTTAATTTTCAAAAAAAGAAAAAGAAAAAGAGTTCATTTTGCTATTTACTTATGATAGCAGCTTTTTTTTTTTTTTTTTGACACTAGATGAAATAAAGCTTGGATCATGATTTAGGGATGCAGAATTAGGCACATAATATTGAGTGTTCATGCCTTGTTTCAATAAGTTCTTGAGTAGGTCCTTTCTGGTTTCCATACTCTTTGGGGAAATCCTAAATCCTTTTTTTTTAAATTTATTTATAAATGTCCCTTATTACTATTTTTTTTTGGTGTCTTTCTTGAAGTCCAAGAGTCATTAAAATTTTTTTTTCGGCACTTTTTTTTACTTTATACGCCAATGGGAAGAGGTGTAGCCAGGAGGGATCCAGCCCATGTTACCCCTAAAGTCAAGTTGTGTGTGCATATCATGTTTTAAGGTGTGTGTGTTGTGTGTGTGTGTGTGTGTGTGTGTGTGTGTGTGTGTGTGTGTGTGTGTGTGTGTGTGTGTGTGTGTGTGTGTGTGTGTGTGTGTGTGTGTGTGTGTGTGTGTGTGTGTGTGTGTGTGTGTGTGTGTGTGTGTGTGTGTGTGTGTGTGTGTGTGTGTGTGTGTGTGTGTGTGTGTGTGTGTGTGCGTGTGTGCACAGAGTATTAGAAAATCATAAAAATATTGATTTCAAATCAAATCAAATCATTCTTAAAAATGGTTGCTTCAAATCAAATCAAAATCACAAATTTTGAAACAATTTCAAATCAAAATCAAATTAAAATGAAATCAATTTTAAGTTTGTGGTGAGAAGTTGAGACATTTGACTGCTTTTTTTCACCACAAATGGTTGCACCTTGCAAAAGTCACTTCAGTGACAGGATTGTAGACTCACTGGAAAAAGTACCAATTATAGTGTGAGGGATTCACTGACTGTGAAAATTTCATGTATCAAATTACAAGGGATGAGTGACAATTAATGCAGTAGTGCAACTCTCTTAGAGCTAGTCCAGCATGTTCAATAGTTCAGTGCGGTTAAAACAATTATTAAGTTTACAGTGAAGCACACAGAGCTACCAGAAAATAGAGCTTGGAGAAAACCAATGAGTAATGACTCATTAAACTAATTTGAACATACATATACTCCACTCGGCTATTCATGGATAATTATTAATTTAACAACATCATGAATAGGATGAATAGACCTATCAAAATCAATAAATTACTGTGAAATACAATTAGAGAACAAATTAATCTGATCACACATCATCTTACAATTACTGAAAAGATTAATAGAGCTAGATTACACAATAGTACACAGAGAATTCTTCAGTTAGAGGTTGTGCAAAGTTCCTTCCACTTTATCAGGAATATGATTTGATTTGATTTAATTTTCTCAAAGTTTTCTCCAAATACAAATCATCGATCAAATCACTTTGGTGAAAATGATTTTAAATCAAATCAAATCACTCAAAAGTGATTTCAAATCACGATTTGCCATGATAGAGATCCCTGGAAAGTGCTCCTAGTCTTCAAATCTAATGTTCCTTGCAGGTAAGTCTTTACATAGAGCCTTCCGAGGTCCAGTTAGTAGAAAATCTATCCTAAGCTTTGTATTGGTGGGTGGAACTTGATATGTTACCACACTTTCATATATATATATATATATATGTATATACATGTATGTTTGGCTGATACCAAACCACACTCACATGCACTTATTCATGCTCACCCAATTACTTGGACTCCATATGCCAAATTTCAGCCATATTTGTCCATAAATGAGATTATGGTAGGCATAATGATGTCCTATGGGTGTGGCAATGACCAAACCAGACCACACCCATTGACACACACACATGATTAATAATGTTCACCCAGTTGCTTGGAAACCTCATTCCAAATATCAGTCTGGTTGGTCGTTGGATTAGCTTTTAATAGCCAAAACAACTTCCAATAGGTGTGGCTATGGCCAACACACACCCATATGTTGTTGATAATTCTTCCCCTGGTACTTCTAGACCACATGCCAACTTTTTGCCTGATTGGTCTCTGACTAACTTTTTTCAGCCAAAACAACTTCCTGTAGATGTGGCTGTGGAAAAACCACACCTATTACCATGCCCGCATGTATTAATTAATGCTCACCTGGATTTGTATTGAGCTCACCCGGATTTGTATTGGGCACATACCAAATTTCGGACTTTTGGGTCTCAGTGTTTTGCCGTGATGCCTAGATACATAATACAAACATGCATACATACTTACAAACAAAAATGTATATTAAAATAGGTTCGTGAATCAAACTCCTTAGGTACAAGCTTTATTTACATGCCAATGGGAAGTGGTGTAGCCAGGAGGGATCCCACCCTTTTACTCCCAAAATCAATGCGTATGCATACCACGTTTTAAGTCTGTCGCTCCAAGGGTTGATATGGCCAAAGTACCCTTTTTTTTTTGAAAAAATGGTACTTTGGCCATACAAACTCTTGGAGTGACAAGCTTAAAACATGGTATGCATACACAAATTGACTTTTGCTACACCACTTCCCATTGGTGTGTAAAGAGAAAGTGTCAAAAAAAAAAAAAAGAACTTCTGAATAAAGATTGGACATAGGAACTAGATCCAAAAATACATTTTAATATACAATTGAATCTTGAGTATGTATGCATGTCTGAATGTATGTGTCTAGGCATCATGGCCAAATATTGGGGCAAAAACAGGCATTTGTTCTATAAGAATCTGGGCGAGCATTATTAAACACCAGTGGGCATAGTAATGGGTGTAGATTGGCCAAAGTCACACCCACTGGAAGTTGTTTTGGTTATCATAAGCTGATCCAACAACCAATCAGACTGAAATTTAGAATGAGGTTTCCAAGCAACAGGGTGTGTCAATGGGTGTGGTCTGATCATTTCCACACCCATAGGAATTCATTATGCCTGCCAAAAACTTATTTATGGACCAATCAGGCTGAAACTTGGCATATGTAGTCCAAGTGATTGGGTGAGCATTAATAGCTGCATGTGGGTGTAGCAGTGGGTGTGATTTGGTATTAACCCACAGAAAGTTTTTTTTTTGGTTGCCAAGGGACCAACCAGGCTGAAATTTGAGTGGCGTCTATGTTTCATGTTGACAATGCCGGGTATATTCTGCTAGTATATGTATATATATATATATATACATAAATATCTCCTATATGTATAAAAGGAGATGTCTGTGTGTGTGTGTGTGTGTGTGTGTGTGTGTGTGTGTGTGTGTGTGTGTGTGTGTGTGTGTGTGTGTGTGTGTGTGTGTGTGTGTGTGTGTGTGTGTGTGTGTGTGTGTGTGTGTGTGTGTGTGTGTGTGTGTGTGTGTGTGTGTGTGTGTGTGTGTGTGTGTGTGTGTGTGTGTGTGTGTGTGTGTGTGTGTGTGTGTGTGTGTGTGTGTGTGTGTGTGTGTGTGTGTGTCTGTCTGTATGTTTGTACCATCATTCTGGCCAAACCTGTGGATGGATTTCTTTGAAACTTGGCATGATGATAGGCTTTGACCCAACTTAAAACTGGGCTAAAACTTTTCGGAAAAAGGTTACCATGGTAATGAGAAAAAGCCAAAAATGGTGTTTTTGCCAAAAAAACCCTAGGACTAACAGATCTAAAACTTGGCATGCATATATAACTTCAATTTGGGATTAACCTGGGCTGGGTCCCACTTGGCCACATCTTTTCCTTTCCCTGTGTATGGCAAAAATGCCAAAAATGGTATTTCAGCAACAAAAAACCCCTTGGGAGTTAGACCCATGAACCCATATATATTTGGAATTGATATAATCTGTGGAATGTTTTAAGTACATGTATAAGACCACACCCTTTACTGTTTTAATGTCAGGCTAAAAAGAAGCCATAAAATGATACTTTGACCAGACAAACCCTTAGAGGAACAAGGCTTAATATTGTATGCATAAATAACTTGATGTTTGGAGTGGCATGAGCGGAATCCCTCCTGGCTACACTTTTTTCTATTGGTGTGTAAAGAAAAAAAGTGCCAAAAAAAAGATATTCTGAATAATGCTTGGACTGAGGAGTTATATCTACAAACACACTTTAATATATATTTTGGTTTGTGTGTGTAGGCACCACGGCTAAACACTGGGACTAAAAAGGCTGAAATTCGGCATGTACTCTCCAAGAACCTGGGTGAGCATTATTAAACACATATGGGCATGGTAATGGGTGTACTTTTGTCATAGCCACACCCACACTAATTTATGGACTAATCAGGCTGGAACTGGGCATATGGAGTACAAGTATCCTGGCGAGCATTATTAACTTTGATTAGGTGTGGCAATATGTGTGGTTTAGTATTAGCCACACCCACAGGATATAGTTATGGCTGCCTAAAGCTAATTAAAGGGCCAACCATGCCAAAATTTGAGTGACTTCTATGTTTCATGTAAAATTGGCGGGGCAATGCTGGGTATATGCTGCTAGTATATATATATATATATATATATATATATATATATATATATATGCACACACACACACACACACACACACTAACTGAATATACCCAGAATTGCCCGGGATATAATAATATGTCCACAGGAAAAGGCATGGCCAAGTGTGCCCCATCCCATTTCCCTACAATATTTAAATTGCATTAGCATGCTTTGAAACTTAAGCTCATGCCAATTTTCACATAGAGACAAACAGACAGATAGACAATCAAACAGATAGACACAGGTTTCTCATTTGTGTATAAATGTAAAAAAAATCTATCTTGGACAATTACTAGCAAGAGTAAACTAGCATTCCCTAATGGTTGCTTTCTAAATATATTTCTACATTTATGAAACATTCGCTATTCAGTAATATTCATGTAAAGAGTTCGTTCTTTGGCCATCTTGATCTTGTGGAGACTTGACACAGGTGGTAAGAAGACATGTTCAAATGTGAATAACTTCACATTATAAAAATAGTATGAATCAGGATAGACATGTACCACTTATTTCCTATGATGATGATATCAAGTTTGGTCAGAGATTTGAAAACGAAAAATAATAAAAAGTGTATCAATTTTTTTGAATTGATTCATTTGTGAAATAATATATTTAGTCTACTATGTAATTCACCCTTGAGGAAGAAGCTGTGATACAATGTATGCAGATTGAGTAGAAAGACAAATTAAGAACATACAAATTCATATTTAGATTTTCATGTTGTAATAAAACAGCATTAGCTATGCTAGTAACTCACAGGCTAGGATGATGAAAACGAAGTAGATTTTATGAAGAGGAGCAGTAAAAAAACATGAAAATAAAGCATTAAATTGATCGATTTTCATATTTTAATAAAGGTGCATTAGCTATGTAATTAATTTACCTCCTTAGATTATGAAAAGGAAGTAAGATATAAAGAGAGAGACAGCAGAAATATACAAATGAAGTATTTGAATTGATTAATTTCAATAATTTAATAAAAGTACATTAGCAATGCAAGTAACTTACATGCTTAGATAATGAGAAAAAAAAAGGTAAATTCGAAAGAGAGAAGCAGTAAAAACATAACAATTTAATATTTAAATTTCTAGATTTTCATATTTTAATAAAAGTACATTAGTTATGCAAGCAACTCACACGCTTGAATGATAAAAAGAAAGTAGGTTTGAATGAGAGAAACAGTAGAAACATGCAAATTAATTATTTAAAATTATTAATTTTCATATAGTAACAATAGTTCATTAGCTGTGCAAGTAACTCACCCCCTTGGATGATAAAAAGGAAGTAGATTGGAAAGAATGAAACAGTAAAAACATACAAATTTAGTATTTAAATTGACTGATTTTCATATTGTAGTAAATGTGCATTAGCTATTCAAGTAACTCACCCCCTTGGATGATAAAAAGGAAGTAGATTGGAAAGAACGAGACAGTAAAAACATACAAATTTAGTATTTAAATTGACTGATTTTCATATTGCAGTAAATGTGCATTAGCTATGCAAGTAACTCACAGGCTTGGAGAATGAAAGGGAAGTTCATCAGAGAAAGTGAAACAGTACAAAATGTACAAATTTAGTATTCAAATTTATTGATTTTCATATAGTAGCAAAAGTACATTAGCTCTGCAAGTAACTCACAGGCTTGGAGAATGAAAAGGAAGTAGATTGGAAAGAGAGAACAGTAGAAACAAACAAATTAAGTATTTAAATTGATTGATTTTCATATTGCTACAAAAGTGCATTAGTTATGCAAACAACTCACTCCCTTGGATGATGAAATGGAAGTAAATTGAAAAGAGAGAAACAGTAGAAATATAAAAATTGAATATTTAAATTGATTGATTTTCATGTTTTAATAAAAGTGTATTAGCTATGCAAGTAACTCACAGGCTTGAATGATGAAAGGGAAGTTCATCGGAGAAAGTGAAACAGGACAAAACATACAAATTTAGTATTCAAATTTATTGATTTTCATATTGTAGGAAAAGTGCATTAGCTATGCAAGTAACTCACAGGCTTGGAGAATGAAAAGGAAGTAAAATGGAAAGAGACAAACAGTAGAAACAAACAAATTAAGTATTTAAATTTATTGATTTTCATATTGCTACAAAAGTGCATTAGCTATGCAAACAACTCACTCCCTTGGATGATGAAATGGAAGTAAATTGAAAAGAGAGAAACAGTAGAAACATACAAATGAAGTGGAAAGAGAGACACATAAAAATATACAAATTAAGTATTTAAATCCATTGTTTTGATATTGTAATAAAATTACATTAGTATTTGCAAGTAACTCACCATCTTGGACGATGAAAAGGATGTAGATTCGAAAAAGAAAAACAGTAGTATCATACAAATTAAGTATTTAAATGGATTGATATTCATACTGTAAAAAAAAAAAAAAAAAAAAAATGCATTAGCTATGCAGGCAACTTACTTCCTTGGATGATGAAAGTAAGTAGATTGGAAAGAGAGAAACAGTAGAAACATACAAATTACATATTCAAATTGATTGATTTTTATATTTTAATGAAATTACTTTAGCTATGTAAGTAACTCACAGGCTTGGATGATTAAAATTAAGTAGATTAGAAAGAGAGAAACATAAAATTGAAGTATTTATATTGATTGATTAGCTATGCAAATAACTCACAATCTTGGATGATGAAAAGAAAGTAGATTGGAAAAAGAGGAAAAGTAGAAACATGCAAATTAAACATTAAGATATATTAATTTTCATATTGTAATAAAGGTGCATTAGCTATGTAATTAATTCACCTCCTTAGATTATGAAAAGGAAGTAGAATATAAAGAGAGAGACAGCAGAAATATACAAATGAAGTATTTAAATTGATTAATTTCCATAATTTAATAAAAGTGCATTAGCAATGCAAGTAACTTACACGCTTAGATAATGAGAAAAAAAAGGTAAATTCGAAAGAGAGAAGCAGTAAAAACATAACAATTTAATATTTAAATTTCTAGATTTTCATATTTTAATAAAAGTACATTAGTTATGCAAGCAACTCACACGCTTGAATGATAAAAAGAAAGTAGGTTTGAATGAGAGAAACAGTAGAAACATGCAAATTAATTATTTAAATGACTAATTTTCATATAGTAACAATAGTTCATTAGCTATGCAAGTAACTCACCCCCTTGGATGATAAAAAGGAAGTAGATTGGAAAGAATGTGACAGTAAAAGCATACAAATTTAGTATTTAAATTGATTGATTTTCATATTGTAGTAAATGTGCATTAGCTATGCAAGTAACTCACAGGCTTGGAGAATGAAATGGAAGTTCATCAGAGAAAGTGAAACAGTACAAAACGTACAAATTTAGTATTAAAATTTATTGATTTTCATATCGTAGCAAAAGTGCATTAGCTATGCAAGTAACTCACAGGCTTGGAGAATGAAAAGGAAGTAGAATGGAAAGAGACAAACAGTAGAAACAAACAAATTAAGTATTTAAATTGATTGATTTTCATATTGCTACAAAAGTGCATTAGTTATGCAAACAACTCACTCCCTTGGATGATGAAATGGAAGTAAATTGAAAAGAGAGAAACAGTAGAAACATACAAATGAAGTGGAAAGAGAGACACATAAAAATATACAAATTAAGTATTTAAATCCATTGTTTTGATATTGTAATTAAATTACATTAGTATTTGCACGTAACTCACCATCTTGGACGATGAAAAGGATGTAGATTCGAAAAAGAAAACAGTAGTATCATACAAATTAAGTATTTAAATGGATTGATATTCATACTGTAAAAAAAAAAAAAAAAAAAAAATGCATTAGCTATGCAGGCAACTTACTTCCTTGGATGATGAAAGTAAGTAGATTGGAAAGAGAGAAACAGTAGAAACATACAAATTACATATTCAAATTGATTGATTTTCATATTTTAATGAAAGTGTTTTAGCTATGCAAGTAACTCACAGGCTTGGATGATTAAAATTAAGTAGATTGGAAAGAGAGAAACATAAAATTGAAGTATTTATATTGATTGATTCCACGATGTAATTAAAGTACATCAGCTATGCAAATAACTCACAATCTTGGATGATGAAAAGAAAGTAGATTGGAAAAAGAGGAAAAGTAGAAACATGCAAATTAATCATTAAGATATATTAATTTTCATATTGTAATAAAGGTGCATTAGCTATGTAATTAATTCACCTCCTTAGATTATGAAAAGGAAGTAGAATATAAAGAGAGAGACAGCAGAAATATACAAATGAAGTATTTAAATTGATTAATTTCCATAATTTAATAAAAGTGCATTAGCAATGCAAGTAACTTACACGCTTAGATAATGAGAAAAAAAGGTAAATTCGAAAGAGAGAAGCAGTAAAAACATAACAATTTAATATTTAAATTTCTAGATTTTCATATTTTAATAAAAGTACATTAGTTATGCAAGCAACTCACACGCTTGGATGATAAAAAGAAAGTAGGTTTGAATGAGAGAAACAGTAGAAACATGCAAATTAATTATTTAAATGACTAATTTTCATATAGTAACAATAGTTCATTAGCTATGCAAGTAACTCACCCCCTTGGATGATAAAAAGGAAGTAGATTGGAAAGAATGAAACAGTAAATGCATACAAATTTATTATTCAAATTGACTGATTTTCATATTGTAGTAAATGTGCATTAGCTATGCAAGTAACTCACATTCTTGGAGAATGAAAGGGAAGTTCAACAGAGAAAGTGAAACAATACAAAACGTACAAATTTAGTATTCAAATTTAGTATTCAAATTTATTGTTTTTCATATAGTAGCAAAAGTACATTAGCTCTGCAAGTAATGCAAGTAACTCACAGGCTTAGATGATAAAGATGGAGTTGATTGGAAAAAGAGAAACAGTAGAAACATAAAATTTTTTCGATTATCATGTTTTAATAAAAGTACATTAGCTATGCAAGTCACTCACAGGCTTGAATGATGAAAAGGAAGTAGATTAGAAAGAGAGGAAGAGTAGAAACATGCAAATAAAACATTTAAATTGATAAATTTTCATATTGATTAAAAGGAGCATTAGCTATGAATGTAATTTACCTTCTTAGATAATGTAAAGGAAATAGAAGATAAAAAGAGAAACAGTAGAAACATACAAATTAAGTATTTAAATTGATCATTTTTCATATTGTAATTAAAGCACATTGGATATGCAAATAGCTCACAATCTTGGATAATGAAACAGAAATTGATTGGAAAGAGAGAAACAGTAGAAACATACAAATTATGTATACAATTGATAAATTATTGATATTCACATCGTAATATAAGCGCATTAGCTATGGAAATAACCAACCTCCTGGGATGATTAAAAGGAAGTAAATTGAAAAGAGAGAAACAGTAGAAACATACAAATTAAGTGGAAAGAGAGACACATAAAAATATACAAATTAAGTATTTAAATCCATTGTTTTGATATTGTAATTAAATTACATTAGTTTTGCAAGTAACTCACCATCTTGGGCGATGAAAAGGATGTAGATTCGAAAAAGAAAACAGTAGAATCATACAAATTAAGTATTTAAATGGATTGATATTCATACTAGCAACTTACTTCCTTGGATGATGAAAGTAAGTAGATTGGAAAGAAAGAACATTAAAAAAATAATAAAATTAAACATTTAAATTAATCTATTTTCATATTGTAATAAAAATGCATTAGTCATGCAAGTAACTCACATCCTTGTATGATGAAAAGGAAATAGATTGTAAAGAGAGAAACAGTAGAAAAAAAAATTAAATATTTTTATTGATTGATTTTCATATTGTTATAAAAGTTCATCAGCTATACAAGTAACTTACCATCTTGGATGATGAAAAGAAAATATATAGCAAATAGAGAAATGGTAGAACCATACAAATTAAGTATTTAAATTAGTTAATTTTTATATTATAATATAAGTGCGTTAGCTCTGCAAGTAATTTACCTCCTTGAGTGGTGAAAGGAAGTACAATGGAAAGAGAGAAACAGTAGAAATATACAAATTAAGTATTTCAATTGATCAATTTTCATATCGTAACAAAAGTGCATTAGCTATGCAAGTAACTCACATGCTTGAATGATAAAAAGGAAGTAAATTGGAAAGAAAAAATCAGTAGAAACATACACATTTAATATTTAAATTGATAGATTTTATATTTTAATAGAAGTGCTTTACTTATCTTACTATAAAATGAAGCTAATGTTTTGTGTGTATAGTAAATATATATATTCATATATTATATATGTATATATATGTATATATATATATATTCACATGTATATATGTATGTATGTGTATATCTGTATATATCTATAAATATAAATAAATATATCTATATATCTATATATATCTATATAGATCTATATATATATATATCTACATATATAAATAATGATATAGATAGATAAATAAATAGATAGATGGATAGATAGATAGGGTCCAGGGTTTCATTGGTATCTATTTTTCAATTTTTTTTTTTCCAAATAGGCCCTCCTGGTTTTTAGATATTATGGGGGAAAGGGGTGGGGGTGAGGGACTACATGAGTTATGATTTTACCAACCATGCATATGTAAATACTGTATCCAATTCTCATTAACTCAGGCTAAGTATCACCCTTGCACACCACTTTATGCTCATCACCCTAGACAAGGGAGATGAGCAAAAGCAAGTCATAACAAGCTAAACTTGAGCTAAATTCATATTCCAGATAGTACTATATTGGGTGGCTATAATATTGAAGTTGTAAGGATATAGCTTGGTCTCTTTCTCATCCTGAACTACCAGAGGGGTAAAAATTCAGGTATTGTGGGCTGCAGGTATAGTGGAGTTTGTATTATTTATGAAGCAGAGCAATGTGAAATAAGTAAGGTGTGCCCCATACCACCCTTCTTCCAACGACCTGGTAGAAGAGATGGTCTGGACTTTCAAAGAAGCTAAGAGGGCTGTAGTGAGAAATACTCTGCCTCTTCAGCACAGGTTGAAAAACTTCCTGTTAGTCTACCATGCAACCCCTCATGCTACAATGGGTATAGCTCCCTGTTCATTATATCTAGGCTATGAAATCAGGACTAAATTACCCTCACTAGTACCTCAGCTGGAGTGCAATGTTGTGAAGAAACAGGCGAGTTAAAAGAAGATACAAAAACAGGGAAAAAGATGGAAATAAGTGAGGAAAAGGATGGAGTTGTAGAAGAAGAAAAGGAAGAAAGGAAAAAAGGAAAGAAAAAGCTGAAATAAAAGAAAAGGGGTAAAAAGACAAGGAAATAAAATCTGGTCCAGGTTTGAACCAATGACTTTCAGCTTAAGAAACCTGTGCTTTAACTACTGAGCCCTCGTTTTTAAGGCCTCTTTTTAATAAAAATTTTAAATTCCTCTTCTCCCTCCCCCCTCCCCCCCCCCCTTCAGGGGTGATTTTTTCAAAATTTTTATGGTGAAAAATCATTGTAGGCACCCAAAGATCATGTCTACAAAGTTTTTGTCAACATCTATTCAACAGGCTTGGACAATAAAAAGTAAAAAGATTTGACAGAGAGATGCAATGGAAAATTCTAAATTTAAAATTCAAATTGATTGATTTTCATATTGTAATAAAAAGTGCATTAATTATGTAAATAATTCATAGGCCTAGATGATAAAAATTTCAAAGATTGCACAGTGAGACACATTTAAAAACATCCAATTTTAATCTTTTAAAGATTGATATTCTTATTGTAACAATTTTTTTTTGCTCTAGTTCACCTTAAATGATATAAGAAATTTAATTTTAAGAAGGAATACAATATAAGCACAGACTATGAAGATTGTAGCAAGAGATATATAGTCAAACTATTAACATTCAACATGAACTAATTGTTGTAACAACAATAATTAGCTTGTAAACCACTCATAACGCTTGGATTATACAAAGAATTTGGATATAGAGATCCAGGAGAAACATCCAAATTTAAAATTAAAACAGATTGATCCACAGTGTAATAAAAAAGGTATGCAAGTAAATCAGAAGCTGATGAAAAATGTAAGAAGTTTGGACAGAGGGACACAGTAGAAACATTCAAATTAAAATTTTAAATTTAATACTTCTTATATCATGATAAAACTGCATTAGCTAAGGAAGTAACACATCCTTAGATGATATATATTTCAGATTGAACAGAGAGACAAAGAAGAAACATTCAAATTCAAATTTAAATTGATTGATTATCATATTTTATTAAAAGTGCATTAGTTATGCAAGTTATTCATATGCTGGATGATGAAAAGTAAGAAGATTGGCCTGAGTAGAAACATCAAAATTTAAAATTTAATTCATTGATTTCATATTGTAACAAAAGATTTATTCAAAAGAATTAAGTACAAGCAAAATATTGTAATAATAAGAATTAGCCTGTAGATAATTCTGCAAGCTTGATGGTATGAAGTATGAAATTGGAGAGAGATACACTGTAGAAACATCCAAATTTCATATTTAAAATATTTATATTCTCATTTGTGGATTGGTTATCTATTATCTATTACATCCTGTTTGCTGTTTGTGTATGAACCCATATATATTTTACTAAATGAATGCTTAATTGTCACTTGTACAGTTAAAGTATGAGACTGCAGAAAGATACACAGTTACTCTGTACAGGCTAGTAGAGAACTGTGACTAAGGGGAGCTGAAGGATCAAATGCTCAGAGACAGACTTGTTGTTAGCTCTGGAGACAGGAGAATGTCTCAGCAGCTAGCTTAACCCAGAAGTAACATTAGAGATCGATAAAAAGAATATTTGACAAAAAAAAAGGGCTGTGAAAGAGCGGGGCATTAAGCTAGAAGGTGACATCAAGAGAAATTAGAATCCTTCGATCAGCTAAAATGGCAAATAGTCTGGTTGAAATAGGTATGAACCATGAAAAAATTTACCACATGCATTTCCTACTCTATCGGTTGTATATACTTGACAGAAATAGCAAATGTGGCTTTTCGTGCTACAAAAAATAGACACCAACAGAAACAGGTTTTCAGGTTTGCCAATAAAAACATATTAAACATATCAATTAGCCTGTGGTCAAAAGAATAAACCAACTTGAAATGTAAACCAGTATTCAAAAAAGGTCAAGTGTCTTCCATCATTTTGACTTCTTCCCTTCTAGGTAGTCAAGTGTTTCAACATAATGCAGATAATGACATTTTCAGAACATTTCTTTTTCATGAAGAGCAGTTATTTAAGCTGCATGGATTTTGAGCTCTTCACAAATTTGAGAAGTTCTTAAGGAGCAGATTCCATATCTGTCATATTGAAACTAGCACATCATTCTCTTTCATCCAATCCCATTCAGAAGGATTATCTGCAGCAGAATTAGACTTACTACTTTACTTGCAGGTGGTTTCTGGCATTCTGCTGTCTGTTGGAGAAAGTAGCTTTGGCTATAATCCATAAATGGATGTTGTTGTAGTGTCCGGCATGTCACCAGGCTTTCCTGGATATATCTTCAAGAATATTTTTGCACCACCAGCAGCCACATTATCTTGTACTGTACTCTCCTTTGTCTGCTTTGGTGGAACACTATTGCCTTCTTGTGATTCCTGTAGGAGTTCTAGATGCTGTAGTTCCTTAGCTTTGTCAAATATTAGATGTTGTGCCACAGCCACCCCATGCATGAGTAACCACCAGATTCTACTGTGTGTGTGTGTGTGTGTGTGTGTGTGTGTGTGTGTGTGTGTGTGTGTGTGTGCGCGCGTGTGCGCGTGTGTGCATGCGTGTGTTTGCATGCGTGAGGGGTGTTTGCTTGACTATCTCTAAGACATTGGTCAATTTGTGACAATTACTGGCACCCCTTGCTTACCATTTTCACATTTCATTGGTACCGAAAAGCAAGACTATGTCAGTGTTATTAGCAAGAACTCTTATTGTAGCAAGATAAAAGCTCAGCATGAAAATTTACTGGGTCTTGCAATTGTCACTTGAGAAGAACATCTCTTGATTAATTGAAATGTGCACTTCTTCGTCAATTTGAATGTGTGTGAAGGAAATATTGATACTAGCCCAAGTCCACATCCCAGTCAAGCAAGATAGTGACTCGAAGCCAAACAGGAACTTCCATTTACCAACCTAACTATTTAAAATAAGGATTTAAAAGGGGAGATGTGAAATAATGTATTGATATCTATAATTTATTGCACCCTGTTTCTTGTCGAGTGTGCCTAAATTATTGTTACTAAAATTTCCCTCCTTGGATAATATAAGCAATAAAATTCACAGAGAAATACAATAGAAACATCGAAATCAAACATTTAAATTGACATTTTTATTCCTGTAATAGCAGTACCAAGCATAGCAAGTAGCTCACATGCTTGTAATATAAAAGGGTACATATGTTGTATCAAGGGACACAGTGAAAATATCCAAATTTAATCCATAATTAAATGAGTTTCATAGTGTAATAATAATATTTAACTATGTAAGATATTCACCAGGGACTGGGATGAAGCAAATTATGAAGATTGTAGTGACAGATATAGTCTAATATTCACATTCAATATAAGCTAATTATAGTAATGACAATAATTAGCTTATAACTAATTCACAGATTGGGGTGATAGAAAATATGTAGTAGATAAAATATTCATATTGCAATAATAATGCTTAGCTATATAATTTAAAAAAGAATCAAGCTGAATCGTCTAATGTAATGTTTAACTTTAAAGATTTTCCATTATAATAATTTTGAATGTATGTAGTTCATAGGCTTGGATTTTAGAAAGTATTCAGGTCAGATTGAAAGCCCCAGTAGAAACATCCAAGTTTACATTTAAATAGTTCAATTTTCTTTCAGAACTGTAATAGCAATTATTAGTCATGTAAGAAACTCACCACTCCAGATGTCACATAATATGTCAGTTGAGCAGAGAGACACAGCAGAAACATCAAGCGGAATAACTACATATTTAGCACATTTACATTGCTGAAATTAAAATTATCAATAATAGCCCACATATTTTCTTTCTTTCACTCTACATTGGTGACTTAATGCCCATAGAAACACTCACCCCAGACATCCTTGCTTAATCTTGGACCTCTTCACTATAATGTATATATATACACACATATATATAATACATACACATGCAAGCATGCTAGCTGACATTAATTAGTTCAGTTCAGTTGAGTTCTGAGTTGTACTGTGTTAGGAGCACATTGCTTTTGTGTTTAAATACTGTTGCTAGCTGATACCAGCAGTCTACTGGGTCAGATTTTTGAATGATACTTTGACTAACTGAATTCAGGGTTGGGATCCACTGCTCAGAGAGGAGCAAGTGGGTAGCCTTAGGATATTGTAATAGGGAGATTACAAGATACTAGGGAGCGGTGTCTCTACATCCTGGTGGTCAGAATAACACTGTCACACAACTATGGGACAATATCTATTAAGGTCAACCATTTAATTAAAAAAAAATTTTTTTCTATTCAGTTTGACTTTTTATAAATTGATTAGGAAGCCAGCAACTTTTTAAAGAAAGCCAAATTTTTTGATATCATATGAAACTTCAACTCTCCACCCCCCCCCCCCCCCCCAAAACAAAACTAAACTTAACCAAAAAAAAAAAACAAAAAAACAAGGATAAAACTAACCTATTAGGAAAACCCCAAAAACCTATAAACAAACAACTAAACAAACAAATGCCGCAACAAATCAACATAATGCAGTATCTATTTATTTACATTCTACTGAGGTACTCACCTTCAATAAAGACAGTTTGTTTCAGGTTCACTCAACTCTCTTTCTAATAAGAATACTATTTCAGAGGAATACAATAATTATTGTAAGTACAGACTGAACTGTGCAGGATTTGCTGGATCTGGCTGCTTTTAATGCGCACAATCTGTGGATCGTGTCCACCGGATGGCGGTGCATATTTTAAAATTTCTTGCAGAAATATTTCGTTGTTCTCTTTACCAACTTGCTAGCTATTAGCTATGAAAAATTTACAATTATATGGCTGTACTTTATTTTATTATCAACTTAGTTGATGGGGTTATGAGGGCTAGCTTTACTGTCTCAATTCAAGTTAGAAGAAAAAATAATGCCAAGTTCTTTGTGGGAAGAGCTTCTGTCTAAGAGCGGTTCAAAATTGAGAAAGATGTAGATCTAGAGTTTGTAAAAGTGAGAATGTTTGGTGAACAAATTTCTTTAAACTTAATTTGAATTCCATTAAGTACACCAATGTGAGAATTCATAGATATAAATTTGAAGATTAATACTGTCCTAGGATGATATAAGTAAAATGCACTTGATATCTTCCCACAAATATCAGACTTTGGGAACACTTAATAGATTCCACAAATATCAAGTCTGGGAACACTTAATAGATTGAGAAAGATTATCTGCATAAATGAAATAAAGCATAGGTCTACTTCCCTATGGCAATCAACATAAAACAGATAAAAACATAGAGTGAAACCAGTCTCATTGTGCAGTGTGGACAGGGCTATTGTTAAATATGCATTCTTGAGTGAACTTGTGGACATATCCACCCCCACCATTCCAAGTGTTCCACAGGTAAAAGTAGTTGAATCATATAATCCTGGTTGGGTTATGCAATGGTATATGCTTGTAGCAACAAGATACTTATCTTTAAGATATTGATCATCAGAGAATCAATCACACAGACATGCACAAACACATCCCACATTGGAATAGCTGCATTACATTTATAAAACTCCTCCACTTGTCCTTCATGAGGTCCACAATAGTAATGGGTGCTGCATTTTGTCCATGGATTATCCTGCACAAGTTTGTGGCTTCTTACTTTATTCAACACTAATCTTCTTGGCTGAAGTACAAACTATATAAAAAGAGCCATGATGAAATATCTACACTCTGCTAGAATTTGCTTCAAATTTCTAACAACTTACTGAACCTAGTATATCTGTAGGTGATTTTTTAAAACTTTTATTGTTGCTGTAAACCTGTTGTTTACAGATATGCTGCTGCTAGTGATACAGTACCTCAGTTCCATTAATAATTCACATTTGGTGCTATGCTAGTAAGTGCCAGAAAATGGTTGGAACAGATTAAGTATTACATGAAGAGAGCGAATTTATAGTCTCTACCTGAGAGTTTGACATGAAAAACATTTTGATTTTTACTAGAAAATTTATTTTTGAGGATTCTAAATGTTACTTTCTTGTTGATCTCTTTGTTCTTCTTGTTAGGAAACTTCATCAAACAACCAGTGCTTTTGTCTCTGGTTCACCTCTTGGTTATGTTTGTGTCCCTCCCCCCCCCCCCTCCCCTTATTTATTATTTAAGCAAATATTTTTTTTACCCTGATTAAGTCATTCTTATTTAAAACATCAAATCATAAGTGAGCAGGTTTTTGGCTGGTTAGGGATGCATCCTTCTCATTAATATGAAGTTAAAATAATTTTTGCAGCATAGAAGAGAAATTAAAGAAGTCAGCCACAAAAGTAATGATACTCATCATGTAAGAAACACTGGTCAGTTTACAAGAATGAACAATGCACAAGTTCCATTTATGACTGGCACAATGAAAATAAAATAGTTTAGAGTATTTAGTGTGAATTATCTTGCCTGCCCCTCTGCTAAATCTTTCTATTTTTTCAGCACTGTCATACCCTTACCCTCTATAGAGGTTCATTTTCAACCTAAATTTGGGTAAATAGATAAAATATGACATCCCAGACTGTTTTTCTGTAATTCCTATATTCATAGTCTACAAATGCAAGAACATCTTCCATAATTCCAGAATCTACCATTAACATTTAAAATTACAGCATTCTTCTTCAATAACTGCCAAATACCTCAATAGAAGCTTGGATGTCGGCCAATATTTTCTTTCTGAGTTCACTTCCTGATTGTAAAATTAAATTTTTCTGTGTGTTATTAGAAATATACATCCAATTTTTGGCTAATGAAGAAAGATATTCTTTCAGTACATTTCCTCTCTCTATTCTACAAATTCCTTTATGAGTGGACAGCTTTCATCTGCAATGACTGCAGGATACTTCAATAGAAGCTTGGATGCCTGCCAATATTTTTTTTCCCTGAGTTCACTTACTAATGCTATGAGATTAGTTTGTAAGGTATCAAAAGTATACATTCAATTTTTTTTTAATACTGTAACAAGAATTTTTTTTTTAAAGATACAAGTGATAATAAACAGCTGCAAGCTGAGATTCTTTGAACTTGAGTTCATGTAGTTATCTACTTATTATGTTGTCAGAGCCATTGGTGGAGGACAGTCTACCAACCCCTGTGACCGTGACTTTCCTGCATGAAAAGAGAGAGATGGTTGTAACAGTCCTGGAAATAATTAATAATACAGGGTCTAAAGTGAAAGATCAAAGTGTGAATATGGTTAATAGTCCCCACCCCCCCTCGCTGCACTAGATATTTGATCTGATTCTCATATGTCCATGGTTGCCAGATCACATGGACCATCCATGCAGCGAAATTTCCAATGAGAAAAAAACATTCTTCAGAGAGGGAGAGAAAGTCATTGATAGTAGAGCAATAGTGTGCCACACCTGATATAAGTGGAATTTCAAGTCAAATGCTTGAAAAAAAAAGGAGAAAAAAAGAAGAGAATAGAAAGAGCAAGCTCAAATGTGAACATGAACTAACTGGAACACACACCAAACAAGAGGATGCACAAAAATATCTCACAATCACAGTAGGTAATCTGACCTGGCATATCGTATAAATGTGTACATAATAATAAGAATATAACGGAGGTGTACACACATAAACACACATGTTACATTAATAAGTTGATACAGCAATCTCAATTCTTGTGGCACTAATTTCATATTCAATATATCAATATACAATAGAAGATACATATGCACTTTGGTAGTAACTAACTTGGGGCATGATATCTTCCATGTGGAAAAATTAAAACTCGTTTCTATTCTCCCAATGCAATATCTAATCCATAACTGGTTATAAATATAATTACCTTCTGTCAGCATTAATGCATGAAAGTGAAAGAAATTATTTAAATCATATAGACTAATTGGTGTTAAATGAATAATATTGAATCATTTGCAAGTTTAATTTTTTCTTCTTCAAAATTGTTCTTTAAATATATAAAGTATAATGAAGCAGTATATATTGGTGATTTTTAATGAGTTTTTATTGTAAAGGGTGTTTATTTTAGAATAATTTACGATTTGTTTGTGTGTGTGTGTGTCTCTGTCTGTCTGTCTGTCTGTCTGTCTGTCTGTCTGTCTGTCTGTCTGTCTGTCTGTCTGTCTGTCTGTCTGTCTGTCTATCTGTCTGTCTGTCTGTCTGTCTGTCTGTCTGTCTGTCTGTCTGTCTGTCTGTCTGTCTGTCTGTCTGTGCTGACTATAACTCCTCCCAAACAGTTGGAGATCTTCACAAAACTTTCGTCACGAAAGTTTCATTCGGATTACTCTCTAAGTAGGGATGATCAGAAAAAAATATGGCAGCCTCATTAACTAATGAAATATGAAAGCTTCACTTTCTCTGCTATGGCTCAAACCTAGGCTACAAAACTCACCTGCAGTCCATATAAGCTGCAACACAAACTGTCAGGATAGTTTTTGTCCTCCAAATCAATAGCTAAAGTAGCGAGCCGAAACTCTTCAAAATTGCCAAATGCTCTTCATCTTTTTTCTTATTTTTATTCTCAAGTTCCAGGGCTAGAGCCTAACTGGCTACAGCAAATCATGCAATAGTTATACTAACAGCTTACTATTCCTTTAGACTAGGTCCACGACCTCTCTATTTGCTTTGCCATGCAAACAAACTACTGAAGTATATCCCAGACTACAAGCTGTAGTGTTCATTTGAAACCGCCATTTTTACACCACTAATTCGTCAACATGCAGAATTATCAAGTGTTGGTATTATGTTTTTTTAACAAGTGAAAGTAAAAAATATATGCACATTTTGTATGCTAATTAGATGTACACCGAGATGCCAATCCAGTACTGTAGCTAGCTATATGACGGTGTGCAAAAAAAAAAAATTTTTCTTTGAAATTAAACCGGTAAGTAAGAATGATGTGTCAGCAAAATGTGCAGAAACAAGAATTTTGTGACAGTGTGTCAGAAAAAAAGTGCAGAAAGAATTCTGTGAGTGTGTGTTACAAAATTCCCTACTTCACTGATTCCACATTCTCATGTAATGTGTAAGATGTTATGCCAAAAGACTGCCACCTCTTCAATTTGCTTGTAGCTAGCTCATATAGAATAATTATTCTAAGTTCACAGAAATTTTGCAACACAGACTGTCACACTATCATGTAGAATTCTAAGTTCACAGGAATCAGTGAAGTAGGGAATTTTGTAACACACACTGTCACAAAATTCTTGTTTCTGCACTTTTTGCTGACACATCATCCCTACTTACCATTTTTATTTCAAAGAAATATTTTTTGCTTTCACTTGTCAAGTGTAGTTTTGACAATGGGTGTGGTTTAGTGATATGGAACACTAACAAATGGCCAAGTTCAATAAAATTTGCCATGTGACTTCCACATGACTGAAACAATGTTATTATCCTGTGAGTGTGATTATGGGGTTGTTTTTTTCCCCTTTTTATGCACACCCACTGAAATATTTGTTAATTGTATCATGTTTGCTTGATTAATGAGATAGGTTTCAATAATCCCTATAATTAAGCAAACTATACAAGTTTGTTGATGCAGGAGGCCAGAGGTTGATTGAAAAAAATGCCCTTTGGGCAGATTTTTATTTGCTAGTGTATGAAATTTTCCTTTATTTTTTTTTAAAGATCTAAAATAATATATATTTTTTAATATTAATGCCCTATCTAAAAAAGCACCCTCTATACATGATATACATTAGGACTACTTTACTATTGCTAGAACCACAGTAACATTGGCAATCATTATTCTATACCTGATCCAGTTTGTTATAGCATGGTTCGAATTCAGCAAATATTTTATTACATAATTTGTAGATAAATATTTTGTTGAACAATTTGTAAAGCTGTTCATCAATGGGAAGTGGCAATAACTATACCTGTACTGACAGTACAACTTACTTTGAGCATTTAATTGATGTTGCTCAGCCTGGTTCTTGATATTTCTGGCTACATTCTTTGAAAGACCTGGTGGGCATTTATTAGTTTAGTAAGCCAGAACCCGAATGTGGTATTGTTCTTCATGGTGAGATAATCTACCCACTAAACTGATAGACACTTTGTGTTCAGTGGATCACAGTCAAGGGGTCACTGAGTCCAATGATACTAACTCAAGGACTACAAACAGGATAATCTAAGCAAATGATTTTATGAGACCACCATCCTATATAGCATAGCTAGCCACACCCTTTAAATATAAACAAAACCAATTAAAACTTAAATACAAGTAAATAGAAATAACAAGACCATCAATTTCAAGCCAAAAACCCAATAATTTATGATACAAAAACACAGGCATACAAACACAAATACTAAATTCATTTATATAGACAGAAAATTAAATTTATAAAAAAAAACCAAAATAACCTTAATTACATTTCAGGGCCATATTCAATTGACTGCAACTACTTCCTGCACCACTGATCTAAAAAAAAAAAAAAAAAAAAAAAAAAAAAAAAAAAAAAATTGAAAGGAAAAAAAATAATGGAAAGGAAGAAAATAGAAAGGAAAATAAAATGGAAAGGAAAAAAAAAAATTAAATCAGAATAAAAAAGAAATTGAAATAAAAGTAACTGGGTTACTAAAACACAGTGCATGCTGCAACAACACAAAAAGAAAAAAAGAAAAGTTAATGGTTTGTTAAAGCAACTTAAAAACCGTATTAGGAAAAAATTATACTACAAGAAGCTAAGGTTCACTTCTATTAATCCAAGAAAAAGAACATCACTAGGCCAAAAAAAAATTTAAAGCCAAACAACTAAAACAATGACAGGTCAAGTGAATCGACATAAGGACATACAATTCGGCTTCAAGCAGTATCCAACAGGCAGACACACAGACTAATTCATGAGACACCAAAAGTTCGACTATCATGTCTAAACAGAAGAACATCACTCATGAATACAGGTTATGATTACCACACAATTGCTGAGGAACCAGAATGAGACAGGAGAAATACCAATCACGCTTACAAGACATGTCAACCAGATTAACACAAAGACTACATATAGACACAAGAAATGACTGACACTTATGTCTACAATGTTCAATAGACAAGCAATGAGATTAGTCAACACATGTTCTCCTGTAATGCATGTCCTCATGAAAGATTGCCATCATGTAAAACTTGTCCTATAATACAATACATATACACCAGAAAGACCTGTCCTCCTGTAAGACATGTCTTCCTGTAGGACAAATCATCTTGTAAGATTTGCCATTCTATAAAACATGTACTCCTGTAAGACATGTATGCTTGTTAGACATGACCTCCTATAAGACATACCTCAAGTAAGACCTTTCCTCCTGTAAAATATGCATTCCAGTAAGACATCATCCTGAAAGATATACCATTCTGAAGACATGCACTCCTGCAAGACTTTCCCTTAATACATGTTGTCCAACAAAGCATGACCTCCCTTAAAACAAATGTTTCTGTAATACATGTCATTCTGAAAGACATGTACTCCAGAAAAGAAGGTCCACCCACAAAACATTTACTCCCTTAAGACAATTTAGTGACCATAGCCCACCAAAGGTGGGCCTAGGATGCAATGCGATCGAAGGCCGTAATTGTGTACTAGTTTAATTAATACAAAGTCATAACATTTTCAATATGCCAATTTTCCCCCCTGTTTTTGAGCTACATCCTGATTAGTATTCTAAGACATACTTTTTATAATATAGTTATAGTTCAGTCCAAAAAAATTTTTTTTCTCCACAGAACACAACTTTAAATCCAAAAATATCAAAATGCTCAACAGTGATATGATGTTACCCTGCAGATTACATACATATAAGGTCTTAAGGTACAGATTATGCAAAAATACAACACTGTATATACTCCTATATGAGGTTCCACCCAAATATGGCGTTAGGCTGCTGGACTAACAGACCTATGCCGTTTTGTATTAGAAACTCATCAATCAAACTCCAGTGCCTCCAGCCAAGTGAAGGAAGCCATAATTGCACCAACATACAAAGCATTTGAAGTAATAAAGTGTATGATGATGGCCAAATTTCCCAGAAATGCAAAGAAGTACAAGAGCTGTAATGTATTAAACAATGAGAGACTGTACCCAGTGGAGTTCATAAACAAACTACAACCCCATCAGGATTTCCCACACACATCATCATTATAAAGGTTGGCAGTCCCATCATGCTCTTACGGAACCTAGACACACAAAAAGGACACTGCAATGGAACAAGATGCATTGTCACTCAATTATATCATCACAACATTGAGGCTAAAATAACATTGGGCAACAAGGCTGGGGGAACAATATTCATTCAAAGGATTACTCATGTTTAG
The DNA here is from genome assembly GCA_963969325.1 of Lycopodina hypogea. NCBI lineage: Eukaryota > Metazoa > Porifera > Demospongiae > Poecilosclerida > Cladorhizidae > Lycopodina > Lycopodina hypogea. Next base: position 12,245,744 of record OZ017788.1, read on the forward strand.
TTACATAGGAAAATGAATATCCAAATGAGGAGGAACAATTTCCAAATATATCTGCATTTACTGTCACAGCTAACAAAAGCCAAGGTCAAACATTCAGTAAAATCGGTGTGTATCTACATAATAATTTTTTCTCCCATGGACAACTATAGGTGGCAATGTCTAGAGTTGGAGAAAAAAACAACAATATTAAAATAATGGCACTCATCTCAAATTACAATGACGTCAATATCCAGAAATTCTGTAAATTGCAATAAAAACTTATCAAGAAAATAATTCCGTCACCTCAAATAAAATATTCATTTCAACCAAATACAACTAACCAATTAAATGTTGGTATCATTACACATTACAAAGTCATTGATATTGCATCACTATATGCAACAATTTTCACTAGAATTTAAAGAATACCAACAATATAAAGGAAAGTAAAGATGACAGGAGGGAAAAGTAAAGATGATGGAAGGCAAAAAAAAATCGAATTCAACAAGGACAGGAGCATCATGTATCCAAGGAAAAATGCATGCACTTGAGCAGAACTACAAAACAGCTTCGACTTCCACGTGTGCATGGATGACCAAAAGCAATGTTTGGAACCCCAAAAAAATCTGTTAAAAAATTATCAAAGCATTGAGGAAGTGAAGCAATATTTCATTAAAGTTGCAAAGAAAAATCAAGTAGAGACAGAAATTAAGCAACCATTCTCAAAACGCCATGGCCAGGATAGTAAGTAAGACAACATTTATTAAAGTACATATATGTATGACTTAAAATGCACACTTGACTCTGTGTTACATAGACTAACTGACACTGCAGCAGCAACATTGAGATTCCAAAGTGCACAAATCAATATCATTGAACAATATCTATCTATTGCACTAGTAGACTACAAGAAGTAGACACTACTGTTTGGTAATAGACTAGGTGACTACAAAAACATGTACAAAATTCAATGTCATCTATTGAAAATTCAACTAAGAAACAAACAGATGCTCACATTACCTTCCAGTTTTCTTTCAAAGATTACTCCTAGGAAGTTACAGTAACAATTTCATTCAGAAATACTCATGGAAACATTAATGCACATTATGATCTAAGGCATAACTTAAACCAAACCATAATCAATATTATCTCAAAAAACCATGAAACACTCCCACATTACAAACAAATCATGACTTTCCATGAAACATATACTCTCATAGGATATGGCATCCAGAAAAATATGTCTTCCAATAACACTTAATCCAATCATTCATGTAAAACGTGCACACCCGCTTGTTCTCAAATAAAACATGATTTTCTAATGGACATGCTTTTATGTAAGTCACACCCTCTATAAGATAACAATTACAGTAAAAAACATGTCCTACCATTAAACTTGTGTTCCTGTACAACACATACTAATGTGCAATATGCCCTTCACTAAAACAAGTCCTCCTATAAAACATGCCCTTCTGCAATGCTTGCCTTTCTTTAAAGCAATCCCACCAGTAAAACCTATATTCCAGCAAGACTTGTCTTCAAGATATGCCGTCCACAATATATGTTCACTCAATAACATGTGCTCCCATGAAGCATGGCCTGTTTCAAATCATGACCTCCAAAGGCATAAGCTCTCTCAAGAAACACCAACCTGAAAGACATATCCTCCAATAAGAGATGTACTCCCATAAGACAATTTTGTGACCACAGCCCATCAAAGGTGGGCCTAGCAAGCAATGTGGCTGAAGGCTACATTTGCATGCTACTACATATAAACATCACTAGCTCTGTTATTATAAGATATACATATATATATAATCAAAAATGGGGATTGTGAATCAAAAAAAACTTTTGAATGGAACCTAGTCAGTCAAATCTGAGGCCGTATTGGGACTCACTGTGTCTGTGTGCATGTTCATGAACCAAGAGATCCATCAAATTTTATATGACATCATCAAGCAATATGCTAATCATTGCAGTACTCACCCAAAACAACAAAGCTCTTCTCTAAAAAAGAAGAAAAAAACAAAAAAAATAAATATGTAAAAAAAAAGATCACAGAAAAAAAATCATAGAAAAAAAAAGCAAAATAAGCAGCTCTTTTATGAGAAACAAAGCCAATAAGCCAATACAGGGAATGGTTATCAGACGAATGAACCTCAGCAAACAACAACAATAAATCACCTAACATGACCACAGAAAGGCATGAAAACGTACAAGAACCACAGGAAACAACAATCAGAGACAACAAATATGAAAACAGAAACAACTAAAACAACAAACCTCACCTGGTTAATTTTTCCTACATATTGAAGTCATTGGAAAAACCAAAAATGTGGGAAAAACCAAAAATGCGGGAAAAACATGAATATTGGAAGAAAGTCCAAGGACTAATATACATCAACAAGGGAGCTGCCAGTGGCAAAGTCTACACAGTGCATCCTAAGAATGAGGATTGCTTCTACCTCAGACTGCTTCTGCACACCACCAAAGGGCCCACATGCTTTGATGACCTGAAAATATTCAATGGAGAAGTGTAGCCGACCTATCCTAGGCCTACTGGATCCATGGCCTATCAGAGAATGACAACTACTGGGAAAAAACAATGGAGGAAGCTGCTGCTTGAATGCCCATAAAATTATGACTTGTAATGAAATATGTAAATTATTTCATTACATTAAAAACAAACAAACAACATTTTCAATAAAATAAAAAATACTACAAAATATGTCCACCCAGCAGGCAATCCTCTAAAGGTGGGCTAAGTGTGGGCCTAGTAGGCACTGGAGGACAGAGGCCTTGATTTAGTGCTCGTGAAAAATAAGGAAAAAAAGGGAAACCACTCACGAGATCTGCTGTCCCCAGGTGGTCACCCACCCAAGTACTGAGCAGGCCTAACAGTACTTAACTTCAGTAAGCAATTATAATTGCAGTCCATTTGAACCAAAAAAGAGAGTTTAACCCCAAAATTGTCTGCAGATTTGAGTAACTGTGAGGTAGTCACCCATCCAAGTACTGAGCAGACCTAACAGTGCTTAATTTCAGTAAGTAATTTCAAGAAAAAGAAACATGTTGCTACCGGCATAACCATTACTGAAGCAAACCAGTAGAATATTTTCCAGTCATTTTTAAAAATTTGCATCATAAACAAAGTCTTCTAATTCAAATTTAAGAATTGTACTGGAATGATCGGTGGATGCAAAATGGCTGTTGACCAGAACAAAATAAGTGAGTATCAGGAATGAGCATGAACATTTCAGTCAAGGAACTCACCAAACTGAAGGGAAGTTCTGTCCCATTACAGAAGCAACATCTGCGGATGTCATATGTGTAGATACATTTCCTATTGAACACTTTAATCTCTGTTTTTTTGGCAGTAATGCCCCTTACAACTTGTGAGACCAAAAGATATGTTTCCTCTTCACATTAATTAGACTTATCTGAGAAGTACCATAAGTGAAGATAGATTTGCTGAATTAGCTCTCATGCATATCCACAGAAACAGCAACATTGAAGAAATAGTTGATAATTTGATAGAGAGCACAATCCCCTATGGTTATGTGCAATATTTTTAATGATTATAATGATTATCTTTAATCATTTTTTGTTTACATATTTTAATCATTTCTTATTACATATAACTTAAGCAGGGTTCATCACACTGTAACAACAAAAAAAATCTAAGTACTATAGTGCCAAGCCAGAAATTTAAAGTGGGGAGGATCTATAGTGTGGAAAGACAGAATTTCAGTTATCCAAACTAATAAAAAAAAAAAAAAAAAATGAATTCCATCAAAACTTAAGACAGTTATCAAGTTACTAACACACAGACCACACACAGGATCATTCTCATAAAGTATATGATATAATTGCTATTCCTGGGTTGTTTCTAGAAACTAATAAAATTTTTTGGATCTGATATTACCTGAGAACCTACAAGTTTGCAGAGTCTAAATGTTACATTCTTGAGAATCCTGTTGTTGTTATAAAACTTCCTCCGACCACCATAGCTAAGGTCCCTAACTCTTGGTCATGGTTGAGTTTTTTCCCCCCTTATCTTTCACATTTTTTTTTCTTAAGTTAAAACATTAAACCATAAGCAAGCGGGGTTTTGGCTGGAAATTTCTAGTCTTTCTATCCAAAAATCACACAGGTGGTTTACGCTGCTAATATATATATATATATATATATATATATATATATATATATATATATACATACTTACATATATATAGCAGAGGAGGAGAAAACAGGGGAGCAGAGGGGGCTTCAGCACCCCCCCCCTCAACTCAGAACACCTATTTTTCTTTCAAATGCTCTATACCAGCACCAGTGCTGTACATCACATGTATTATTGGTGTCCAAGATCAATTATTAGGAAAATCCCTAGCTATTATAGAAAATAGTGTACACTTTTAGTTAGAGATGCAAAATTAACCATTTATATATAGAGAATCACAAAAAGAATGAATTTATATCTACACAGCTTGCAGAAGCCAAACAAGTTAGGCAACAGATTTTATGGTAAGACTGTAACCACTGCTGAGGAGTACAACATTGGCCAGCCTGTATTGCCCCATTACCTAAAACTTCAGATAGAAAATGGGAGTTAGCCAAATGCATTTACCTCTGCAAAAGCATATTTCCTGGCAATTTTACTCAAAGCATATGATCTACTCCATCATGAGCTAAAAGATGGATTTAATGGCATTTTCCCTCAGTCCTTGTGATTGAAAAAAACACCCTGATGAATGCAGCAAATGGTCATGAATGGAAGAATTGAATAAATTCTGTTGACATGCTACTATTAGAAAAATACCTCCAACTTAACAAAATATAATCAAATAAAATAAAGAAGATGAGATCAATAAAAAAAAATTGTTTAGCAATGAAAACATTTTTAAACAAATGTTACTGAACATAAACAAGCTCTTTCATCTATATTTAAAAAAATCCCAAATATACTCTACAGCATCAAAAATGGTCCTTTCTGGGAAAAGGTGTCCTAACTTTTATGCACTCAACAATGACAGAGATGAGACTTAATTATTGAGTGCTTCTATATATATATTCACAAACAATTTACAGACACCTTTGATATTAGATTTAATTTTCTATGGTAAATTTTTTTTTTCAATGATGATGAGAGAAGCATTTTTTAAAACAGTTACAGCTTATAAATCCTAATTTTATTAAGTATTTCAATATTAAGTACCATATTACAACTTAATGTGATTCCCACCTTTTTTGTCTTTTTAAATATCGATCCTCAGAAGCAACATAAAATTCTTGCCCCTCCCCCCACCCACCCATCCCCACTTTTAATGTGCTGTCTCCTCCTTTGATTATCATATACATCACTTCACTGGATGACTGATCTTATTCTAAAAATGTCCATAGCAAACCTGGACTTGCTAGCACTATATCATGCTAACCTGGGCATGCTAGTGATATATCACACTAACCTTGGTATGCTAGTAAACGTGGACATGCTAGTGCCATATCACACTAAGCTATGGGCATGCTAGCACTATAATGTGCTAACCTTGTGAAGTAATGGTAGCTAATATTTTTGTCATTTTTTTCCTTCTTTTTTACTTCTTCATTTTGATCTTTATTTATTTCCTGTCGCTAATTTTACTTTATCCAACAGGGGAGGCTAATAAGTTAATAGGGGACTTGCATGATTATGTCAGGTACTACCTACCATGCCTACTTATGATATCAGTGAACCTCCAGTACCATAGAAAATGTATTGGCTTTCATGACAGGTAATGCTATTTTGAGAACTGCATCTGAAAAATAGCTTGTGCTTTCACCATACTACAGGAATAGAAGCTTTATAAAATTTTCAGCGTGCTGATAACAAATTCTAGAATATCCAGATTTTTTCTTGTGGATAAAATGGTTTTAAAAGTGAAAATAAAGACAAGTGGTGACATTTCAAGTGAGCTCCCTAGCTAGTTCTAGGAACTCATTGGTTGGCGCTAGTAGTAGTGAGTGCAGACATTGTCAGAGATGGTGTGGCCCAAAGTAGCTGCTAATTCTTTTTTAAAACACTTTCTTAGGCAATACTCTGGCAACTGTCTGCCATTTACCTCTGCTTACACCTGCCAATGACTTTTGAGAACTAGCGCAGCCTCAATGGTGTGGTCATAACTAATCTTTCCTTCACTTTTACGCTCCATTTCTCAGCAATTATAACTCAAACTATTCTGGAATATGCTATCAGCATGCAGGTAATTTTATAAGTTTCTATGCCTATAGTATGGCGAAAGCACTAGCTGCTCTGTAGTTGCAGTTCTCAAAAATAGTGTTGCCAGTCATGAATGGTAATACATTTTCTACGGTGCTGAAAATGCACTGATATCATAAATAGGCGTGGTAGGTTGTATGTGACGTAATCATGCAAGTCCCCTATTGATCCCAACTGTACCTAATGAAACCGCTCCACAGGGTAGAGATCTTCAATATGAAGAGGTTTTTAGCTGGAGTATTAAGCTAGGTTACCTGACCACACCACTTACTTGAGGCACACAACAGAAATTGACTCAGGTAGGTAAATGGGCTGGGTCACACACTTTGCCATATTTCTTCCTGTGGGCACTATATTACATCCTGGATCAGGCCAGGCATGTCTGTTAGTACAGTATAAAGCTTGTACACACAACACACAAGGCCAACAATACATTAAGTATAATAATTATATAAAAAAATCACTCAAAAGTCAGAATGGCCATATATAAATAAATACACTCAACCTATACACTTAGGCAAATAAATATGCTTAGCTATTTAGCTACATCCAAAAATTCAAAGCCAAAAAAAACAACAAACTGACCATAATTCTGGTCCACAATCACAGGTGCAAGCTAGCAGTAGGAGAATGCCTAGACCAAGCTCAGGTACTAGTTTAAATAGCGGGGGCTTCTCTTTCCCTCCAGCATGAACATCATACTTCAGCATAACTCCATTTATTACCGATTGCAGGAGATAACTTCTGTCCTAGGTAGCCAGCCTGATTGAGAAGAAAAGCTGTAGAAAAAGGGTCTGGTTCGGCGAGATAACCAACTTCAGAAATCTAGAGTCAGCTAATCTTTTACTTGGTAATGAGCACACCCAATTCTCCTCCTCCATGGAAGGTTGGTTGCTAATCAATTAATCTCCACCTCCACCGTAGACCCAACAACTGAACATAACAACTAAACATAACAACTCTGAATTACTGTCACCCCTGCCAAAAAATGAAAGTAAGATGTATCCATTGATGTATAATAAGTGCACAAATTACATGTACAAAATACTGTATGGTCCTATTCTCAGACTTTCCCACCTTCAAACAATTTTTGAGGGTGACTTCGTCTTCCATATTTAAAAAAATGCTATTGGTCGGTCATTCAATATTGTAGTATGATTGGTGGTGAAACATATTTGCTACACAATATTGTAATCTATAGTAGTTTGATTATTCTTTTTCAGGTCTGGCATAAAAAAGAAGAAAATTCCAAAGAATTTATATCAATGATTTGAATGTAACTCAATACACCTGAATAGTGCAATAACAACTTTTATTGCAATTTAGTTCTCTATTTTACATTAAATTTTTTTTTTTTTTTTTTTTAATATATTTTTTAATTAATTAATTTTTTAAATTAATTAATTTTTTTAATCATTGCAGGGATTTCTTGAATTATTATTTGTTATTATTTAGGCTAGTTCCCAGGAGATGGGAGGGGTCAAAATAGAGAAAATAAAATGTGTGGACAACAGAGGATGTAAAAAAATATGTTAATTTCAAAATTCTCCAGAAGATAACATAAAGTGTATGACTGCACCAAGGGAGGGGCTAGTGGGCATATCTCCCTGAAAGATTTAGTCAAATAGATACTGCAAGGTTAAATCAAAGGCCTGGCAAGAGTGAAGCGATTAAAATGTATGGATTCTCCTGGTATTTAGTGAGGACTTGTGCCGGCTCACTTTTGTAATTGTACAAGTAAGAACAACAGAAATAAAATAATTTGTCTAAAGGTGCTAGAAATGAAGAATGATGAGCTGAGGGACATGCTACTTCATTACAATGGGAAGTAGCATTTTTGGCTTCTTCCCCAGTAAGTTTATTGGTGGATCCTATGCTCTTAAAAAAATTCTATGCACACAATTATGGACTAGAAATGAGATAAATATCAATATTTATAATCACCAGGTGAGAAATTATGAGTGAAGAAGTAGATGAATTGTCAGTATGAGTTGACAGAGCTGTTAGAGGCTTCATGTATCTTACTATAATTTTCAATTTGACTGTATGTGTGTGTGTGTGTGTGTGTGTGTGTGTGTGTGTGTGTGTGTGTGTGTGTGTGTGTGTGTGTGTGTGTGTGTGTGTGTGTGTGTGTGTGTGTGTGTGTGTGTGTGTGTGTGTGTGTGTGTGTGTGTGTGTGTGTGTGTGTGTGTGTGTGTGTGTGTGTGTGTGTGTGTGTGTGTGTGTGTGTGTGTGTGTGTGTGTGTGTGTGTGTGTGTGTGTGTGTGTGTGTGTGTGTGTGTGTGTGTGTGTGTGTGTGTGTGTGTGTGAAATATATATATATATTTGAATTTTTGAATGGTTGCTATATTTATCTCTCTCCAAATTGTACTAATTATTATAAGTAAAGTTCAATTTAGCACTTTAAACTTGTCATTTTATTCTACAAATATAAGTTAATTTCATTAACACTAGGTTTGTATATAAGATAATTTCATTTACCACTGCATTTGTTTACCTGTACTATCTACAAGCCCTACCAATTAGTCAAGTACCTCATTTGTTGTAAACATTTGTGGCTAAGTCTTGACAAGCTGCTGTCTATGATCGTGTGGAGTAGTCCAGATTTTGATAGCAGTTCACTTTCTTTGGTGTTTTGAACCAAAGGTAAGAAAGTTCAGCACAAGGGAATGGTAATAAAGAACAGCTTTGTGACAAAAGATCAAACCATGAACCAGAAATCAAAGAGAAATAGAAATAGTTTAGTAGTAGCTACCTGGAATGTCCTGTACTTTAGTAGAGTGTTCAGGTGATGAGTGGATCTGTAGAAAGCAACTAATGGATGTAGCTAAGCATGGTAACCATAGTGACAAGACTGGGAAGATTGATAGGAAGATAGATTTGTTGGTGGGAGAATTGAGGAAATATGGTGCGTCTGTTGCAGGGATCCAAGAGACAAAGTGGTTTGGAAAGGATGTGTAGCCAGTGGGTAAATATACCTTTCTGCACTCTGGTCCACCTCTGCCAGGGGATCAGGAAAGAGCTAGTAGGAATGAGAGTGTTGGAATAGCATTGGACGAAAAGGCTACAGTGGCATAGAAAAATGCAGGGGAGGTGTGGGAAGCAGTTAGTTCCAGAATAATATCAGCTAGATTGAAATGGGTACACACAGGAAAGAAAAAGGGAGGTTGGTCTGGAAGGGCATCAGGCACTTATGTATCAGTAGTGTGTGCTTACGAATCCACAGCTAAGGCACCTCCAAGCATTAAGCTCAAGTTTTATGATGATTTGCAGGATACAATAGATAGGATTCCACACAATGATATCATTTTTATGCTAGGTGATTTCAATGCTAGGGTGGGTGTGTTGGACACAGGGAATGATCTATGGGAAGGTGTTTTAGGGAAGCATGGCTTGAGTGAGCGTAACTTTGTAGGTGAGGAGTTTTTGGAATTCTATGCATTAAATCAGTTCTCAATCATGAACACCTGGTTCCAAAAGAAGAAAATCTATCAAGGGACTTGGACGAACCCAGCAACAAAGAAATATCACATGATAGACTTTGTCGTGATGAGGGCTGAACAGAGAGTTGTTTGCAGAGGTGTACAGGTGATGAGGGGAGCAAACTGCTGGACTGACCATAAGCTTGTAAGAGCTAAGATAACGGTTAATGTACCTTGTTCTGCCAAAAGAAAAGAGAAGATTTCTTTGCCTTTTGCCATCCATAAACTGAAAACCCCTGCCAAGAGGGCTGGAGATTCTACCCGAGTGTAACTGGGATGCTCTGAAGTCTTGTATTTTGTCAGCTGCAGAGGAAGTAGTTAGTAAAGGGAAGAGGAAGTAGTTGGTAGAGGGAAGAGGATGCAACCAGACTGGTTTGAAGATAGTGAGGAGTTGTTGTCACCTCTGATCAAAGCCAAGGATGATGCTCACCTGAGGATGATACAGTGCAATACTTCAGCTGACTGGAAGGAGTTTAGGAGACATCAGAGAAAGGTAAAGGTTGCAGTGAACAATGCTAAGGAAGAATGGATATGCAGGGTTGCCAAGGAGGGGGAAGCTGCAAAAAAGGATGGTTGCACAAGGTGGAAGAGTATCAGGAAGTTGCAGCTGGCTCATGCTGGAAGAAGACCAACTAGACCCACTGCTGTCATGAAAGAAAATGGAAGTTTGACTCAGGGTCCTGAGGAGGTAAGAGCCAGATGGCATCAGCATTTTGTAAAGATACTTAACATACCCTGTGCATACAATGTTGAAGTGATTGACACTCTGCCACTACTCCCACCACACTTGGATTTGGATATGCCACCAACTGAAGAGGAATTGATGCAGGCTCTAACCAAATTGAAGATGAGAAAGGCAGGAGGAAAGTCTGGTGTTCTTCCTGAATTAATCCTACATGGTGGTGTAGATCTGTAGGATAGAATGCTGGAGGTGATGCAGAAGGTGTGGGAAGAAGGTAAAGTGGTGAGAGACTGGTAGGACACAGTGGTTGTTCCAATCCCAAAGAAAGGTGACCTGAAGCAGTGTGACCATTGGTGTGGAATAAGTTTGTTGGATGTGGTAGGGAAGGTACTAGGCAGAACTGTACAGGGAAGATTGCAAGTAATTGCTGAAAATATTCTGCCAGAGTCACAGAGTGGGTTCAGGAAAGGACGTGGTTGTGCAGACATGATTTTTGTTGCTAGATAGCTTGTGGAGAAAGCGAGGGAACATGGTGAATCATTGTATGTGTTGTTTGTAGACTTGAGGAAGGCTTATGATTCAGTGCCCAGGCAAGCCCTATGGAAGGTCATAGAGAAGTATGGTGTGCCCAAAAAAAAGTTGAATATTGTGAAGTCTTTCCGGGGATGCATGCTGAGGTTAGAGTGGGTTCGACTGTAACTGATAGGTTTGAGGTCCGGAATGGCTTAAGGCATGGATGTACCCTGGCACCCACATTATTTAATATCTACTTTAGTGCTATGGTGGCTGATTGGCACAATAGGAGTAGTGGTGCAGGAGTGAGTGTGTTATATAAGCATGGTTGGAAGTTGGTTGGGGACTGCACAGCTAAATCTAGATTGAGTGAGATGAGAGTAACTGAGTCCCAGTTTGCTGATGATGTGGTATTGTATTGGGATAGTTTTGAGTCTGTAGCAGCAGAGTTTGTGAAAGTGGCAAGTGAATGGGGGCTGACTGTGAGTACTGAGAAGACAAAAGGGATGGTTGTTGGTGAGGAATTGAATGAGAGTGATGTCAGACCAGTGCAAGTGGAGGGTGGCTCTGTGGATGTAGTCCAGGATTTCACATACTTGGGTGCTAACATCTCAAGAGATGGGGAGATCACTAGTGAGGTGACTAGAAGAATTGCTAGAGCAGCTAGAGCATTTGGATGTTTGAGGGGGCCAGTATTTAAGAATAAAGACCTCTCATTGGCCACAAAGAGAGCAGTGTATAGGCATGTGTTCTAGCTGTATTACTGTATGGAGCTTAAACTTGGACTATGAAGGCTATGCACACAAGACATTTTAATTCTTTTCACAACCGTTGTATTTGGACAATCCTGGGTGTGACAAGGTACCAACAATGGAATGAAAGATTAACATCTCAAAGACTATCACATAGGTTTGGCATGCAGCACTCTATCTCTGATATCATTCTGGAGCAGCATTTAAGATGGCTGGGTCATGTGGGTCGCATGGATGAAGAAAGGCTTCCAAATAGATTGTTGTTTGGGGAGCTTAACATGAAGAGACCATGCCACGGGACAAGGAAGAGGTGGCGGGATGTTCTGAAAGTGGATTTGCAGGCAATTGGTGTGTATGATAGATGATATGAGTTGTGCCAGGACAGGAAGGGGTGGTTTCATTTGTGTTTAGATGGGGTAGAGAAGATTTCAACATCCAGGCGATGGATCACCTGCTCAGCTAACAAGCAATCTGAATTAAGAACACTATGTTATGCCTGTGGAAGGAAATTTCGAAGACAAGGAGATCTGACCAGACACCAACATTTCTGTGTGATGCGGTCATAAGCAAAGTTTATTGCTATTGGTCCTGGATTTATCCAGGACACTGCCATCATGGTATTCGTACCATGGGCAGGTTCAAGGTGTGTGTGTGTTTGTGTGTGCGTGTGTGCGTGCATGGGGGGTGTGTGTGTGGCTTGGTATTTGGTGAAAATAACTGAGTGGGTAATGGTCATCACTGAAGTGGGTGGGTTGACTGGGCTGTGTCAATGACTGGCTGTGGCAGCTGGGTGGTCTCTGTGTGTTACCTGCCTTGGAGATTGGATGTTGTTGGGATTATTTTAATAATGAGGAAGCCTCTGTGGTGCTCCAATTTCTTAGCCAAACAAGTGTTGTATTGCTTGTATGGAAAAAATGAAAAGGTTGTTTGTCTGGCAAAAAACCAACAGCATAAAAATGAAACAATAATCACAAACCCCAAAAAAGTAAACCAAAAAAAAAAATATATATAAACAAATCAAATCAATAAACACAAACAAGAAGGAAAACAAGAACAGTGTTTTCAACTCCAGAAGAAGTAAACACCTGATAATTTCATAATTGAACAGTATTTGTCTTTCATTGTCTGATGAAATGCTTTCTCCCTTAGACTTTAAAGGAAACATCCAATTTTTTTGTTGCTGCAGTTCAGCCCCTCCCCCTATGTCCAGGACTACTAAACTGCACACTAACAGTCTTTGGGGCTACAAATTTGTGGGGAAAAGAATATCAGTCAGTCTTTTGACATAATCAAGCTTGTGTAATTGCTGGCTGGGCTAGCTTGCTGTCTCCTCAACTAATTTAAATATAATCACAAAATGGATAGTACTCATCTGTTACGAGTGTAGCACAAGATGAGATACATTTTGAAAATATTGATTATTGTAATGCAATATTACTTAGAGTTACACATGTTCTCTTTTGTTGCATATTGTACTAATCTGTGTTAAATGTTCAACTCTGCTCTTGTAATTTTGTAGTGGTTTGATGCTTTGAAAATGGGTATAAATTCTATGATAAATACTTTGGGAAGCAGTTTTCCAAAAAGAAGTTCAGTAGAGTGCTTTGTTTCTACTTGAACAATGGCATGTGTTTCAGGTCCAACCTGCTGCCCACAGTGATTAAGATGTTGGTGGATTTAAAAGCGACTCTCAGGAGCATGCCCTACTTCAGGTGAGAGGTAGAGAAGGATAGGAGGAAGGGGGGGGGGGGTAGGATGATGGTTATTAGTTGGAAGAGGTATTTGTACTTAGGGTTCAGCATATCTATAGCTCTTGCCGATTCATCATTGGCAATGTGCAACTTATATTATTATTCTTCTATCTTTAGATACTTCTCCAGCTCTCTCCTCCTCATCTACGATGGAGCGGAGTGCCCCCAGAGCCTGAGTGGAAAGAGCATGGCAGAGGTGAAAGAAGAATTTGGAGGTGCAGGTGTTGAAGAAAAAGAGAATGAACATATAAAAAAGTGTAGAATTGTGAAAGAGGAAGTTGATTGGAAAAGTGAAATGTCCGTTTCTGCATTGAACTCGACAGCAACCACACCCTCTTCTATTAGATGTGCAGGTGCCACACCCTCTTGTGCCACTCCCACTTCTAATATTGAAGTCATGCCTATGTCTGGTATAGCATTTGATGCCACACCCACCTGTAATGGAAGTTGTGTGATAATGCCTACATTAAGTCATTCAAAACTGTCCTATGCTTGCAATGGGACATTCATACAAAGCCATCTGGAAAGAAACCCCAAAAATATTGCTTGCAATGGAATATTGTCACCACCCATGGAAAAGAAACCACATTTTGCCCACACCACAAATATTTCAGCATTTTCTAATAGTGCTACTCTTATAATCACACCCTTATTGACGTCTCCTGCAGAACTGGAGGAAGGGAAATGTCATTTAGATCTCCGAATGATTGACTTTGCCTGCTCCACTCATGCTGACTGCTATGACCATGTATGCTACACAGGTTTAGACGAGTGCTACCTGGCCAGACTGGACTTCCTCGTTGATGCATTCTTGAAAATGATGGATGATACTTCAAACTGTCAGGAGAGAGACATAGAAATAACAAATTAGTTATGTTATTTAATTATTTAGAATTAGCTATGTTAGTTTCTGAGGAGGTTTAATTTTATACATAAATAACAGATGTGTGCCATTTGTTTATGTATTTTTAATTTTAAACAATGAATTATAATTATACATAATTGTCAACAGATGCTCAGGAATCTATATTTTTGTATTGTATTTTCTTTTATTTTGTTGGCCCTCTCCACCTTGACAACAAATGTATTTAATAGAGTCATTACTTTTAATTGTGTTTGATGAATTTTGTATTTCATGTTCTTTTATTTCCCAGATAGTTCATATATAACAAGTCATAGTAACAGATGATGTAATTTATGTAAGAACAATATATGTATCTGGCCAAGAGAAAATGTAATGAATAATTGGGCATATTTAAATTAGTTATGTCACACTAGGTGTTTACAAAATTATGATGTGAGTAAACACAATTATGATGTGAGTTCTTGCCACACACACACACACACACACACACACACACACACACACACACACACACACACACACACACACACACACACACACACACACACACACACACACACACACACACACACACACACACACACACACACACACACACACACACACACACACACACACACACACACACACACACACTTCTCCTTATGCTTCACCATGAATCTCCGTTCCTCCAGCATAGCAGAAAGCTTACCTTTTTGTTGCCTGATTTTGGGGGAGAGGGGTAGATAGCAATTCTCCTGGAATACACAATGGCAGCTCTACCCCTGCTACCAATCTGTGTGAAAGAGCTGATAATTTGATCTGTATTTTTCCATGCCTTCTTTTTTCCTGTATAAAGTAGGAAAAAAAGAGAAGAACTAGCAACAAACTACATATAGTATCTATTACTGACATAAATTAAAAAAAAACAAACAAACCAAAAAAATAAACAAACAAACAAGCAACAACTGAAAGGTTCCAGCAAGCACTAGCTATAATAATTTCAAATTGATTGCAGTGGTTGGAGACAGTTCACTCTGAAAATCAGGGCCCTTGATCATGTGGTCAATTACATCCCTGGTGGTGGATATTGGTAGAAATGTATCAACTGCTGTTTCCTCTAAAACCTAAATATTCATTTGCTTAATAGGATATTAGCTGTTCAAGTAGTTCCTTTTAATACAGTTATATTGTGTTTAATTTTATCTGCATTGCTTTGTATGAAATGAGTGTGTATTTTCCTTAAGTTCCTGGGCACTCCAAAATTATATAAAATTTTTTGGAATTTTTTTTTATGCCATATTTTATGACAAAAATAGACTTTTTTTTTATTACCCTATTTCACATCCTGTAAAATTGACATCCTGTTATGGTCCAATTTTGGTATGCCACTCATGATATCAGAGTAGGATCTTGTTACAGCAATGCCTTGCATGGATAGTGTATTTTTTGTTAGTTCCAGTGGAGGACTAGGGGAGTTAGACAGGTCTCTGGGATGAGGCCCCCTTTTCTCCAACTTTAATTTACCAAATCAAACTGAAATACATTTACCAAATCCAGATTTCTGCTATTGATTTCACCAAAGCTAACTCTAGCAATTATTTTCCTCCCCCAATTTTATTACCCTGGTCAATTTTAGCTTTAGCTAAAGCTTCTGCTGATGAAGATGAAGCCCAACTTATTATTTCCTGGATGTATTGAAGCTTCTTTAGCCAAAATTGTCTTTCAGAATTTCAACTTTCAAATAAAATTTTCCTGGGGAAATCAATGTTTGAGGCTTTTTCAAATCCTCTTCAACCCCTCCTCCAGCTAAAGTAAGTGATTGTTCACCAGATGAGTGTGACTAAGTTAGTTGGAAAAATTATCAAAATAGTGTCTAATATATTAAATAACAAGTATCAGCTAGCTTAAAAGCTATTGGTTTGTCACCCACCTTCTCTCTCCATGTGGCCTCCTGTTGGTTCCCAATGTTTAGGGATAACAAGATTCTCTGGTTGGGGTGAATAGAATTGGAAAAGGTTGATGAGTTCTATACTAGAGGACCATTTGCCAGTAAGGTTGGAATGTCATCTAAATTTTGTTTTATTCTCCCAAACTTATCATATATCTTTCAATTGGTAAGCATTTTTAAGTGCTAAAAATTTCCTACTTTTTAATCAGAGGATCTGTTGGTGGTTATGTGAAAGTGAGGAGGGGTGCTAACTCTTGCTGCAGCCACAAAAAGGTTGCCAGAGGAAAGCTGGTTCCTCCAATCAAACTCCCACTTCCCTCAGAGTCTGAGTCTGATCTTAGCCAAAAGGTGAGAATTTGCAATTGCTAAGCAGCTGCCACTAATAGAAAGTGGTTGAAAGTTCTTGGTGGCTAGAATAATTAGCTTGTTAAGTTTTCATTGCCATATTCTTTAAAATCTAATTGTCTTACTTTCCAAGGAGATGTGAAGTGCCCCACAGTGGCTGGCTTTGGATTCTGGTTTTACATGAAAATTCAATATTGTTTTACTTAGGCAAGCTGGGGAGCTCTGCTGGTTAAAAATTTATGATAATTAGTAAAAAAAAAAAAATAAATATATATATATATATATATATATATATATATATATATACCCCTTTGAATTTGAGAAGCCACACACACTGTTGGGAAGGAATAAGAGGCCCCCTTTTTGAAATCCCAGATTGCCCCTGAGTTCTGATGCAAGTTTTGGTGATCTCAGCCAATCCTGCTCATTTTCCCCAGTTGAGGACCACAGGCAAATTCTAGAAGGTGAGGAATCTGAAGAAATAGCAGAGCCCTACCAGTTTTAGCCTCAAGCTAGCAAGTCATTAGTATAGTCTCTTGCTGCTAGCACCTAAAGTGATAGTGACTCACTAGGTGGAGGATAAACTGGTATGTAGGAGTCAGTGTGGGCACTGTTAACAAATGGGTATCAGCAGGGAGTGTCTTTGCTGTCATGAAGTAGGTGCCATCTCCCAGAAAATGCTGGATAGTCGAAATGATATAGACTGTGAGACCAGGAGGGATTACAGGGGCATAAAAATCAATTCATATTCAAATAATTCTATCCATTTTCATTTAGCAATCATCATCAATATTATTACCCTATACATGTTATTAATTAGTCATATTGTAATGCATTAATCCAATCTGTTCCTGGATAAGGATAATCATGATCAAGACATTATATATGCATTATAATTATACAATTGAGTCATCAGTGTTGTTACTCCACCTGTCCTTAGCTAATCACAAAGTGGTACATTGGTCCCCTATGTTCCTAAATTTGGATACTCAAATCTGGCATAAGACGATGAGGGGAAAAGAGATCTAATCTTGTTCACACCACAACTCAGTAAACCACCCTCACATTCCTGCTGAGTCACCTCCAACACCAAGATGTAAGTTGGCAATTAGCAGCCAACCAGATCTCCTAAATATCATAATATAATAAAATCAATTCAAATCAATTTGCTTCATCATACTCATGATCAATTTTATCTGGTAGTTCACCTTTGTGAGGCCTATAACTGAAATAAGCTGTTTGTATAACCCATAGGTTCAGGCACACAGCCTGTAAACCCTCATGGTCAGTGATGCAGTCTACCTCATTGCCACTATCCAGCATTTTCTGGGGGATGACACTTACTTCATGACAGCAAAGACACTCCCTGCTGATACTCATTTGTTCACAGTGCCCACACTGAAACCTACTTACCTGTTTCCCTGAGTCACCATTACCTTAAGTGCTAGCAGCAAGTGACACTACCAATGACTTGCTAGCTTGAGGCTCAAACTGGCAGGGGTCAACTATTTCTTTAGATTCCTCACCTTCTAGAGTTTGCCTATGTTCCTCCCTGGGGAAAATGAGCAGGATTGGCTGAGATCACCAAAAATTGTATCAGAACTAGCAGAAAATACACTGTCCATGCCGGATATTGCTGTAACAGGATCCTACTCTGACATCATGAATGGCATATCCAAAATTTGACCATAAATGGGTGTCAATTTTACAGGATGCGAATTGCAGTAAAAAATCTATTTTTCTCAATAGAATTGTATTTACAAAATTCCCAAAAATTTTATATAATTTTGAGGAGCCCAAGGAACTTATTTCTGCCAAGAAAATTTTTTTCAATATTTTGCACAGACACCCTCCCCATAATAATACATATGAGTAAACAAGTGTTTTCTAAGAGGTAGAAGTGGAAAATTATTCAAGGGTTGATTTTTGGAAGAAACAAAAACAATAATAAAAAATTCAAAAAACTTGTACACATTCTGTACTACCTTGAAAATGTTAATACTTTTGAATGACATCTTACTACTGGCCAATTTATGTGAACTTTATGTGTAATGTCATGATAATCTTTTGCAACTAAATCAAGCAATCGTACCATACATAGTGTACTGCATTCTTCCTATCCTATTTCTAACCAGAGCATTGTAATAATGGCCATGCATTATTCTGTAGTATGGATACCTTGCTAATGCTAATACAATATAACATCATGTAATTTGTAGTGATGTTTCTTTATAAATACAAAAACAAAAGCAAACACAAGTTGCAAGCAAACTTGAGGTTTTTATATCATTTGACTGTGACAAAAAGCACCGCTTTATCACTTTTATATATTCTTACATAGTACATTGTTACATCATTTTAATCATTGTTTGCAGTTGTGTATGAGCCATTTTGCAGGTTTTTAAGCATTGTTTGAACTTGTGATGACATTGACTTGCAGTAGTAGTGAAGTTATCACATCACAAGTAGAAGGTAACATGTAACCAAGATAAGCACTTAGGCAGAACAGTCAGGTTAAAGAGAAAGCAGCAATAACCACTCAATTCTATGTGGCTGAACACAATCCTAAGTTTAGTCCCTTTTTTTTACACAGTTTATTAAAAATAATCTATCACACTTAAATACAAACAAGAATAGACTAAGCATTCATTAATTGTTGCTTTCTAAATATCTCTATTATCTATGCAATGTTAATCAATATTCATGTAAATAGTTCATCTTCTGGCCTTCTTAAACTTATGAAAGCTTCAGAGAGGGGGAAATAAGACAGGCATAGATAAAAGTTACTTCATATGAGAGAAATACTCACTCGCTATGATGATACCATGTTTGGATGAAGATTTGACCAAGTGAGATGGAAGTGATATTAAATCGAAAAGTTAATGAACTTATGTCATTCAAATGTTAACAATATTTTAAAATTGAAATTAACCTTCTATTATGGTAAGAAGTTCAGAGATTTGATATGTTTCAAACGTAATTTTTATCTTCCATGAGTGTTGAAATTTATAACTCACATTCTATGATATCAATCAGTATGTTGGGCAGAAATGAATGCATGCATATGAAAATACATATTGATCAATCAATCTACTCTATCTTCTCTGAAAGATGGAAATACTTAAGTACCATAATTTACTTGCCTAACATGATATGTATAAGAAGATGTTTTGATAAAAAACAAAAAAAAAATTGTTCAAAGGTAATCTAAATTTCACATCAATATATGATAAAGTTTGTAAATGGCTCACCTTCTATAATAAAATTAAGTCAGTAGGTTAAACAATGACATGTGGAAATCGACTTACATGTTATTTTTGAGAGATAAAAATTAAGTATGGTTAAAATGCTCACTTTCTGGAAAGGTGAAGTAAAATAATTAGTTTAGCAATGAAAAAATGGAAAGAATGTTCAAAAGATATTAGCTTATTAATCAAGAAACTCACCATCTAAAATGTATTATGTATTATCAGAATATTGGATAGAGAAAAGCAAGAGATAGGTTCAAAAATGTCATTCACATATTAATAGTAATGGTAATGTATGCTAATATTGAGCAACTCACATTCTATTCATGATGATGTTATGAGGCAAAAATGGAAAAAGAGAGACCAAATATGTAACATTAATTGATAATTTATAACATTTTTATGTTAATTTGCTAATAATTTACTAGCTATGATGATGTTATGTCACAATGATAGAAGATTGAGAGAGATAAATATAAAATTCAGGTTTTTTGGGAGCATCAATATATTTCAGATTTTAAAGTCACTTACCCGCTATTTAGATTAAGCAGACAGATAGAAATATATTTTATTGAATACATTAATATTGGTTAATAATGTTGAAA
Source organism: Lycopodina hypogea (assembly GCA_963969325.1). Lineage (NCBI taxonomy): Eukaryota > Metazoa > Porifera > Demospongiae > Poecilosclerida > Cladorhizidae > Lycopodina > Lycopodina hypogea. The sequence goes on from OZ017788.1 coordinate 12,266,152, forward strand.
CTAACACTAAATTATATACTAAAAAACAGAACTCACAGCCTATATTCATGATATAATGTTGGTATGATGGTCAAAGAAAGATCGAAATATGTTCAATTGAATTATCCAATTGGGAAAAAAAATCATTATTCATTAAGTATTGAGTATGAGAATAACTAACCTCCTATAATGACATGAAGTCAACAGGTTGGAAGGAGATATAAGATAAATATGTTTAATTTTGAAATAGTAACTAATTGTAACCAGCTTTTACCTTCTGTAAGACAATTTATATGAAGTATCATATTATCCAGAGAGTGACGTGATAAATGTTATATTTTTGATATATAAATATAAATATATATTTAAAAGGTCTTGTTTTACAAGATTTTTAACTTTGCGGTAACTCACCGCCTATGGATTTATATTATACCAAAGAATGACATTCAAATATTGATCTATCTAATAGAACTAGTTTGTGTCAATAAAACTCACTGCCTAGGGTCATAAAAAATTTAAAGTTGTATGGTAAGAGAATGGAGAGAGATAGTCAATGCAGTTTAAAATTTTTTTATTTATTACTAGAATGATGTATTATACTCATAACTCACATCCTGATTGTGTGACAGTCCAAAATAGTAGAGAAAAAATGATAGATATAATTCACTGTATATGCATCCATAGATAATAAATTTATCACCAGCTATGATGAAAACAAGAGAGAGTAGATTAAACAGAAAAACATTAAGGTTAAAATAAAGTTAAAAACTATATAAATTTTTTTATGCATATCTGCAGTTACTGTTATATTTTGTATCATAAATTATTCACTTTCTAGGATGGCATGGCATCAGCAAAATAGATAGAGAGAGAAAAGAAGCACATTAAGATGTTATTCATTCGTTATCTAAGTCGTAGATATATATGTCGCCTACCATCTGTTGAATGATGACATAAATCAAGGAAATTAGAGAAGATATTAATATGTTCAACAAAATTTATCAATAAAACAAATTGCATATTACATTTTCCAATTATTTTAAATTATTCACCTCCTATGGATATTGAAAGTTAGTTTAAAGGTTTGGAAATAAGGCACAAGATATATCCTCAAAATAATTTACGAGGTTCATAGGAACTCACATTCTACAACAAAGACAAGTCAATATACAGAATACACTTAGTAAAAGGAAAGGATTTCATCATAAATTTTTCCCCTTCAAATTCTCATAACTTACCTTCTATGATGGTGTAAGTTCAGAAGCATAGACAGAGAGACAAGTTTGAGATAATTTAATGAGAAATGGTTTTATGACAACATATTGAATAATAATTCAATTGTCGATTTTGTGAAGGCAATATGCCAACATGATATTTAACTCACAGGCTATGATGAGACAGAAAGTAAGAGGTTAGGAGAAAGGGAGGGAGAAATAAGTGATGTGTCTCAGTTTAATATTTAAAGTCCCCTCCAAACAAAAGCAATGATCTACTTGATTATAAGTAACTTACAAGCTATCACAAAATAAGTTTCACAGTGAAAGAAAAGAGATTTATCAATAGCAAATTGATCATCACACATTTTTCAGGTGATAATAACTCTTATGATTGTGAATAACACACCCGCTAAGTGTTAACACAAAATCACCAGGTTGATCAGAGCAGAGAGGGAAAGAATGCATGACGTTGAAATATTCATATGAAAATTGATGTATTTAAATATCCATATTATGGAAATATGTGAAAATTATGAATTCTTACCTCCTACAACAATATATATTTATAGAGATAGAAGAAATAAGGAGAATTTCTAATGTTAATCTTGCCATATATCCACAAGATTATAACAGTATAGAATTCTAAAATCTCACCAACTGAGTGGATATCAATTGACAGTAAGGAAAGGAGATAATAGACATTATATGAACATTGATTATATCATGTATTTGTAATGATTAGCAATACCTTGTCAATAAAAACAAAAAACAAAAACAACTTACCTCCTGAAGTATAAATAAAGAATAAGAACATTTTTAAGACAGAGATAGATAAATATTAAAATAACATGTTAACCAATTCATGTCACCCTATATCTATAATGATAATAAATAACTCAGTGATTAACTCACCATCTATGGTGAGGTTGTGAATCCATATTAGAGATTGAAAGGCATGAGGCATATGCAAATATAGAAGAAAGAAAGTACACATACATATGATATATAGTAATCATGTGCTCACCTCCTGTGATCATGAGTTAGAGGTTAAAAATAAGGGAGAAATAAATAGGTTATGATATTTCTAATAGTGATGTCTGTACTCACAGCCTGTGATGGCACACAGTTAATGTTGGACAAAGATGATGAGAGTAGTGTGTCATATTAATTTGACCAATTTATCTCCTCCAGGATATAGCAATCTCTACAAGATTGCAAATAACTCACATCCTTCAATAACAGACACATTTGAAAAGAGTTAATGCATTTGCAAATGTTGACGAAAGACAGTAGTACTCACATCCTGTAATATTAGCAGGTTCACAAGAGAAGAGAGTAGACAGGTTTTAATATTGATATTTCCATATTTAATAACAATATTTTTGCTGTATAAGCAACTCACAGGCTTGGGTGATAAAAATGATGCAAATTGAACAGAGACACAGTAGAAACATCAAAATGTAAATGGAATTGATTGATTTTCATAAGGTAATAACATATTTAGCTATGCTAGTAACTTAAAATCTTGAATGATAAAAAGAAAAAAGATTGAACAGAGAAACTCAGTTAAAATGTTCAAATTTAATATTTAAATTGATTAATTTTCATGATGTAATAGTAATATTTAACATTAAATTAACTCACCATCTGGAATGATACAAAGTAGGCAGATTGAACAAAGAAACAAGTAGAAATATAAAAATTAATATTTAAGTGGACTTTTTCTTACTACCAGAATTCGGTTTAAAGTGATTCCACTCTAACAATATTTGGCTAGCTCTGTAACTTACTTGCTTGTATAATTAAAAGAATGCAGATTGAACAGAGAGACACAGCAAAAGCATTCATGTTTAATATTTAAATCTATCGATTTCATGTTATAGTATCAATACTTTAGTAAACTACTTACTCGCTTGGAAACAATAAGGAAATTGATTGGACAGAGAGACACAATAAAAACATTGAAACAAATTAAAAAAAAAAAAAAAAATCATTTTCATATTGCAATAACAATATTTAACTATATAAAGTAATTCACCATGTGTAACTTACCATCCTGTTTGATGAAATCTGTACAAATTGGACAAGTGACAGATAAAAATATCCAAACTTAAACATTGAAATGTAAATTGAATTGATTGATTTTCATTTTTAGCTATGCTAGTAACTTACATCCTTGAATGATACAAAGAAAACAGATTGAACAGAGAAACTCAGTTAAAATATTCAAATTTAATATATTTAGATTGACTAATTTTTATGTTGTAAAAGCAATATTGGGCTATAAAGTAACTCACCATCTTGGATAATATGAAGTAAGCAGATTGGATAGAAAGACACATTAGAAACATATAAACTGAATATTTAAATTGATTATTCTTTATATTGTAATACAATGGAATCCCTTCAAACTAAATTTATGGGATCAAACAAAATAGTTCTTCTTAACAGTATTTCATATTATTCAAATACATTAGATATTGATAATTCTGTCATTAAAAGAACTATTGAAATGACAATTAAATCATTGTCTGGGGTTTGGACCTGTTTCATGCTTTTGATAATCTAATGGCACATTCTAATTTATTAATAAGATTTAAATGATCATGAACATCTTCCTGCTTCTGGCACAATTTGATAAGGTTTGTCAACATGTTCCTCATGGGAAGATGGTGAAATACCTCGTAGCTGCTGTTCTGCAGACGATGATCTCTCAGTGACATTGGGGGACAATATTTTTCATCAGATAGTATTTTCTAAGCCAGAATTTAAACCTCTTCATTTATATTGTGATGTGTGCCTTTAAGTAGACGAAAAGAAACTGCACTTTACGAATTAATTTATTTCAAGCTTCAACAAAAGTATAAAATGGCAGTTTCTTTTTATTATTCATTAACCATGATTGATACTATTTCTTGATGGACAAGTGCAAGCTGCAGTTGCTTTTTAAAAATTTGCTTTTATTATTTTTAATTTTAAAAAAAATTTGTAATATTTTTAGTGAGTTAATAGTGTACTTTGTAGATCGCTGGAACTTTTTTCTTACTACTAGAATTCGGTTTAAAGGGATTCCACTCTAACAATATTTGACTAGCTCTGTAACTTACACGCTTGGATAATAAAAAGAATGTAGATTGAACAGAGAGACACAGCAAAAGTATTCATGCTTAATATTTAAGTCATCGATTTCATGTTTATAGTATCAATACTTTAATAGTGTAACTACTTACCCGCTTGGAAACAATAAGGAAATTGATTGGACAGAGAGACACAATAAAAAAATTGAAACAAATAAAAAAAAAAAATCATTTTCATATTGCAATAACAATATTTAACTATATAAAGTAATTCACCATCTGGAATGATACAAAGTATACAGATTGGATAAAGAAACAAGTAGAAACATTGAAAATGAATATTTAAAAATCCATTGATTAATAAATATGACAATATTTAGCTATTGATTATGTAACTTACAGTCATGGGTGATGCATCCTATACAAATTGAACAATTGACAGAGTAGAAATATCAAATTTAATATTCAAGTTTACTTACTTTCATATCTTATACTAATAGAGCAAGTGATATTTATATGTATATTTATATGTATATTTATATGTATATATGTGTAAGATAACCAGTGAAAGGGCTACAAGGATTTGGTTGAAAATTGGCAGATATGATATTTAATAAGGGAAAGTAACCTGGGCTAGTTCCATTTGTCCACACCCCATTGTTCAAAGGCTCTTTGACTGCAACTATTTTTTTCTAATCGAAGAGAATGCATAGGCCTTAATACGCTACCATTTCAAAGAGACGTTAATTCATTTTAACATTGCACACCCTATTAAGAAAGAAAAAAACGTATCAGCAATTTCAAAGAAAATAAATCCACTCCAGACAATTCCGACTGTATATATGGGTGCATATATATTGGTTCATATATATGGGTGTGTGTGTATATATAGGTGTGTATATATGAGTGCGTATATATGGGTACGTATATATGGGTGTGTATATAAGGGTGCATATATATATGCGTGTGTATATATGGGTGCATATATATGAGTGCATATTTATGGGTGCATATATATGGGTGTGTATACATGGATGTGTATATATTGGTTTGTATATATGGGTGCGTATACATGGTGCATATATGTGTGTGTATATATGGGTTCGTATATATGGGTGAGTACATATAGGTGCGTATATAAGGGTGCATATATATAGGTTTGTATATATGGGTGAGTATATATGAGTGCGTATATATAGGTGCGTATATATGGGCATGTATATATGGGTGCATATATATAGGTTTGTATATATGGGTGAGTATATATGAGTGCGTATATATAGGTGCGTATATATGGGCACTTATATATGGATACATATATATGGGTGCGTATATTAGAGATTGAAAGGCATGAGGCATATGCAAATATAGAAGAAAGAAAGTACACATACATATGATATATAGTAATCATGTGCTCACCTCCTGTGATCATGAGTTAGAGGTTAAAAATAAGGGAAAAATAAATAGGTCATGATATTTTCTAATAGTGATGTCTGTACTCACAGCCTGTGATGGCACACAGTTAATGTTGGACAAAGATGATGACAGTAGTGTGTCATATTAATTTGACCAATTCATCTCTTCCAGGATATAGCAATCTCTACAAGATTGCAAATAACTCACATCCTTCAATAATAGACACATTTGAAAAGAGTTAATGCATTTGCAAATGTTGACGAAAGACAGTAGTACTCACATCCTGTAATATTAGCAGGTTCACAAGAGAAGAGATAGACAGGTTTTAATATTGATATTTCCATATTTAATAACAATATTTTTGCTGTGTAAGCAACCCACAAGCTTGGGTGATAAAAATGATGCAGATTGAACAGAGACGTAGTTGAAACATCAAAATGTAAATGGAATTGATTGATTTTCATAAGGTCATAACATATTTAGCTATGCTAGTAACTTAAAATCTTGAATGATACAAAGAAAAACAGATTGAACAGAGAAACTCAGTTAAAATGTTCAAATTTAATATTTAAATTGATTAATTTTCATGATGTAATAGCAATATTTAGATGTAAATTAACTCACTATCTGGAATGATACAAAGTAGGCAGATTAAACAAAGAAACAAGTAGAAATATACAAAATTAATATTTAATTGGACTGATTTAAAAATGTAATAACAATATTTAGCTATTAATTGCGTAACTTACCATCCTGGATGATGGAACCTGTACAAATTGGACAAGTGACAGATAAAACTATCCAAACTTAATATCCAAATTTACTTACTCATATTGTAGTAACAATGTATACATGTGCATATATAATGGGGGCGTATATATGTGTGTGTATATATGGGGCACACATGTGGGTGTGTATATATGGGTGCATATATAGAGACATCTTGTGTATAGTAGAGACATCTTAATTTTTAGATTATGTAAATAAAGTATTATAATTGTATTTATCCAGCAATACAACTGACTTGCATCGATGATTCAAATTAAATAGATTGGACAAAAACACACAGGTAAAACATTGAAATATATATTTTTAAAATTAATTAGGTCATAAAAAAAATTCATATTGGAAAGGTAGACACAGCAGAAATGTCCCAATTTTATATTTAAATTAATAAAATTTCATATTGTAATAAAGATATTTAGCTATGAAATAATTTACTTTCATGCTTGAGCCAAAGTTAGCATTCTGCAGGGAGAGACATATAAACATTATTTTCATATTTGCATTGGGACATTTTCTTAAAGCAACAAATTTATTTGGTTATATTAGTAACTAACACGCTTGGATAGCATTAAGTATGCAGATGGGAGAGAGAGACAAAGTAGAAGTATCCAAGTCTAATATTTCAATCGATTGATATCCATATATAACTAACAATATTTAGCTATGCATAACTCACCCTTTTTAAGGGTAAATAGTAAGCAGATGGGACAAGGAAACACAGTAGAAAGATCCAAATCTAATATTTTAATTAATTTATTATCATATTCCAATACTGTAAAAAATGTTTAGCTGCATAAATAACTTGCCCACTTGGGTGATACAAAGAATGCAAATAGTACAGAGAGACACAGTAGAAACATTCAAGATAAATTTTTAAAAGATATTGACTAATGTTTTTCTCCAGTGATTACAACAATTTAGCAAATAAATAACTCACCACCTATGAATATACAGTATATAAAATACATTTCCAACAATAAGATATAATTAAAGTTTATGGTTCAATCAATTTGTGTATCTACTGATTATAATAATATATTGACAACCTACAGCCTCAGCCTAAGGTGATAAGAGTGTATAAATAGACCGAATGAGATAAATAAAAGAGACTAAGTTGATTAATTGATATTTTACTTGAGTAATACCAATAATCAGCCATTAAAATCAACTTACCACCTACAAGGACGAATACAGACAGACCAATAGTATTAAATAAGGACATTTTCCTCTATCAGCTATGATTTAATATGGTAAACAACTCACTGACTATAATGACATACAGTAGCAAGTTGGACAGAAAAATGCAAAAGAATATTCAACTAAAGTAGATCACTCAATGTTTTCTTTACGTGATAATAATATATTGAAATGTGTATAACTTACAGTCTATAAGTGTTGATAGAGAACCAGCAGATTGAAGAGACAGAAAGAGAGGTTAAAAACATATTTATAAAGCAGAAATTGAGGAAGACCAAAAAAAAAAAAAAAAAAAAAAAAATATATATATATATATATATATATATCATCTCCCACCTAATTATATTCTTTAAGTGAAACTCTGCTTTACTAACTCAACTGCACCAGTTATGTAGAATTTTAATAATATGAAGATGCTAAGAATCTTTGACACTTCCATTACAAAATTATCATGTCTTCAATACCCAATGTATATTATACTCGGTTATATAGAAGAAAGATTGATGTTGGTGGGGAGTAATTGTGAATTCGCTCAGTCAAAAGTCATTTTGGAATTATGTATCCTTTGCATCATTTATGTAATTAAAATGCAGTGACATAGAAGGATGTATATTCCCATCCCTTCCCCACATTGATTAGATTTAGATATTGACATTGACAAGCAGAGTTAGATGAGAAGCCACAAAAAGAGTCTGCATTTACAAGTCTTCTTACTATTATTCTCAATTAGTTAGTTAGTTTAAGTTAGTTAGTTACTAAGTTAGTTTATTCGTTGGGTAACTACTCTCAGATGATTCGGCCTAAAGGGCACAAATTTCAGGTTTAGATGGAGGGCATCCTGTGGATGTTAGAATGAAGTTTGGTGAAGAACAGTTTATTTGCTAACTCCTCCCAGAGGATTGGGCCTGGAGGGCTCAAATTTGCAGGATTTGATGGAGGTCACCGTGGTTGTAAGGAAGATTCGTGAAGATCGGAGTAAAACCTTCTTGTGGGGCTTTTCCCCCTAAATTTTTTGGTTGTGGTCACAACTCTATGCTTAAGCAAATCACTCAACTTACTACACACTACAATTGTGTAGACATAGGTAAGAAAAATTGTGACCAAACCACTTCCTGCTTATTTTCTTTAATTTTTTTTAGCCCACTAGGCCCGAGTATGTGGGATGAGATGGCAAACATCAGGTTTGCATAAGATGGGTGCTATGCTAAAATATTCTTCAGGAAGGGGGGTGGGGGGGGAGGTTGTTTCCATATATAGGATGGGTACTTTTCTAGTCTAACTACTCTTCCACATGATTATTTAGAGATGCAATCAAGCACTTAAATTGTGATTGAAAAACAGTGTATCTTCTATAAGAAATCTGGCTAGTAAATACCTGAACAATCAAAAGAAGCTGTTCTGAGTTATGCCTTAATGAATGAATAAAACAGGAAGCAGCTTTCAAACTGGACCCTAAGATGCTTGCTATTACAAGTAGAGAACTTTTTGCTTCAAAAGGGCACTACCACAGGTCCTGCTCTGTGTATACACACATGGAGAGTCTTCTTCAAGCTTCAGCATATGGCAATAATGTGTAATTCAAGAAAAACAGTATGAAGCAGCACAGAAATGAGCCCTGTGAAACATGTGGAAGGTGGTTCTGGAGGGAGAATTACATTGAGGAGGGAAAGAGAGTACTGCCCATTGCGGGAAATGTTCTCATTGGTTCAGAAGTAAAGGAGGACTGGCAGTTTATTACTGTGATACAGGAGAACCTGGCACATCAGATCAGCCGATGTGCTCAGACCAACAAGACAAACAGATAGAGGAATGTAATTCGCAATATGTGGAAGGTCCTTTGCAAGGGGAAGAGACTTGACAGATTACAATTGTCTAGAGGACAGACTAAAGCCAGTGCATGAAAAAGTAATCTCAGTAGAGTATATGTGGGAGATATTTCAAAGCAAGGGTGGATTGACTGTGTGTAGGTGTAGACATGTAAAGACAGAATTTCAACATCAGCTAACCTGATCTTTTTTTGTTCCTTCCAAATTGAAGGTTCACCTGATTATATGGCAGTAAATCAACATGACTGGAGAGGATAGGACAGATGTGTGTACGTGTGTGTTTGTGTGTGAATGTGTGTATGTGTTCCAGAGGACGTGAACAAAACTAAGAGTGGGGTGATGTAATAATTACCAATTTCATGAACTTTGGTCCCACCTGAAAAAAAAGATGACTTTTCATTGTGTGTTTTATTGAGTGATATTTTCCTCATGTTTCTGATTTGTGCAAGTCATCTTCCATTGCTCTTGACAAACTTACACATATTTAGTTCCTCTTTTTAAAAATTTTTTTTTATTTTTTAAAAAATTTTTACAGGGAGGTTGTAAAGGGTGTGTCTTTTGATAAAATAGGTGAGGTTTTGGTTAATGAATAAAAAAACTACCCCTTCTGAAATCCTGGATCTGCCTCTGTTAGGTCGCAGATAACTTAAGTGTTAGTACTGTATATGATATGCAGCACTATCTACAAGGAAAATTATAAAACTCTCTGAAATTATTTAGTGCTGACATAGTACTTAATAGAGCCATCAGTTTGATAAAATTGAATGAACGTTTAAAACGTAGTGAGCATCAGTGTTATTATGTAGTCTGAATACTTTAGAATTATGTCATGAGTTTGAGAGTATGTAAACATCAATGGTACAATGGTTTATGACAATTTTTTCTGTACTAATTCTCAAAACTCGATTCATCAAAGAGAGCTCTCACTTTACACATACATATGGTAATGAAATGCAATGGAATTAAAGAATGGTAAATTTATCTCATATCCATTTCCCTTTCCCCTTGTATGCACACAATAGTTACACCTACCTTAGCCATCCTTGCTTATCTTGGATTTCTTTTTCTACCAATAAAAAAAAGTAGAAAATTGTGAAAAAAAAAGTTACTTTCCCTCTAGTGGTTTGGAAGGAATTAAGTTCTAACATACAAATAAATGGATAAATAAACATATTTTGAAATATAGTAAGACTACAAGAATATATCCATCATTGCCCGGGCCAGAAATATATATGTGGATGATAATAAAATCGTAAGCATGTAGCGACTCTCATCTATAGCACCAAATGCATTAAATATGTATAATTGTACCCAAAGAAAATACAATCACCAACACTAATCTTTATATTTAAAAATATGATATGATTAATCTCTATATTCCATGATTCAATTAATGGACATGGTGTTAACAACAAAATATAAATAAATGCACAAAGACCACCAAAAAAGGATAAATAGAAAAAGAAATAGCACAACTGCCTCACAAAATATTGCCTGAGTCAGAGCGATCTAATTGAATGTACTATTCTCTATATCAAATGCACATGATATAAATGATTCAATTGATTGACGTAGTATTTGCAAACCAAAAAAACATGATATGCCAAATACAAAAAGCTGGACAGATATAAAGGATATATGGTACTGCAACAGCCTCACCAAACAATAGCACTTTGCCCCTGAGCCAGACAGATCCAATGGAGACTGGTAAAGTAGGGCTATGTTGATGAGCTCTATTATTAATTTTTTTTTGTTTCTGCTTCTGTGCCAATCACATGCCTTTTGTGAACTTATTCCCCCCCCCCCCCCCAGCACAATGCATCTTTGGTAAACATGCTGAGCTTAGTTTCGCAAGCCAGTTGCATTGGGTCAAGGGTCTGGCAATGTGACTCAAAGAAACTACACTTTTACCAATTATGCACATTCACCTTTTGCAATCATCAGAAAATCCGACTCCAGCGACATGAAAAGGAAAATATTTTTCTAACAGAAAGCAGACACAAACCTTTCCCAGCATGCAAGGACCATACCTGCAAAGTTTCACCATAATCAGTTCAGCCATTTGACTGGAAATTGCAAAGAAAAGAAACACACAATTTTGAATATATAATTTATTTAGTGCAGTAGTTGGTAAAGGTCCCCAACTCTTCAAAAAATTAGAATATTTCCATCTATATATATGTATATATATAAAAGTGCAATCGAATGATGTAAAAAATTATAATCCAAGTGAGTTCCAAACTCATCAGTCATCACCAGTCAGAAAGAGAAATCCATTGAGGGAATATGCTACAACAAATAAATCCAAGAGATACTATTTTGGAAAAGAGTTGATATTATCCAATCTGATTGATCCAATAATCACGAAGGACGTGAAAATGGCGCCTTTATTCTTCAGTGGAGGAGGGACCTTATTTGCTTTTGTAGGATATGATCGCGGCTGAGTTTAATACATCCATGGTTCTGCTTAGATAAATACATAAATAATTAACTTTGTTCATTTCATTCCAATGCACACACTCACTCATTGCGTAAACTCATGAAGCCGGCTGTTCAGCATTACACCATGCATCCACAATATTCTAACCTTTCTAAAATATCAAGGGATAATGCTGGATTTTCCATTAACTGTTGGCAAGTACCTTTATGTATCACAAAATGATTCCAAAACATTTGGTTTTCTAAAAAAATCAACGGAGAACCCTGTTGCATACCTACTTATGAGCTGCTGTTCTTTGAGTGATGCCACAAGTTCTAAAAAGAGTATTTTAAATGCCTTTAATCATGTTTCATGTTGAAATTGGCCTGGGCAACTTATGCATACCACTCTACTATTCATCTCCTGTATAGACTACTGCAATTGTCAATTAGAAAAATTGAGATGTTTAATTGGCCCACATGTTGAATAATTGGATTATTACCTTCTTAGTGTTTACATACAAAGTAACCTTGCAAGTGCAAAGCAAGGGCTGTTTGGTTTAATTGAATTATAATGGCTACAACATCCTCAGATATATCTGTGCACAACTGCAATACAAAAGCTACTGCCTTGATGATCAGTGATCACTAATAACAGGCATCATCCTACTTTAGCATATTAACTGCTGCAGCTTTAAATGGGATAGTGAGTTCAAATATAATAAAAATTCAAATTGTACAGCTAATATGTTAGATAGATCCTAGCTACAGCTTGCTCACCTCACTGACAATAGCTATATAGCTAGCAAGTCAATAAAATAAAAAAAAACAACCAAAAGGGGAAAATAAAAAACAACCAAAACGGAAAAAAAAACAACAACCAAAGGGGAAATAAGGGTGACATAAAATTTAGGAATCCCCATAATATATGCCCTCACTCCAAACTAAAGACAAAATGGGCTATAGGGCCCTATATATGAGATTGGAATTTGGGCCATATTATTTCACTAATGCTATTATTAAGCTGCTGTTATTATCTTTCTACTGTTATTGCTATCATTTTTCTCTTGCCATACTTTTTTCTATTGCTGTTCTTTTTCTATAGCTCTAGCACTGAAAAAAAAAAGGAAAAAAAAAAAATAGAAAAAAAAAAGAAAGAAAAATAAAAAAAAAAAGAATAAAAATTGAAGGAAGGAATGTATCTAGCTATCAAAGTTTTTGGGTGGGTTAGTAAATGGATATGTTGGTGGGGGGGGGGGGGGGGGGGGGGGGAGGGCTAATAACATGAAGGATATTACAATCTTACAGTAAATAAAAGCCTGGTGATCCTAATTTACCCTAAGATTGGTACCAGCAATCTTGAGGACCTGATTTTAAGGGTGGTACCATTGTCATATGACACCCAGTCTCACATTTACTCATCAAGAACTCAAGAACAATTCTTTAGGAACATTTCGCTTACCTTCTTACTCTTACTAACACAATATTCTTCTTCCTGATCCACTCGGTAGGTTGCTTCTACACGGAATTATAAGGAAATACAATTGATGCACCAACCGGAAATATATATATTGCACCTTATGGTTGCACCTGACTGACATCAGCACACTGCGCGTTTATTCTGCAGGTTAAAAGATAGTGGTAACTGGTAACTGGTAACTGGTAACTACAGCAACAGTGCTCTCCGATTATTCCCAGCATCACTTGGCGCAGGATCTAGTGAGCTATGATGAAATTTCTATATTTATGTGAGAGAAAGTATACTGAAGGGTGTTCAGACACCAGGAAGAGATCATTGCAGTAGAATTTCTCTAAAGGTAGTGCTTGAAGATGGAGTTCTATTTACCTTCAGCAAAAAGAAGGTCAGTTTAATGAGCTTGACAGGAGATGGGTATATGAGAAAAAAGTGCAACAACAAATTTTACAATCCATTCGTGACATCCCTGCCTTTTTTTTTTTGGGGGGGGGGGGGGGTTTATTTTGGTAGGTATAAGACCAGGAACAAAGTTATGAAAAGCTATTTTTGGCATGGTCAATATGAAGACATGGATCACTATGTTAAAACATGCCAAGAAGTCATAAGGTAATTCATCACCTAAAATTTAATGTAGGTTTCAATTTATTTTTCTTCCTGATATAGGTTAATCCTAAATTTTACGAGTCTTTTGTTTCACAATTGCAATCAATCCTAATTGATACTACATGGGATCAAATTGGAATTGATTTAATAGGATCACTTCCTGTTACTGCTAATGGAAACAAGTAAGATGATGTAATCGCTTACTAATGAACTGGCTTTATTTTAAATGTTAAAGAAACAAGTACACTATTGAATACTTAAATTTGTAGCCTATTCATTATTTTTACTATATCTATTATTGTTCTTTCTTATATCTTTATGTCAGGTGAAATAATATTTGTATTGATTACTATTCAAAACTCACTAAAGAAAGTGTGGGGGGGGGGGGGGGCAAACTTTCTTTATTCAAATTTTTTTTTGCAGCCATGGAATATCCAAAAAAAAGTGCAGTCTGATCAAGATACAGAATTTTTTGATTCTTTCGTCTTTGTTTACCATACCAGTAAACAATCATCTACTCAATATTCACTATATTTAAGACTCCCTATATACTTCCCCCCCCCCCCCCCCCCAAGGTAAGCATAATTATAAACTGATGCATGATAATGTAATCTTTGCTATATTCGCTAGGAAGATAAAACTGAAGAGAATTTAGAATTTGAAATTATTGATAACTATGTTAAGAGGTATATTGATTTGAGGAATAGATTGGATGTTAAAGTTGAACACAATGTTAAAGCTGCACAGGCAAGACAGAAGAAGCATTATGATGCTAGGCATCAACCGGGTTTCTAGAAAGTTAGAGACACAGTCATTCTTAAAAACATGAGAACGTTGTCAAAAAAGGGTGATAAATTGAAACCAAATTGGTTTGGTCCTTATGAAGTTGCAAAATGCCAAGGGAGCAATAATTACAGATTGAAGAAGAAAAAAGGAAATAAAGGTTGATGACATCTCTATATAGTAGTACCAGATTTAAATTGTACAATGATAAAGGTATGCACTTAATATTAAGTGATTTTCTACACTAGCTTTATATTATATTGAACAATTTAACACAACCAATCTCTACATGTACAAATCAGCCTAGTCAATAGCTTCATCTGAAGAGAAGCAATTTTCCTCTGAAGAAGATCAGTGTTTCTTCTTCCACCTACATATCAACCGAGAGAAAACTTGGCAGGTAGGTATATAAATGTGTAGTTATTGTTATTACTATCCCACCATTGTCTTATGTGAGGGTATGTCTAACATTTCGGTGGGTGTGGTCACTAAATGGTCTTATGTGAAGGCATGTCTCTTGTGATGACATGTCTTAAGTGTAATAATAGCCGTAAAGCTATAATATTCTTGAATGGATTAAGGAGTCTCTTTTTATTGTGTCCACTATAGCCCTAGCAATAATACATTTCTGATCTTTAAGTGGGACCATCTATCATCAACTTGAGCTTCCATTTCTTCTATGTTGGTTCTGTCTGTCATGAAGGATCACCACAAATTATTGCCTTACCAGTAATAGTTGCTGATTTCAACTGGTCTTCCCAGACTTGCAGAGCTGTTTGGTTGCACATATTGCTGGAGCCTTCATAGATTTGATGATAACTTCATTGTTTACTTCCCCCCCCCCCCCCCCCCCCCCCCCCCCATGTGAGTACCAGGGAAATAGTGATAAAACAACCTTTCTTTCTCTCTGATAAAAAGTCTGGACAGCAGTATCTGGTGGACATAGGAGCCCAAATTAGCAAATTTCCTGCATCATATTTTATCGCTTCACCACAAGCTAACTCACTTGCTTGCAGCTATCAATGGCACCAGCATCAAAACGTTTGGAACATGCATTGTACCTCTCAAATTCAACCAAAGAAATTTTCAATGGTGTTATTGTGACGGAACCTGCCACAGCACCCACGCAACTTCTGCCTCTCCAGCCAATGGAAATTCTGCACCCCAGCAGACTGCACGCTCTGTCTCTTTGTCTGCACCCTTGAAATTATGTCCCTCCAGTTCTTCAGAACTGGATATTGCCCAGTAATTCCCAAGTCATAACACAGGCCAAAAAAGAATCTTTTTTCAAGAGTGAACTGACAGCTCTCAGAATCTCAGAAAAACTGCACACCATGTTATAACATCACAGACAAATCAATGAGCACAAAGCCACACACCATTAATGTCTTCTGTCCAGTCAGAGGAATCCAATTAATAAGCAACACAAAACTAATATAAATCAATGACCACAAAACCACACACCATTAATGTTTCCTTTACAGTTAGAGAATCCAATTAAGAAGCAACACAGAAACTAATATAATAACAAACACATAACTAATAATGTTTCCTCTTCTTCACCAGTTCACCACCAAGTCTTTGGTCCTCTTGCATTGTCCAGATCATTAGATAAGGGTGTCCTCGATCCTTCACAGTTTTACAGTTGCTGACGTTGCCCACCCACTGCTGGGTGCTGATTTTCACCAAGCTCATAGCTTGCTTGTTGATTTCAAGGGAGATTAGTGGATGCTGAGACATTTTCCAGTGTTCCATTTACCATTTCAACTGTCACTGCACCTGAACTGGGGACTATTGCAGCAAGCTCCAACAAGTACCACAAGTTTCTGGCTGAGTACCCCCAAATTTCTAGGCCACAATTTTCCACTTACACAGTGAAAATGGTATAGAACATTACATCCCTACTAGGGTACCACCCACTCATTCAAGGGCACATTGTCTGGCACCAGACAAGCTCAGAGTTGCCAAAGAAGAGTTCTGTAAAATAGAAGATATGGGGATTGTCAGAAAGTCATCCAGTCCATGGTTCTCCTTTTTGTACATGGTTCCAAAAGCTCCAGCTGGCTGGAGACCTTGTGGGGATTACTGTTGCCTCAATGATGCTACAACACCTGATAGATATCCTGTACCACATATTCAGGATTTTTTAGCTCACCTGTCCGATTGCAAGATCTTTTCAAAAATAGACCTGGTCCGGGGATACAACCAAATTCCTGTTTCGAAGGAGGACACACCTAAAACTGCAGTAATTACACCCTTCTTCTCCATATGCCTTTTGGTTTAAAGAATGCTGCACAAGCATTTCAGCGCCTTTTGGACATGGCATGCAGGGGCCTGAACTTCCTTTTGTGTATTTGGATGATATTTTGGTAGCAAGCACAACAGAAAGAGAACATAAACTGCACCTATGACAGTTGTTTGATTGACTTTCTGAACATGGCCTTGTTATTAATGCCTCAAAGTGTTTGTTCGGGCAAAGACACTTGGATTTCCTTGGACACAGGATCTCACCAGATGGTTCTGTGCCACTACCTGTTAAAGTGGATGTTATTAGCAATTTTCCTCAAACAATAACAGTCAAGGGTCTGCAGGAATTTGTGGGGATGATAAATTTTTACAACCATTTTGTTCCAGCAGCTGCACAGGTAATGTGACCCCTCTACCAAGCCTTGGTGGGCAAACCATGAACCCTCATCTGGTCGGCAGACATGACTCTGACTTTTCAAGGAGCAGGCACTAGCACAGGCAGTCCTCCTCCATCATCCCACACAGAATGCACCAGTGGCACTCTCACAGTTGACACATTGGCTGTGGTTGTGGGAGCATCATTGGAGCAATGGTCACAAGGCATTTGCAAACTAATAGCCTTTTTTCAGCAAACAGTTGAGGGCACCTAAATTCAAATACAGTGTATTTGACAGGGAGCTGCTAGCACTCTACGGTGGCCATTCATCATTTTCGCTACTTTCTTGAGGGTAGATCCTTTGTTGCCTTTACTGATCACAAGCCATTAACATTTACATTTGCCAAGGCCACTGATCTGTGGTCTTCCAGGCAGCAATGCCACTTAGCATATATTTCCAAATTTAGTACCGATGTCAGACACATTGAGGGGAAGCAAAACAAAGTTGCAAATGCACTTTCGAGAACAATTTTGAATTCTATCAATGCTGTGCTATAAATTAATGGACCAAATGGTTACCATGATACTCTTAAGCATCTTGCACTTTGACTTGAGAAGCAAAAACATCAAATTGATGGGAAAATGAGTGAAACTGCAAATATCATGGGGTGAGCAGGTGACAATGTAAAATGTGGGTGATCTCCCTCCTGATACGGGTGAGTTGGAAGGTCTGCAGTCACAGAAGTTATTCACTTGATTATGATATTAACTATATAGCTAATACCAATGCGTTTCACACCAGACACCCTATACCAATGTCTTCTGACTGATGATTTACATTGCTAAAAATTAAAAAAATATATATTTAAAAATATATCATTATTATTAAATTTAATGGATCTTGGATGGTACCTATGCTTTAAGAATCTAATTTTGTTAAGAATATAACTTTGAAAGAAATAATATGGTCATGGGATCACTCCATCAGGATATTGTGCCCCCCAAATTACATGTCACTATCCACTTCCTGCCTATGCCCTTATTTGGGGATATGTGTTGTGCAAAGCAGGGGCGGGTGGATAAGGATTTTGAAAAAAGGAGTTTCTACATAAAACAGGCACTCTTAGTGTGTGCACATGTATAAATATAATGACTTCTGGAGGTATGTAATGTAATTTGCTTAAAAATGAATTAATTGATGTCTTTTTTTTGTTTGTGTACTCTGGTTGACTTGTGTATTTTACGACATTCCATCCTGTGATACGATATTGGTAGAAACTTTGTTTCTGAACATTTCCTTTGTAAAATTTGCTACAGGATGAGAAATACATATCACACATTACTATAAAAATGAAATCTTACAAATGAAATAATAGTGCTGTATAACTATCCACCTTTACTATATACAGTATTGCAAAGTTACACACAAAAAAGAAGTCTGTACATATATATATATTAGAAGACCTATGTATGTATGTATGTATGTATGTATGTATGTATGTATGTATGTATGTATGTATGTATGTATGTATGTATGTATGTATGTATGTATGTATGTATGTATGTATGTATGTATGTATGTATGTATGTATGTATGTATGTATGTATGTATGTATGTATGTATGTATGTATGTATGTATGTATGTATGTATGTATGTATGTATGTATGTATGTATGTATGTATGTATGTATGTATGTATGTATGTATGTATTCATGCATGCATGCATGCATGCATGTATGTATGCATGTATGTACAAAATCCAACTGTTAGATTCTGACCAAACTTTTAGGGATGGAGGAGACCCACCCTGAGATGGTTTTGTGCTAGGTGGCATGTCTGAGAAAAATCAAAATTTGTCTGTCTGTTTGTCTGTCTGTATGTTTGTACCATCATCCCAGTCAAACCGTTAGGTGGATTTCTCTGAAACTTGGCATGATGATAGGTTTTGACCCAACTTAAAACATGGGCTAAAATTTTGGAAAATGGTTACCATGGTAATGAGAAAAAGCCAAAAATGGTTCCAGAAAACCATTGGAGCTGGAGATCTAAAACTTGGTATGAATATACAACATCACTCTGGGAGTAACATGGGCTGTGTCCCACCTGGCCACACCTCTTTCTTTCTCTGTGTAAGGCTATTAATGCCAAAAATGGCATTTCGGCAAAATTACTTGAACCTAGGGAGTTAAACCAATGAACCCATATATATTTAGAATCAATATAATCTGAGGAATGTTTTAAGTACATTTATATGACCACACCCACTTCTGTTTTCTTGTCAGGCCCAAAAGAGGCCAAAAATGGTACTTTGGCCAAACAAACCCTTGGAGTGACAGATTTGATATATGGTTCGTATACTCAACTTTGTATACTCAACTTTGACTATAATGTTTGATGTTGAAATTGGCCAGGCAAAACCGGATATATGCTGCTAGTGTACAATATTTGGGTCTGATTCTGTCATACTTCCTCTTCACAGATCTGAATCAAACTCAGCACACAGACTCCCCATTACATGGAGATGAATATAAGCTATTTATATGGCCACACAAATGATAGTTTGGCCAGACAAACTGTTCGACCTACAGACCTGAAACTTGCAATGTACTAGTAACATGGGCTAGGTCCCACCTGGACACACTACTTCCTTTTGGAGTGTCAAGTTAAAGATAGTTTGTACATATATGCATGTTTGTGTTTGTCCACTTTATGTCAAAGAACCATACCAAATGAACCCCACTCTTAACAGTAGACACATCTTTCACGAGGATGAAATTTAGCCAAAAAGCATTGGGTCACCTGGTCCTTTAATTAGCTTTTGGCACCAAAACATCTTCTTGGGGCTTTGACTAATAAAAAAACCACACCTACTACCACAACTACATTGGATATTAATGCTAATCCTATTACTTGCACTTGATATGCCAAATTTAAGCCAGATTGGTCCATAAATGAGTATTTGGCAGGCAAAATGACGTCCTATGGGTATGGCAATGACCAGACCACACGTATTGACACACGCAAATGTGATTAATAATTCTCACTCAGTTGCTTGGAAACCATATACCAAATTTTTGTCTGGCTGATCATTTGATTAGCTTTTAATAGCCAAAACAACTTCCAGTAGGTGCGGCTAGGACAAACCACACCCATATGTGGTTAATAATACTTTCCCAGGTACTTGGAGACCACATACCAAATTTTGGCCTGATTAATCTTCAATTAACTTTTTTTTTTCATCCAAAATGAATTCCTGTTGGTGTGCTTATGTCAAAACCACACCCATTACCATGCCAACATGTGTTTCATAATGCTCACCCGGGTTCTTTCAGAGCACATACCAAATTCAACCCTTTTCCCCGAATGTTTTGCTGTGATGCCTAGACACACATATAAAAACATACATACATACTTACGTACCAAAATATAAATTGAAATGGGTTCATGGATCTAATTCCTTAGCGTTATTCTGAATTTTTTTTTGGCACTTTTTCACTTTACACACCAATGGGTAGAGGTGTAGTCAGGAGGAATCCCACCCATGTTACTCTCAAAGTTAAGTTGTGTATGCATACCATGTTTTAAGTCTGTTGTTCCAAAGGTTTGTTTGACCAAAGTACTATTTGTGGCCATTTTTTGGTCTAATATGAACACAAAAATTGGTGTGGTTATATACATGTACTTAAAACATTCCCCAGATTATATTTATTCAAAATATAAATGGGTTCATGGGTCTAACTCCTTAGGTTCAAGTGTTTTTGCTGATATACCATTTTTGGCATTTGTAACCTTACACAGGGAAAGGAAAAGGTGTAGTCAGGTGAAACTCAGCCCATGTTATTCCCAGAGTCAAGTTGTGTGTGTATACATACCAAGTTTGAAATCTGCAGCTCCAAGGGTTTTTCTGGCAAAAATTACATTTTTTTTTTTTTGGTTGGGCTTTTTCTCGTTACCATGGTAACAATTTTCAAGATTTTTAGCCCGTGTTTTAAGTTGGGTCAAAACCTATAATCATGCCAAGCTTCAGAGAAATCAACCAACAGGTTTGGCCAGAATGATGGGACAGACAGACAGACAGGCAGACAGACAGGCAGGCAGGCAGGCAGGCAGGCAGGCAGGCAGGCAGGCAGGCAGGCAGGCAGGCAGGCAGGCAGGCAGGCAGGCAGGCAGGCAGGCAGGCAGGCAGGCAGGCACTCTTCTGTTAGCAGGCAACAGGAAACAGATCCACCTGTGGTGCCACATGGATCCAGACCTCAGATTGTCGAATCTATCTTTAAAAGATTGTACATCTGGAGACTGGTTCAGACCTAGGAGCTGAAGCCGAAAATTCAAGTGGCCAAAGCAGACAGAGATGTTACCGACTTTGCAGACTACCTGGGCAAGGTTGGAGAAGGAACTCTGCCCATCATGGAGGGCATTGGGCAGCACATGGTGCAACTTCCAGAGGAGTTGAACCTGGTATTAAAGGCTGTCCGAACTCTGTGACTTTATTTTGCATAACCTTGATGCCTACTATCAAGACCATGAATTGCTGGCAAGCAGAGCCATCATCACAACCACAAAAGATGCCTAAGAGATGGTGAACAGCCATATGATGCAGAAGCCTCCAAGGGATATTTTTGCGCTTGCATTCCATGTGGTCAATTAACACTTGGTGGAATGTTGTGTACTTGCTTATGGGAAATACAGCTAACATTGCCTAGAGATGGTCAACTTCTTCAGGAATAGTGCTAAAAGAACGTCTAGAGCTTCATGAGTTTGTTGGTCCTTAAAATCTGGAAATCTTTTCAGTATTGGCCAAGTTATTAATGTTTCCCCAGGGCCCAAGTCAGTGAAAACAGACTTTAGTAATGTTTACTATTTAAGAGTTATTCCTGTGTGGTCATTAATAATACCTTTGTTAGTGTTCTGATAATAATGACACTACAGATGGTAGTAAGTATGAAATTGGAGAGAGACACACAGAAGAAGCATCCAAATTTAATGTTTGAAATATTAATATTCTTATTTGTGGAACAATGTATTGGCCATCTATTATCTACTATCTGCATATATAGGGCATTGTCCTGGATATAATGACATGACCACAGGAAAAAATGTTGTGTAGTGTGACCCAACCCATTTTCCTACCAGAGTCAAGTTGTGTTTACATGCTTCTAGGTATCTATGTCCATGAATTTGACTGTAAGTACCATAAATAGATTGCATCATTTTTGGTATTGTTTTACCTAACATGCCTGCAGGAAGAGATGTGGACTGGTGACCCCCAATTTTTTTTGGGTGGGGGAGAGGGGGGGGGGGGGGGGGTGGCCCAAAAACCATCCACTGTGTAGGATGTGTCTACCCTGAAGATTGGGTTATAATTGGTATGGTGTTTTGGTAGGGAAGTGATGTGGCCAAGTGTGACTTAGCCTCACAAACCCACAGGAAGAGGTTTGAATAGAAATATCCACACTGAGTAGAGAGTATCTAATGGAATGGAATTCAAAGCTTCTTCATTCACAGATATTATATTGAAAAACTGACTCAAGATCAGTGTTATCAGTTGGATTCAGCTCAAAATCACTACTTTTCATAGACTCCAAGGAAAGTGAGTTTTCAGGTTTACTTAGAGAATTTGGTGTCTGTCTGTCACAAACCTTGGTTGGTTTATCTCCTCTGAGATGACTAGGTAGATTTGGCTAAAAATTGGTGGGGACACTTTGGAGGGGTGTCAAAGTAACATGGAATGATCAAAATTGGAAAAAATAGCAACACTGCTGAGGGAAAAAAGAAATCAATGTTCCATACAAAAAAATCCTGTAAAGAAAGGAGAAGTGGTAGGCTTGGGTCTTCCAAGCTGAAAGTCTCAGGTTTGACTCCTGGTGGTTCTGCTTTCTTTTCCATCACTCTTTTTTTTCCCCCTTTGAAAATTAAAAAAAACAATTTCAAATTTCCCCCCCCTTTTTTTCCCCCACTTCTGGGGTGGTTTCCAAGCTAATTTTAATACGGCTTATTCTGGGCATAGTTGGATAAACCACCAAATATGTTAATTAGGGTGTATTGGAGCAGCTGCATAGAAAAGGTGACATTGTAAGGAATTTTTGTGGCATCTCAATGGCACTCTGTGTGTACTAGAAAAGGTGGGAAAAATTAAAAGGTAAGTAGCCCAGCTGTGGAGAGCCTGTACTCATTGGCAATGAGGTACAAACATTTCAGGGGTAGCTTGCTACTTCTAGTGATCAAAATAGCGAAATAAAATTGATTTTTTTTTAATTGATGAATTTTGTAAATTTTTTAGAAGCTCTGGTACCACTTGGTGCAAGTAAAGAGGCAAGGAATGGTGGAGTGAGGTTGTAGCTGGCATTCATGTTGCTACATTCTGGAAAGAGAACTTCAGAATGTCTCATGACACTTTTTCTATTCTTTGTGAGGAACTGAGACCTCACCTTGAAAGGCAGACAACCAAGTTCAGGGTCCCTGTCAGTGTTGAGGTTCAGAGTGGCAGTCACCATATGGAGACTGGGAACAAATGTGTAGCTAAGAACATTAGCAGTCCTATTTGGACTTGGTAGGTCTACTGTTGGTGAGATTGTTTTGGACACATGTGATGCAATTATGTGCAACCTTCTTCCGAAGTGTGTTCGCATTCCACAAGGTGATAGCCTTCATGAGATTGTGGAAGGTTTTGAACGCTGATGGGGATTTCCTCATGCAGTTGGTGCCATAGATGGATCACATATTCCAATTCTGAAACCAGTGGAGAGTGCATCTGATTATTTCAACCACAAGTGTCATTACTCTGTGCTGATGCAAGTTGGTGGATTTCAGGGGTTTGTTTATGGATATTAACATTGGCTGGCCAGGAAAGGTGCATGATGCTCGTGTCTTTGCAAACTTGTCATTGTATCTTAAAGGCAGTAATGGTACATTGCTACTTAACTGGAAACATTGTATTAGTGGAGTGGATATACTATTGCTAATCCTGGGAGACCCTGCATATCCTCTACTTCCATTGCTGATGAAGCCCTATCTGGAAAATGCAAGTACTACAGCCAAAGAGCGAATCTACAACTATCGACAGAGTAGAGCTCGGATGGTAGTAGAAAATGCCTTTGGCCGGCTAATAGGGAGGTGGTGGTGCCTATTAAAGAGGCTGGATGTGCATGTTTCCAATGTTTCTAATGTTGTTGGATCATGTATTGTAGTATTACACAGTATATGTGAAATATATATAGACCATTTCTGGGAAGATGACATTGAATTACTCAAACTAGAAGTTCCTCAGCTTCAGTATTAATATCCAGCAGTACAACAGCGTCATGCATTCATGATGCTATCAGGGATTACCTTTAGTAGTTTGTATTGCTACTTCATTGTCAAATATAACAGTGCACTGTTATTTACCTTGCCCCAGTATTTCCCATACTTGAAACTCATTATATATGATCTAAACAATTAAAATTAATAATAATTAGGGAGAGGAGAGTCTTGGTTAGGATATGATGAAGGGGAGGGAAAATAATCTATTGGACGTTATGGGGTTGAAAATAGGGGTTGCTGGGAAGATGGGTATGGTGGGTGCTGTTCAAAGGGACGTGATGGGCTGCCCCTGCCTGCCATTTCCATAAATGCACCAAACATCATCATCATTCTCTCCTCCATCCTTGCTTCTCTCTCCCTGAATCTTTCCTCCATCTCCAACTCTTTCTCTCTGGTCTTCATTTCCATTTCTATCTGAAACTTCTTGTTCCACTCGTCCCTCTCAGCAGCACGTTCCTCTGCCTGCTGAAAGATTCGAGCCAGCTCCATCAGACCACCTTCATCAGAGTGCTCACGCTTCTGTCCTATATATCAATAACAACACTGACCTAAATTAGCAGCAATGCAAACCCAATGCACACCTTTTTTTTCTTGCAGTGACAGCATCCCTAGGGAAGTACTGATTGTGGAGAGGGAACTACCAGTACAGAGAGAAGTATTATCTGCAATTGGAATATTCAGGCATGACAGCTTTGCAAAAATATCTATTACTACTTTACCTTCCTATATCTTTGTGTCAGGTTCTTTATCCTTGTTCTGCACTGCTGCCAAGTACGGTTCACCCCTTAGTCAGCCAGTGCAGATGCAACCTTCTCATACACATTCCTGTTACGGCTTACGCCGTCTAGCTGACTTTGGACGCCTGCAGCTCCCCAGACTCCTAATAAAGCTACATCTCCTCATTGCTCTATCCAGTCGACATCTTCAAGTCCGCAATAAAAGTCTGAAATTAAAATCCACAATAAACTTTGCATTATTATACTTAAAGAAATTGTTGCAGCAAATCCGGATTTAAATTACCAACTGTGGCAGTTTAGTTGAATCAGGATTGTATCTTACCCAGGAAAAAAGGAATGTAGTGCGGACAGGCCTTCAAAGAAAATATGAGGATCAGTATAGAACCCCACCTGCCACCCCCAAAAACAGCTGCTGGTTCTGCAGGTCAATGAGGGGGCGAAAGTTCCAGCTATGGCTACTAGGGGCAGTGACAGCTCACCGAACAGTGTGGCTGAAGAATTTCTCTGTGACTATGAGAGGGGAAGACTAACAAAAAACGTCAGAAATAACCAGGAAATGAAGAAATTCTTAGGTATATAAAAGTATAATGATCAAGTTAAGACACTCTTATTTGCAATGCCTATTTCTTTGTGCATATGTGCATTTGTGAAAGGCAGTCTTCCTTACAATATATATAATAGCTATTTCCTTGTGAGCCCTGAAACTGACAGTGTTTTCTTACTTTATTGATATGGCCATCCAGTGACTCTGCCAGTTTCATTCTGAATAGTTACATAATCATAAATCATGTAGTTACAGAAACTGTGAGAGCTGCAGTGCATACATTTTATCCAGTTCTTCCTTCTGTAGTAAAAAAAAGATATATATATATACATATATATATATATATATGGAAAGAGCTAGGATTTCCAACCTTGGAGAATCCAATTATTAAGTTCTTCATAAAAAAAACAAAAAAAAACAAATGTGGCTGTGTAAGATGTAGTCCAACAACCTTGAAAGACTGACCTCCTGGAGCTCTTCTGCTGGACATAGTAAAGCTCACCTTCACTGGTATCTTTAGTTGTTTTTTAAACTAGAATGTAAGATCAAGATCATGGGAACCTTACTATATTTTGTGATTTGTATGTATGTCTGTGTATCTCATGCATGTTCACTATCTCTTC
Source organism: Lycopodina hypogea (assembly GCA_963969325.1). Lineage (NCBI taxonomy): Eukaryota > Metazoa > Porifera > Demospongiae > Poecilosclerida > Cladorhizidae > Lycopodina > Lycopodina hypogea. The sequence goes on from OZ017788.1 coordinate 12,292,762, forward strand.
CCAAATACCTGGACCAATCGTCTTGAAATTTTCAGTGTTTTCTTACAGGACCTTTGGCACATTTCAGGAAGAATGTGGGTAGGGAAAGGGTTAGGTTATGGCATAGGTCCATTAAATAAACTTTCCTATTCATAATTAATCAAGGAGTGTTTTTTAGGAAGTTGTGGTATATCATAATATATTCTAAGTGAAGTCAGCATTTCTTTCTTTCAATAGAGTAAGGTTGGGATAATTGGAGGGTATTTCTCCAGTTCTTGAAATTTATGTGGTTAAAACACTTACTCCCTTGGCTTGTCTAGTAATTATTGTCACTTCCAGCAGATGAGCTTCCATGTTTTTGATTATAAGCCTAGTTCCATTGCACACTCTTGGAAGATCCAGATTTCTTAGCAACATTAGGGGGGACAGTCATGGCAGCTCTGTTGAATAAATAGGTACTTCTCAAAGTGTACCTTTGTGGACTACCACTCCAAGCTGGAATAGAGGAATAGTAACCACAGAGCTGTCAGCAAACTGGAGTACTGAATATATGGGAACCACCAGGCTGAGGTCTAATTATAGTCACCAACTGTTCCAGTGATCCGGCTCCTTGAAGTAGGTGACAATGACAACACATTACCCTAATTATTAATTATATGGCTACATACATGCAACAAATTCAATTAACAGCAACTGTTAACACTTTAAAATTATTAATTGGGTTCCAATTTGGCTGTCTTACTCTTTTATTTGGATATGATACCACCCAGAATCTGTAGCATTTGCAGGAAACTATTTTTTTGGGTAGCCACTATCTTAATATAGTTTGCAGTTTGTCTGCCTGAATGTATATTCACGTCCTCCCAGATACCTGGACAAATTGTCCTGATAATTTCAGGGGTTGCTCAAAGGACCACTGGCCCCATTTGAAGAGAATGTTGCTAGGGCTAGGGTGTGTATTAAATAAACTTTCCTATTCATGAGTAACCACCAACTTAGTTACAACAACCAAACTTATGTGTTTCCATACATAAACAATTTGTTAAAAATGGATTCTTGACTATAATATGTGGAGTTGCCCACCCCTCCCCTGCCACCGTTCCAAGTGCTCATAGACCAGTGTGCCAGTGATAGTTCATGTGTAATCTTTTCCGATTCAAAACAATATTTCTAAAGGAAGTTGTGTTTACAAATCACACAGGATGTGCAAAAGGATACTAATTACTTCAGATGCATCATATATTCATAATATTTTATTTAGAAATGGGGCAATGCCTTCCAATCCCCCTTGTTTTTTTGTTTTTTTTAACAGTATTGTTCTCACATATTCCCACACAGGTCATCCGCTGCATGAAGTGGGTAAGGGAGTGGGAGATTCCAGTGGATGTAAGACTAAAAACAACAGCAGAGCTAAAGGAGTGGGTAAGAGGAAGAGAAAGAGTGGAAATAAGGAACCATGGATGGAAGCACAGACATGCAGAAAGAAAACCAAGACAAGTGATTTCTTATGTTCCATTAATGAACTTAATTATTTAATGAAGTAATACTAGCGTGTGATATCTATACATGTATATATATATATATATATATATATATAGTGCTGCCAATATTGAGTTTAACGGAGAAACAGGCAATGGCGGTGGCTATGGACAGAGAAGTTGTGAGTATCTAAAATTATACTCCTTGTTGCTTGTTTGCAAAATGACCTGTGCCTTCACCATTGTTTATAATTGTTGATAGGTATCACATGTAGGGAACATTAAATTGTTTTCCTTGGTCAATTGGTTCAGTTGTAGTCTTGGTTGATAACTAGCTTGAATTTTAATCTTGTAATACGTTGATCAAATTTTCAAGATATTAGTATGTCCACTAACTTTAATTTAGAGCCAGCTTGACTTAAAGGAATATAAACATTTATAGTGTAAACAATGTAATAAATGCTACTTTTGTCATCAATTCTACAAGAAAACAATTTGTAATCTATATATTATTTTCACCAGCTCCTGCATGGCTGCCTTCATGCCTTCATAACTGTTAGGAAAAATATTTGAATGGCAGGTCATAGGAACACCATTCAAGCTTCATTCTGTTCCTTAAGTGGATTTATCTCTGTGAAAGGTCTTCTTATTTCTTTAAAAATATCAACTTAAAAGTTAGAAGAGAACTAAAGCCTTTCATTTTAGCAAAATGTCGACAGCATATCCACCCATAATTCCCTTTTTTTTTTAAATGGCTGATCAAAAAGGTTATTGCATTTTTATCAGCCATTTAAAAAAAAAAGGAATTATGGGTGGATATGCTGTCGACATTTTGCTAAAATGAAAGGCTTTAGTTCTTTAAACCTTATGCCGAAGGTCTACCAACAGCTTTGTACCTACAGCCATTTTTCTTAGATATTTGTGTAATAAAGTACAATATAACCTCAGAGTCAGGTACCCCAGAGTTATGAATAAGATCAGTTAGCCAACAGCAAGACGAAACAATAAATATAAGATACAAATCGTTTCAGGTAGAAATGATGATATAAGGTAGCATTTATTACCGATATATAGGGGTTTATATAACAACTATTAACCCACATTTTCTTGTTGTATGTTTGTGTGTGTGTGTGTGTGTGTGTGTGTGTGTGTGTGTGTGTGTGTGTGTGTGTGTGTGTGTGTGTGTGTGTGTGTGTGTGTGTGTGTGTGTGTGTGTGTGTGTGTGTGTGTGTGTGTGTGTGTGTGTGTGTGTGTGTGTGTGTGTGTGTGTGTGTGTGTGGTGATTGTGTGTGGCAGTTGCATCATCTCGATCATTGGTTAGTAGCATAGTTGATTGTCAAGATGCTCATCATAATTCACTGCATAATCCATATGTGGGTCCCTACAAGGTGCTATAGCATGGAAATAAAACTTTCAAGTTGGAAGGGAAATGGGAAATTATCTCCAATAATATAATGAAACGATGCTCATCTTGACATCCGACAGTCCTGTGCAGTTGGCAGTTTCTCTTCTATGTGTGTGTCTGCCTCTCCACATCTGATAGTGCACTGCACTGGCAATTTTATTTTCTACACAAACTAGGACACAAGTTGCTGCCCCAATAGTTTGAACTCGGTCAGGCCATTACATGTGCCACCAGAATGCTATAAGTAGTTCAAGTCACTACCTTGGAGGAGGGAGGGAGTGGAAAGGGAGCTGTTATGATGTGGTTCATATTTCCTCTTTAAGTTTGTCTAAAACTGATTTATTTGATCTTATATGTTAATTGTAAGTTGTGATCAATGAGAAAGTGTCGCTGTCTTTGATCTGAAATAGCAATGTATGTTCTCTGTGTTACAAACATTTTCTGAACTGCTTTGTTATCTGTATATTTCCTTGAACTCTCATGCTTGTGGGGTCACATTTTCACTCTGTGGTATTTATTAGTATTCAACTTTTACTGTTATCACACCGCTGTAGCATGACAATGTAAAATAATATTTAGTCTATATAGCTATTAATGCATCAATATATATATAATCTGATGTCTGTTTGTGGTGTGTGTATGTGGTGTAGATAGAGTGTCTGGAGAAGGTGGGGGAGGACGGAAGGAATAGTGATAAGGTGATGTATAGAAAATCTCCCCAGAGGGACAGGGGATTCACAGAAGAAGAAGTGTAAGTGTATTAAATCCATGGGTAACATCAGGCCAACTATCAGATGAAAACCATGTAATAAAAATGGGTTTAAATATGCCAAGATATGGAGAAAAATTATCTTAACACTTTGTTTGATGTTTTAGTCTACAAACCAATTTCTTCAAACTAGGGGAAAGAATTCTGTGAGTTATGTCAACTAGAAAAGTACCAGTTCTGAGGATGGAACAAATATTTCTCAATAGAATTTAACACTTTTTTTTTTAAACAGTTTTATTTAGTTCCTCACACATACCACAGGTTTAGGTCCAGGGCCCCCCCCCCCAAAAAAAAGGAAGGAAGGAAGGAGGGAGGGAGGGAGGGAGGGAGGGAGGGAGGGAGAGAGGGAAGGTAGGAGAAAGGATTGGGACATGATTTACCGATCTTACTTAGAGTGTGAGAGCATGATTACATAATTCTGCTTTGTATTTTTATCTCATCCTGGATGCTTGAGCCTACAGGATTAAAAAAGATGGTGAAAAAAAATGGGTGTAAATAGATCTTTAACATTGTTACTTTCAATATTTTTCATTCATTTCTTTTTTAATTTGTTATTTTATTTGGAGTCAGTGTAGTTATACACACCCTGCCCTATTTACAATATTTTCCATTCATTCTTTTCTCTTTTTTTTTTTTTTTTTTTTCTATATATTTATTAAATATTATTTCTGGTTTAAAAAATATATATATTGGTTGTTATGATCTAATATTATTCTGGTCAACATTCTATGAATTGGTACAATATTCTGCCAACTTTATAATTTTACTTTAATTTACGCATGTCCACAACCCAGAATTGGGGCTACTACAGCTGTTTTCTGTACCCCCCCTTGTTCGAAGATTGCTGTACTTTGTGAAGTGTGGAAGGGAGAGAGAGGGAGAGAAAGAGAAAGAGGGGGGGGAGAGAGAGAGAGAAGGGGGGGGGGGGGGGAGAGAACACTGCAGCAGCTGCATTTCTCAAGGTTATCACCCCAGTTTAGAAAAAAATATGTAAATGTCATACTTCTCTCCTTCCCCCCCTCCCCCCTTCCCATGCCTTAAGGCTGGTTCACAGTTTGACACTGCTGGTTCACGATTCATAACCCATTCACAATTCACAACCCATTCACAATTCACAACCCATTCACAATTCACAACCCATTCACAATTCACAACCTATTCACAATTCACAACCCATTCACCCATGCCATACCCCCAGAACAAGAATGTTCACATGAAGACAACTATTAATTTTAAATGAAATTGGATTATATAATACGTATTTGTAATGGTGTACAAAAGGTGTGCCTATTACTAATTATGTTAGAAGTAGTTCTGAGTGAAGAGATATGTAACATGTGCTGATGGTAAATGTGACATGGGTGTTGATAGTGCTAGTTGATAAATATATACAATAATATCTATGTTCTCCTAACATGTGAGTACTGCCAAGAGACTTCTCCAACAATGATAGTGAAGTGATCTTTGTAGGCAGCACCCATTGAAGCAGCCGATCTTGATTGAATACCTAGTATATTATTATTATATATATTTAATTTGAACATCATCAACAGAACTATAATCAGAACTAACCTATTACTTCCAGCACATGACACAGGTTCTAAACCACTACAAGGATCACTGTCTGCCCTCCACCTTCCATCTATGTGGTTGCCATTCCCGTCTTCCCCATCAATAAACCCAGATGGACAATAAACTGCCAACTCTTCCGTCCTGTGCTCTAGTTCAATATAACAGCTGATTTGAATATAGTTTTAATAATGGAGAGCATGGGTGAATACTATGATATTCTTTTACCTGCTTTACTAACACAATTTGCTAAAAGAAAAGGCTATAGTTTTCCTCTAACTTTTTAGTTAGACATTTTAAAGAAATTCAAAGTCCTTCTGCACCCCTAGGACCATGTAGGGAACAGAATGAAGTTTAACTCATTGTCCCAAGACCCACAGTTCAAAAGTTTTTCTTGCCAATTAGGCAGGCAGACATGCAGGGAGTTAGTGAAAATAATATATAGGACTAGAGGCCAATTTGCAGCTTCTCTTGCACTGGTCAAGGCACTTTGTCCAACAAACTTTATCCTATACATTATTGAAAAGGGCATTAGAAGAGTTTTAAGTTAATTCTTCTGCTTGGCAGTAATCGAATTGTTTGGATAAATGACTTCCACAACAGTGCTTCCTCAGTAATTGTGAATGTCTCCAGTTTTCTTAGTTTCAGTTATTGATTTTTTAATGTCTCCAGCCAAAGACACTGCTCATGATTGTGCAGCTTTTTCTTTTTCCAAACATTTTCAAATTCCTAGTCTAATTGTGTAGGAATGGACATTTTCCTCAAGGATACTCCCATACATTCATTCATGGGAGGGGTCACTGTCTACACTGTTTTCCCTCTTCCCATACCTTAGTTGTTATTGTTCCTTGTCATTAAAAAAAATTTTTTTTTTTATTCATTAATTTTTATTATTAGTAGTAGCATGGCTGGAGGTGAAATGTGGCTGAAATTCTCTTATATGATTTCCAATGTACTTTTACCTAATTTCTGGATAGCCATAAATGGGTGTAGTTGAACATTCTTAACATTGTAGCTTTGAAATTGTTTCATTCATATTTTTCTAATTTATTTTATTTGTGTGGGTGTAGTTATACATTCTCAACATTGCTACTTTCAACATTTTTTATTCCTTTTTTTCTATTTATTTAATATTTTATTTTTATAAATATTATGACTGGTTTACAATTTATTTATTGGCTGTTATGATTTCCTATTATTCTAGTTAATATTCTATCAATTAATAGAGGAACACATTTTAGAACTTTTTTTCTTCCATTTATAAAATATAACTCTTCTTTTTCAAATTTCCAAGTATATTCTGCCAACTATATGATTTTTATTAATTTGCACATGCCCATAAAACCGATTTGTGGCTGCTGCAGCTGTTTTCTCCCCCCCCCCCCCTCCCCCCCCTTTGTGTGAAGATTGAAGAAATGTTCTTTGTCCAGTATGGTAGGGTAGAAAGGGAGGGGGGGGGGGGAGAGATGGAGGGAGAGAGAGAGAGAGAGGAAAAACACTGCAGCAGCTGCATTTCTGAAGCTGAGCAGTATTACTTTGGAAATACACATTATATAATACTAATATACTCCAATGGTCTTTTATTCTTTAGCTTTAGCTTTACCTTTGGTTAAAAGGTACAAAGTTGTTGTTACACTTTAGCATAAGCTAAAGCTGACTAAGGAGTTTTTCTTCACAGCTGCACTGTCAGATAGATTTAAATTTCATCTATTTATTAATTTTTTGGTTGCATTTTTATCAGCCATTTTAAAAATGCAGAGCTTGGGTGGATATGTTGAAGTCCTTTTACCTTCTCCACAAACACAATTTGCTAAAAGAAAAGGCTTTAGTTACCTCTAACTTTTTAGTTGGACATTTTAAAGAAATTTAAAGGCCTTCTGCACTCCTAGGACCATGTAGGGAGCAGACTGAAGTTTAATTTTCTGTCCTAGGACCCACAGTTCAAAAGTTTTTCTCTGGCAGTTAGCACACAGGCACAAAGGCACATATGAAGGCAGGGAGTTAGGGAAAATAATATATAGGATTTCTATCTTTTCAGGACCTGAAAAAATAAAAGTTTCTTCATGTTCTGAAAAGATGGAAAATGTTAATGAGTTGGTTAAGGTAAACTCTCCAAGTTCTAGGATCAATAGATAGGAAAAATTTTTTTTTTTCTAATTAAAAAAAAAAATTTAATAAATATAAAAAAAAAAAATAAATGAAATAAATTAATAAATGAATGAATAAAGAAAGAAAGAAGGAAGAAAGGAAGGAAGGAAGGAAGGAAGGAAGGAAGGAAGGAAGGAAGGAAGGAAGGAAGGAAGGAAGGAAGGAAGGAAGGAAGGAAGGAAGGAAGAAAGAAAGAGAGAGAAAGAGAGAAAGAAAGAGAGAAAGAAAGAGAGAAAGAAAGAGAGAAAGAAAGAGAGAAAGAAAGAAAGAAAGAAAGAAAGAAAGAAAGAAAGAAAGAAAGAAAGAAAGAAAGAAAGAAAGAAAGAAAGAAAGAAAGAAAGAAAGAAAGAAAGAAAGAAAGAAAGAAAGAAAGAAAGAAAGAAAGAAAGAAAGAAAGAAAGAAAGAAAAAAGAGAGAGAGAAATAAATAAGCAAAGAAAGAAAATTAAAAATAAATACCAAAAAACAAAACAAATAAATATATTGGGGTTTCAATGAAGTAATAAATGGATTCCCCAGACACTTCACTGTTGTGGATAGAATCTTAAGACACCAATTACTTGGACCATCTTTCTTGTAAACAATGGTGAGATGCTATCACTAGGATGGGACAAAATTCATGAACAAATATTTTTTACATCTTTTATTTGAAAATTTAGTAAACATGTTTCATTGCTGGTATGTGTACACAGATGATGTTCCAAGCTCCCCTGATAACCAGGTTATGAATGTACAAACCTTCCTTCTGATAGAGCATCCTGTGCTTGGATGTTTTTTCCATTGTTTTCAAACTTGTATTTTGTACTGAAAATTTGAATTACCACCCCCTCCCCCCACCACCAAAGGTCACTTATGGTATCAAAAATTGAAATAAATAGTCATTAATTATCCCTTCACACAAGGATAATGTCTGCAAAATGTCATCAAAAGTCATTCATCCATTCAAAACCTTCTACATAATTATGGTTATGTAGTCATGATTATTCGCCCCCCCACCCCTTTTTCAAAATCCTGGCTATGCCCCTGGTACCAGTGGCACACAGGTCTAGTAACACTTGGAATAGTGGGGCCTGTGGTAGTGGATGGGATTGGGGACATCCGAAAATTTAGATAAAAATGGATTTTCAACATTGGCTTCAAGAAGCAGGTTTTATTAACCTCATCAAACTTTTTTTTAATTTTTTTAAAATTTTTAAATTTTTTTTTTTTTAATTAAATGCCACAGGTCTTAATGCAGACAGCTCTTATTCAATGCTTGCATTCTTTCTCACTTTCCCTGTCCAGAAAATAAATCCCATACTTCATATAATTTATTTTCAGATGTGAGTTACTACAATACTTAAATCTAATGCTTTATGAGCTTATTAATCTACAAAACATTTAATCCTTCTTAATGGATCCTCTGTTTCTTAAGTTAATTAATGTCATAAACTTTGCTTCCAAATCTACTACCCAGTTAAAGCATTTGGGGAAACAATTAAAATCTTATTCAGGCAATTTATTTCTGTTGTTTTTCAATTTTTTATGACATAAATCAAAGCTGAAGTCATAAGAATTTTTAGTAGTATGTCCAGACAAGCCAACTTTTTAAATTCATTGTACTGCAAATTGCTTATGTTTAATTTCTAGTATTTTTAATATTTTATTCCATTCCTACCACAAAAATTGTATATAAAAAATATATATCATAAATTACAAATTTAGGTCCCCTTTTGCTTAAGAATAATGTGAGCATCATATTCCTCTATATGCTCTTCAGGTTGACCACTGATGTGCCCACCTCCGCCACTACAAGAGACTTGAGATGTACTTCGACTTATAGGTATGACGAAAACCCTCTATCTGATGATGATGAATACTTGTGTAAGTTGAAGTAAATATAACCAAGTATTACTCCCCTGCCATGCATCTTCTATGAATGTCCTCTTCTAGTCTGTGATGACTGCAACAAGCTGTATCATGGTGAATGTCCAGTGCATGGATCACTCTCAGAGATGGATCCCACAGCTGGATATGACCAGGCCTCCTTGGCCTATACACCACTACCAGTACCTGCACAGCTCACTGTCAGGCCCTCACCGATCCCAGGAGCAGGGCTAGGAGTGTTTGCCACCACCTTCATAAGTAAGGGTGTTCGAATAGGACCTTATATAGGTGAGATAGTGGACAAGGATGACAAGGAAGGTCTTCACCACACTGCAAATGTAGGGGAGGTAAGGAATGGTGTGTTTCTATGCATAAAAAAAGGAAAGTAATAAATTGTGTATTATTTGTGTGAGGTAAGAAGTTGTATGACTGATAATTTTCTGAATCTGATTGAACCCCTATTTAACATAAGTTAATTTCCATTATTTTAAAGGAAAAATGGAACACAACCTAAATTATTCTTCTTTCACTAGATATACATACTTGAAGATATGCTTTTGAATATGCAAGAGAGATAATATTGACATGTGGTAAACATGTTCTCCCATTATCACAACAGGTCAACCATGGAGGAATTGATCCTTGTGTTATCGATGGACAACACACCACTGACTCTAACTGGATGAGATTTGTTAACACTGCAAGATGTGAAGAAGAACAGAATGTCATTGTGTATCAATACCATGGCAACATCTACTACCGCACCTTCAAATCCATTTCTCCTGCATCAGAACTTCTGGGGGGATATGGAAAGCAATATGTGCAGGAGTTAGGCACAGATACAGACACTGAAGGTAATTATTTTTTCGAGGTTCATGGTGCTTTACTAGTAACTAGTTGTTGTTTTTTTTATTCTCAGCTTCAGCTGCCAATTTTAGTTGCCTTGGCTGTGGAGAATCATTTTCATCTCCGACCTCATTTCATTCCCACTTGAAACGAAGCTTACTCTGTGCTAAGGCAAACCCACGGCCATTCACTTGCCACAAGTGCAACCTACAATTCACTAAATCAGAGTATTTACAGCAACATATACAGACACATGAAAATGGAGCTCAAGACAAACATTGTTCATACTGTGGAAAGAGTTTCATGAGCAATACTTTCCTTCGGAGCCACCTCAGGACACATACAGGACACAAGCCATACAGGTGTGAGTACTGTGGGATGAATTTCAGTTACAGTAGTAACCTGCAGTTGCACCTCAGGATACATACAGGGGGCAAGCCGTACAAGTGTGAGCACTGTGGGATGAATTTCAATCAGAATAGTAACCTTCAGAGGCACCTCAGGATACATACAGGTGATAAGCCATACAAGTGTGTCCATTGTGGAAATTGTTTTGTTCAGAATGGCTACCTACAGATGCACCTCAGGATACATACAGGAGATAAGCCGTACAAGTGTGAGCACTGTGGGAAGAGTTTTAGTGTCAGTAGTAATCTACAAGTACACCTCAGGACACATACAGGGGACAAGCCATACAAGTGCGAGCACTGTGAAAAGAGTTTCATTAGAAATTGTAGTCTACAGGTGCACCTCAGGATACATACAGGAGACAAGCCACACGAGTGTGAGCACTGTGGGAAACGTTTCAGAGACGGTAGTCATCTACGGGTGCACATCAGGATACACACAGGAGAGAAGCCATACAAGTGTGAGCACTGTGGGAAGAGGTTCGGAGACAGTAGTCATCTACGAGTTCACTTAAGGATACATACTGGAGAGAAACCGTACAAGTGTGAGCACTGTGGGAAGAGTTTTATTCGGAAGAGCCACCTACAGAGGCACCTCAGGATACATAACAGGGGACAAGCCATACAAGTGTGAGAACAGGGGACAAGCCATACAAGTGTGAGAACTGTGGAAAGACATTCAGTCAGAGCACATCAAGATACGTACAAAAAGCCATTAGCATTACTTTGACTTTGTGTTAATTAGAAAAAAAAAATTATGATCTTTTGATTTTTGTATCTCTTATTCAGGGCATGGTTAAAGCATTTTTTGACCATCAACGAAACATTGCCCCAACAATACTTTCAAATTTTAAAAATAATGTTTATAGATGAATCAGGCAGATTGTGTATGCAGACTCAACTGAGCTTGTCATAGGCATAGGATACCAAAGTTAATCATCAGAAGCTAGTAAAAAGAACAAACAGACAAACTAACAAACAACAACATGCTTTTTTTCCCATCTCCCCCCCCCCCCCCCAAAATGTTTTTATTTAACAGTGGGTGGGAGGGGGGACTCCTGGTTCCATTTCCACTTTGGGTGATTGTTCTAATATACTGTAGTGTCCATTTTTTTTACATCCAACCTAGTCCCAAATGAAAGCCTATTCAGTTAGGTGAGGCTTGTCATAACTGTAGGAGCTATGGCTCCAATTTGCCATGGGGGGTCCCAAGGGTTTCTTTTCAAATGTAGATGTTTATATGTCTTGGGATGGAACTAAATACCTCAAAATAAATTGAGCTATTGGGTGTGATTTTGGCCCATGCAATGGAGAGGGTTGAAATAGTGCCCATGACCTGGTAATAATTCCCTCCAAGAAAGATGCTGACTCTTACCTACCTGTATTGCTATCATCCTTATTTTAGTGAGCTGAAGCTTGGCTAAAACAGCTTTTGTTCCTGTAGTCATTCTAGATTTGGTGAAGTTAAGCTCAGTATAACCTTAAGTGTCAAGTACAAGGGAAAAGACCAGTTTACCAACAGTACTGGGAAACATTATCTCGCTCTCTCTAACTTTCCACACTTCACCAAGTACAGGCAATCTTTGCACAAAGGAGGGTAATTAATGTAAAATTATAACATTGGCAGAATATACTTGAAAAATTAAAAAGAGAGTGTCATATTTAAAAAATAGAAGATAAAAGAATAGTTTGAAAATGTCTTTTTCCTCCAATTCATAGAATGTTGACCAGAATAATATTAGATCATAAACACAAATAAATATATTATAAAGGAGTAATAATATTTCTAAAAATAAAATAATGAATAAATGGAAAAAAAAAAGAAGAATATATGAAAAATATAGTTGGGGGGGGGGGGGGGGGTGTATAACTACACCCACTCCAAACGAAATAGCAAATTTAAAAAAGAAAAAAGAAAAATATTGAGAATAATAATGTTAAGGATGTAACTGCACCCATTTATGTATATCCAGAAATTAGGTCAGAGTATACTAGAGACCACACAAGACAAATTTCATCCTCATTTTACCACCAGCCATGAAACTACTAAAAAAAAAAAAAAAAAAAAACCAAAAAAAACAACACACACACACAAACAAACAAACAAACAACAATCAGGGCAGGGGAAGTTGGTAGGGTGGGGGGTGGAGAGCAGTGTGAACAGTGACTTCCATTGTGAATAAATGCATGGGGGTATTATTGAAGAAAATTTCCCTTCCTACACTCATATTAGACCAGAAACTTGAAAATATTTGGAAAAAAGACAGCAAAAGAAAACTCTACACAATCATGAGCAGTGTCTAGTGCTGGAGACATTAGAAAATCAAAAACTGAAACAAAGCAAACTGGTAACATTGAAAATTGCTGAGGAAACACTGCTGTGGAAGTCATTTATCCAACAAATGCAATCACTGGCAAACAGAAGAATGAACTTGAATATCTTCTAATGCCCTTTGAAATAATGTCTAGGAAATGTTTGTTGGACAGTGTGCCTTGATTATTGCAGGCAAAGCTGCAAATGGGCCTGCCTTTGTAACTGTCAAGAAAAACTTTTGAACCATGGGTTGTAGGATATCAAATTAAACTTCATTTTGCTCCCAACATGGTCTTAGTGATGCAGGAGGCCTTCAAATTTCTTTAAAGTGGCCCACTATAAAGTTAGAAAAAACTACAGCTTTATCTTTTACCAAGAATTTTTGAAGCAGGTTAAAGATGACAGCATATCCACCCACATTCCCAGTTTTTAAAATTGCTGATAATAAGGCAATTAAAAAGTAATTGAAGAAAATTAAATCTAACTTCCAGTGCAGCTGAAAATGAAAGACTTTAAGGCAGCTGAAGCTTAAGATAAAGGGGCTACCAAGGCTTAGTACCTACAGTTATTCTTGTTAGATGCTTGTGAAGTTAGGTACAGTAAAACCTTTTGAGTCAGGCATCCCAGAGTTAGGAACTAGACCAGTTAACTAACAGTAAAGCAAAACAATAAAAGACCTTTGAAGTATCTGAAAAAAATACATTTTTTAAATTTATTTTTAATTTTTATGCTCAGCTCAGAAATGCAGTTGCTGCAGTGCAGTTTTCTCTCTCCCCCCCTCCTCTTCTGTCTCTCTCTTTGTACCCTTCAGCACTTCACCAAGTATGATTTTTCAAATAAAGATAAGGGTAACTGGGCAAAAAACAGCTGCAGCCTCCCCAATTCTGGATTGTGGGCATGTGTAAATCAATAAAAAATCATAAATAGGCAGAATATATAAGAAAAATTGAAAAAAGAGGAGGGTTATATTTCAAAAATGGAAGCTAAAAAAAATTCAAAAATAACCAGACTAATACTAAATCATAATTACCAATAAATAAATTTAAACACTTAGTGATATATTTTTAAAATAAAATAATAAATGAATGAAAAAAAAAAAAAAAAAAAAAGAATGAAAAATATTGAAAGCAACCATGTTAAGGATGTGTAACTACACCCATTTACAGCTGTCCAGAAATTAGGTAAAAGGACACTGGGGACAATATTAGACAAATTCCAGCTTCACTTCACCTCCAGCCATGCAACTACTCAAACAACAACAACAACAACAACAACAACAAACAACAGCAACAACCAGGGTGCAAGAAGTGGTGTAGGAGCAGTGTAGACAGTGACCTCTCCAATGAATGGATGCATGAGGGTAGGTATCCATGAGGAAAATAACCCTTCCTACATGAAAATTAGACCAGGAATTTTTAAACATTTGGAAAAATAAAAACTTGTACCATCATGAGCAGTGTCTGGGGCTGGGGACATTAGAAAATCAATAACTGAAACTAAGAAAATCAGAAACATTCACAATTGCTGAGGAGGCACTGTATCCAAAGTCATTTATCCAACAAATACAATCACTACCAAGAGGAGGAGTAATATTTAAATTCTTTTCATACCATTTTAAATAATTTCTAAGATATGTTTGTTGGAAAAAGTGCCCTGATCACTGCAAGCGAAGCTGAAAATGGGCCTCTGGTTACTATTATATTTTTTGGGGCATTTTTTACCTGCCATTTTTTTGGATGATTTACTTTAATTATTTTTGTTTGCATTTTTATCCTTTATTTTAAAACCTGGGAGAGTGGGTGGATATGTTGGAGACCTTTTACCTGCTTTGATAACTCAATTTGCTAAAAGAAAAAGCTTTGTTTACCTCTAATGTTTTAGTTAGTCCCCTTTTTTTAAATTTATTTATTTTTTTTTATTATTTTATTTTTTTTATTTTTATTTTTTATAATTAAAGGTCTTATGCACCCCTAGGATTATGTAGGGAGCTGAATAAAGTTTAATTCACTGTCCTAGGATGAAAGGTTCAAAAGTGTTTCTAGACAGTTATGCAGGCACAGGCACCAGAAGGGCAGGGAGATAGTGAAAATAATATATAGCAACTAGTTTAGTCATTGTTTCTTTAATGTAACATAATATACTCTTATTAATAATAATATTTGTTTCTAAGAATGGCTAAAGAAAATATGAGTATCAGTATCTCTACACACAAAAAAAGATAACGGAAGAACCCCCCCCCCATGACGATGGTGAGCGCATGCGCAATGAATCAGTTCAACGAATGGAATGTTACTGTGAAAAGCAGCTACCTGCTCGTGCAGGCCAAAGAGGGGGTGAAAGTTCCAGCTATGGTTACTAGGGGCAGTGACAGTCCACAGAACAGTGTGCGTGAAGAATTTCTCTGTGACTATGAAACATGAAATCCTTAGGTATATTAAAGTATAATGATCAAGTTCAGACACTCTTATTTGCAATGCCTATTTCTTTGTGTATGTGTGCATTTGTGAAAGGCAGTCTTCCTTACAATATATAAAAGCTATTTCCTTGTGAGCCCTGAAACTGACAGTGTTTTCTTATTTTATTGATATGGCCATCCAGTGACTCTGCCAGTTCCCTTCTGAATAGTTACAGAAACTGTGAGGGCTGCGGTGTATACAATTTGTCCAGTTCTTTCTTCTGTAGAAAAAAAATATGGAAAGAGCTAGGATTTCCAACCTTGGAGAAGCCAACATGAAGTTTGTCATAGCTTTGCTGCTGGACATAGCAAAGCTCACCTTCAATGGTATCTTCAGTAGTTTTTTAATAGGAATATAAGGTCATTGGAAATCTTACTACATTTTGCTATTTGTCTGTATGTCTGTATATCTGGTGTATAGTCGCTATTTTTTTCCAGATGCCTGGACCAATTGTCCTAAAATTTTCAGTGGTTGCTTACAGGACCTTTTGCCCCTTTTGGGGAGAATGTCATTAGGGAAAGGGTTAGAACTATGGCTTAGGTCTATTGAATATACTTTCCTATTAATGAGTAACAACAAAGTTTAAATATGTAACCTGATACCATTCATAAGGACATTAGTAGAGGAAGTTGTGCTGCATCAAATTATTTACTATGTGACATCAGCATTTTTCTTCTTCTCTTCAATATGTAAAGGATGGAATAATCGAAGGGTATTTCTCTAGTTCTTGACATTTTTGTAGTTAAAACGCTTTCTCCCTTGGCTTATCCAGTAATTATTGTCACTTCCTGCAGATGAGCTTCCATGTTTTTGATGATGAGCTAAGTTCCATTGCACTTTCTTGGAGCATCCAGATTTCTTAACAACCTTAAGGGGCACAGTCATGGCAACTCTGTTGAATACATAGGTACTCCTTAAAGCTCACCGATGTGGACTATCACTCCAAGCTAGAATAGAGGAATAATAACTACAGAGCTGTCAGCAGAGAGGTAGTACAGTACATGCGTGTACCTTTAGTGGACCAGCAGGCTGAAGTCTAATTATAGTCACCCACTGTTCCAGTGATCCATCTCCTTGAAGTAGGTGACAATAACAACACATTGCCCTAGTATTAATTATATGGCTACATACATACAACAAATTCAATTAACAGGGAACTGTTACCACCTTAAAATCATTAATTGGGTTCCAATTTGGCCCTTTTACTCTTTTATATAGGTATGACACCACCCAAAAGCTGTGGCATTCGTAGTAAACTATTTTTTGGGTAGCCACTATCTTAATATAGTTTGCAGTTTGTTTGTCTGTATGTATATTCGCTATGTCCTCCCAGATACAATCATCATGAAATTTTCAGGGGTTGCTCACAGGACCACTGGCCCTGTTTGAATAGAATGTGGTTAGGGCTAGGGCATATATTAAATTAACTTTCCTCTTCATGAGTATCCACCCACTTCATTGCAAAAACAAATTTATGTATTTCCATATATAAACAATTTGTTAAAAATGGATTTTTGACTAAAATATGTGGATGTGCCCCCCCCCCCCCCCAACCAATCCATGTGCTTATAGACCTGTGTTCCAGTGACAGTTCATGTTTAATCTGATCCAATTCAAAAGGATATTTCTAGAGGAAGTTGTGTTTACAAATCACACAGGAAGTGCAGAAGGATACTAATCAAAAGTAGGCATTAGAATTTGTGAGTAGTTGAGAAATTTCAAATTTAGTGCTTCAAATGACACCCTTTGTGATAAAGTAAGAAGGGAGAGCAGAGGGTGGGAGAAAAATAAGGAAAAGAAAAAGCTAAACCATCTACGAAATCTGCTGTCCCCAGGTGGTTATCCATCTAATTACTGAGTAGGCATAACAGTGCTTAACTTCAGTAAGTAATTTTAATTGAAATTAATTTGAATAGAAAAGAGAGTTTAACCCCATAATTGTCTGCAGATTTAGGCAACTGTGAGGTGGTCACCCATCCAAGTCATGCCCAAATTAACCCCAAAATTGTCTTTTGATATGAACAACTGTGAGGTGGTCACTAATCCATATCACCCCCAAATTGACCTCAAAATTGTCTGTGGATTTGAGCAACTGTGGATTGTAAATGCATTTTTGGTGAGATTTTTGCAAAATGATAGTCAAATCGCATGCAATTTCAATTAATTCAGATGCATCATAAATTCATATTTTCTTAAGAAATTGGCAATGCCTCCCATATTCCCTTTGTTTTTTTAAAGTTTTTTTTACCATATTGTCTCGCATATTCCTACACAGGTCATCCGCTGCATGAAGTACATAAGGAAGAGGGAGACTCCATTGGATGTAAGACTAAAAACAAAAGCAAAGCTATAGGAGTGGGTAAGAGGAAGAGAAAGAGTGGAAATAAGGAACCTTGGATGGAAGCACATATAAGAAGAAAGAAACACTTGACAAGTAATTTATATATTCCATTAATGAACTTATTTATTTAATGAAGTATTACTAATGTGTGATATATATATGTATATATATATATATAGTGCTGCCAAAACTGAGTTTAATTGAACAACCTGCAATGGTGGAGGCTATGGACAGAGCAGTTGTGAGTATCTAAAAGCATACTTCTTGTTGACTGTTTGCAAAGTGACATGTGCCTTCTCCAGTGTGTATAATTATGTAGATAAGTATCATATGTAGGGAACATTAAATTGTTTTCCTTGGTCCATTGGTTCAATTGTATTCTTGGTTGATAACTAGCTTAAATTTTAAACATACAGATCAATACATGTATAAAAATAAGCTGCATTAATCTCGTAATACATTGATCGAATTTGTAAGATAAATATGTGTCCACTTACTTAATTAAGAGCCAGCTGGACTTAAAGGAATATAAACATTTATAGTGTAGAAAATGTCATAAATGCTACCTTATGTCATCAATTCTGCAAGAAAACAATTGCTAACTCATATATTATTTTTACCACCTCCCTGCATGCCTGCCTTCACAACTTCGTAACTATCAGGAAAATTTTTTGAATCGCAGGTTGTAGGAACACCATTCAAACTTTATTCTATTCCCTACGTTGTTTTATCTCTGTGGAAGGTCTTAGAATTTCTTCATAGATGTCTAACTTAAAAGTTATAGGAGAACTAAAGACTTTCATTTTAACAAAAAGTCGACATTATATCCACCTATAATCCCTTTTTTAAAATAGGCGATAAAAATGCAACAACAAAAAATTGAAGAAAATTAAAATCTACCCCTCCATGCAGCTTAGAAAGAAGATTTTTTATCCAGCTAAAGCTTATGCTAAAGATCTAACAACAACCTTGTACCTACAGCCATTTTTCTTAGATATTTGTGAAGTTAATTATAATATAACCTCAGAGTCAGGTATCCCAGAGTTAGGTACCCCAGAGTCAGGTACCCCAGAGTCGGGTACCCCAGAGTCAGGTGCCCCAGAGTGAGGTATCCAGGAGTCAGGTACCCCAGAGTCGGGTACCCCGGAGTCAGGTACCCCAGAGTCATGTACAACTGAGTCAGGTATCCCAGAATCAGGTACCCCAGAGTTAGGCATGCCAGAGTCAGGTACCCAAAAGTCAGGTATTCCAGAGTCAGGCACCCCACAGTAAGGTACCCCAGAGTCAAATACTCCTGAGTTAGTTACCCGAAAGTTAGATACCCCAGAGTTAGTAATCCAAGAGTCAGGTATTCCAGAGTCAAGTACCCCAGAGTCAGTTACCCCAGAGTCAGGTACTCCTGATTTAGTTACCTGAAAGTCAGATACCCCAGAGTTAGTCATCTGAGAGTCAGGTATTCCAGAGTCAAGTACCCCAGAGTCAGATACCCAAGAGTCAGGTACCCCAGAGTCAGGTACCCCAGAGTCAGGTACCCCAGAGTCAGGTACCCCAGAGTCAGGTACCCCAGAGTCAGGTACCCCAGAGTCAGGTACCCCAGAGTCAGGTATCCCAGAGTCAGGTTCCCCAGAGTCAGGTTCCCCAGAATCAGGTACCCCAGAGTCAGGTACCACATAATCAGGTACCCCAGAGTCAGGTATCCTGGAGTCAAGTACCACAGAGTCAGGTACCCCAGAGTCAGGTACCCCAGAGTCAGGTATCCCAGAGTCAGGTTCCCCAGAGTCAGGTTCCCCAGAATCAGGTACCCCAGAGTCAGGTGCCACATAATCAGGTACCCCAAAGTCAGGTACCCCAGAGTTAGGTACCGAAAAGTTAGAAATAAGGCCAGTTAACCAAC